>CM026414.1:24475744-24683023 GCA_014858505.1 Corymbia citriodora subsp. variegata | reverse complement strand
AAAGATAAAAACTAACGAAAATTCTAAATAATATATTTAGGTCACTTGTTTTGTGAAAAATATGAAATTTTAAAAAAAAAATGATAATTTTTAGTACTCGGTTTAAATTTGAAAATGAAGTATAAAATGTTTTTCATCGTTCGATGTCTAATTTAATCTTCTAAAAAAAATTATTAATGTGATTTTAATTTTTATAAAAATCTAATTTTTAATTATTTCTTATTTTTAAAAAAATCAGTTTTTTTCTTTTTCTTTTTCCTTTTCTTTTCCCTCCTCCCGCGGCTTCCTCCTTCTTCCTGCTCCTTCCTTCGCCGCCGCGTGCCTCGGCGATGGCGGGCTACCCGGCGACCTGCTCCTTCCTCCGCCGAAGCCGGCGAGCTCGCGGCTCCCCAGATCCAAGCGAGCCCGAGCTCCACCGAGGCCGGCGAGCTTGCGGCTCGCTGGACGCTCGCCAGATCGGCTAGCCAGCAGCGAGTGCGAGCCTTTGGCTCGGCGATCTGGCGAGGCTTGAGGCCAGCGACGGCGAGCTTCGAGCTTGCACGATCTGGCGAGCTGGAGCTTGCCGCCCGCAGATCGGCGAGTCAGCGGTGAGCGGCGAGGCCCGAGACCGTCGTCGGCAAGCCTCGAGCTCGCCCGAGGCCGGCGAGCTCGAGGCTCGGTTGTGGCCGTCGGCCGGCCGAAGTAGAAGGTGAAATAAGTAAAGGTAAAACGAAAAAAGAAAAGGAATTAAAATTTCGATTTTTTTTTAAAAAATAAGGAAAGAAGATAGGCCACTAGGTATGAAATAAGAAAGAGTAAGTAAGAAATAAGTTTAGAATAAATATTATAAATTCAAATTTTTTACTTCTCTTTTTCTATAACAAAAGTGAAAAATAAAAAACATTTCTCATTATTCACTCTCGTTTGCGCTCGTCGCCATCCGCCAACCACTGACTATCATCATTGGTTGCTGATCGTGCCGTCGATCCTTGCCAACAATTGCCCACCTCCTGCCACCAACCATCACTAATATTCCCCACCTACCATCGTCGTTGGCCGTCCATTGCCTACTAGCCACCCACCCGCACCGGCCATTGCCTTGCTCATCACTAGCCAGCCATTGCCTTGCCCACCGCCAGTCACTTCCCATCGCTTCTTGAGAGGGAGAAATATTATGTCGTTATCAAATAAATTTTTATTCTTCAAATATAAATTTTGTATTATTATCAAATATCTATTTACTTGAAAATTTCATCTGAGATTAAAAATAAAAAAAAATTAATTTCTAATCAAAAATTGAATTTTGAAACTCGTGCCCTAACTGAATTGTTTCTCTAAACTTGCCAGCGAGCACAATGTTTTTCTAGGATGGAACGGGGACACTTTTGTCCAAAAATAATCCGGATAAAAAAAAATGAGAATCCCTAAAAATAAACCGACCCTCTTCATTTGCTCCGGTCTTTCCCTGTTTCGTTTCAGACAAGAAGACAAAGTTCCAGCGAGGCCAACCTTTTGTGTCAGTCAAACACTCACTCACTTGAGGGCGTATGATGCAAATCTCAGGGAAGCAAACTTCCCGGGAACTTCACCTGTGTCTGGAAGGGCGGAGCAGATGGCACGTGCACTCTACTTTTTATATTCTTAGTTTTGGCTTCTCGCGCGGAATCGTCAAGATGCCGATGCCATCAGAGAGAGTATATGTTTATGCTATTCTTTCATGATTCAAATTGAACCCAAGTCCATGTGCTTAGCAGTTAGCACCATTTCATGTCGTTTCCATTTCACCCGCTCCAAAGTCTTCACGGTCATTCAATTAATAAATAGTGGGAAAGGGAAACTTGAAGTGGGTGGGAGAAAAAGGTGAGTAAAACATATATTAGGCTATGGTAAATCCACATAGGAACAACAACAGTACCTGAGAAATGTGCTCTTGGAGCACTTATTAGTCGACTATATGAAGAAATTTTACATTTGTTAATGTAATGACGGTCTCCTTTATCTGTGATCTTTACATTTGCACTTCCTCTGGTTGTCGACTTTAGTCATTTTCTGCCCCAGTTCTTCATTTGTCGGGCAAATACTCGCGCAAGACCTACGAGATACAACATATTAACAAGCTGAGGTGAGAGAGGGAAGCGGAACTGCGGAAGGCGGATGAGTAGTGGACTCTCCTTTTTCACTTAAGCGGGAAAAGGAAGACTCGCTTTCATACCTTTTGTAGCACTTACATAAATTAAATTTTATTTTGCCATCTTTCTAACATCAAATTAAAATCCTACTTTGTACATAAAAAGTCAAGGAATAACTTTTTTCTTTGAAAATTAAAAATAATCAGGCATTGCTTATCCCCATAATTATTTTTTTTTCAATATTTTTTTCGAAGCTGTTTGAAACTAAAAGAAAGGATCCTTTGAATGAGCATCCAAATGTGTGATAGCCCAGACGATGGTGTGTGGGAAGGGGGGATGGCGGTGCATTCGCACCTTAGTCCCTAGACGTGTGCTAGGAGGAGGTGCGTCTCCTGTCTCATATTATCTAGAGAGGAAGTCCTAGACTAGTTTATAAACATATGGATTCTTTATCTGTACATACACGTTTTTTGGGTAAGGCCTAAAGGAACAAAACTATGAGGGCCCAGTGAGACTCAAAGCGGACAATATGTGTACAGTGATAGGGTCACGACGAGGATGTTGCCCACATTGCCTAGGGAGGAAGTCTTGGATTAGCTTATAAGTATATAGATTCTTTATTTGTACTGAGCAAAGCCTAGAGGAACAAAACGGAGGGTTCAATAGGGCCCAAAGAGGATAATATGTGTACAGTGCTGTAAGACTTATCCGATTTTATCCATTGTTCCAATTTTTTTCCGAATAAATTATGTCTAGGACAGTATTAAAGATCTCATCGAAAACTTACAGCAGCTTAGTGGCAGACGCAAGATGTTACAAAATGCGCTTAGGGCCCAAAGTGGATAATATGTGTACAGTGGCGGACCTAGGATGTTACAAAATCCGCTTTGGAGGATGTTACAAAGCAAAGCGGATAATATGTATATAGTGGCAGACCCAGGATGTTACAAAATGTGCTTAGGGCTCGAAGTGGATAATATGCGTATAGTGGCGGGTCTAGGATGTCACAAAATCCGCTTTGGAAGATGTTACAAAATGCGCTTTGAGCTCATCTCAAAACCGGATAATATGTGTATAGTGGTGGACCCAGAATGTTACAAAATGCGCTTTGAGCTCATTTGCTTGGTAAAGTCTACCTATGATCGCGCTAACAAGGCAAAGCCAGCTGCGGTTAGGCCCCAGGGCAAAGTTTCATATTTTGAGAAAATGTTGGGTGGTTTGCAGATAGATGTTCAGTCAAATGTGGAATGTTTAGGGTTCTTACTCGGAAGTTTCGTAATTTTACCTTTTGCTGTAGAGATGATTTGCTGAAGTGAAGTCTTTATAAAGCCAAATCACGTCGAATAATTTGCTTGATTCCATACAAGAGCAACAAATTTTTACCGACAACTCCACCTTGATTTGTCAACGACGTGTTCCACAAATTGTGTCATGTTTTGGTGCCAATTAAGTAATCCATGCGGTGTTGAAAAAGTCGGAAAATAGGTAAAAATGAAAACGAAATCACCAGCGCAAGGCCCACAGCTCAATCTGCAATGGTTGCAATATATGTCCCCATCGTTGACTCAATATTTTGTGGTTTTTTTTTCCTGTATCATATTGGTTATTTTTCCATCGCGACCTCTCTGAGAAAAGAGTTACCATCATTTTCCTTTGAAATCTACAGTTGGGTTCCTCTCAATGTGAAGACTCGACTAAATTCATCACAAGACTGACTAACTTGTTTCTCAATTTAGATTGCAGTTTCTTTGCATCTTCATTTGGTAATTTTTTTACCACCTCTGAATTTTCTTTTACGATTTTCTGTCACGTTTGAACAAGAAGCTCAATTTTATCCATTTTTTATGCTCCGAAATATATATATCCAAACAAATGGACTTATGGAGTTATAACACCTGAGTAAATATCGTATGAAAGTTATAACACTTACTGTGTGTAATCTTGTACATATGATCATGGGATCTCACCTTAAAAGCTTAAATTTTACTGCTAGCCCAACCTATTCGACAGTGGAAATAAGGTATAGCAGTTTGCTAGTACGTCTGAGATCAAAGAAAGGATCATTTGAATGAACATCCAAGTGGGCTTTGAGCTCGTCTAGCTGGGTCCATCTTACGCATTCGCTATGGTTATTATTTCGTTGCGATTGCTAGAGAATCTGCCAAGTAAAGCCAGGTGCATTTCATTCGGCCACAGCAGTAGTTTTTTAATTTGCATTATTGTATTGATGATTCGTGCCGACAACAGCATCAACAGCATTTCATTCATGGACTTGGCAATTTGCTACTCGTTACTTGTCGCCTCACAGCCCAGTCAACAGTGGACGCAGGATTTGGGAAGGGGGGCGAGACAAACTGAGAGTAAGCGACGCAAAAAGATGCAAATTATGCTTAAATATTTCTCGTACTGATTAAATGCACACGAAGAACCTCACAAAATGAACGTAACGAAAGAGCACAAAACCAAGGAGAATTGCTACTCACGATGAAAGTTACCGACCACACACAGCTTCCGTTGAAACTAACGCGGGAGCGTGAGGACTTGAAATTTCCATCGATCAATCCATCTAGCCAATTTATTAATCCCGCAAATAATTGATAAATTTCATTCCCCTCCTAAACCCACGGAACCAAGACATTCAAGATAAAGCTTCTGCAACTTGCAAGTCTCTATTGATGGTTGGTGGCTGATTTGCAAGGTTAAAAAGTCAGTAAGGGTGTTTTCATTGTTTCTTGCGTCACGACTTTTCCAAAGGTGAACCACCAAAAGAAAAGCTAATAGATTACTAAGCTTACACTTAATACAAACTCTTTCAAACTTACCAATTGTAACTTTAGGGTTTTAATTTAATTAGTTAAACATGCAATTTAATTCATTCAGAATCGCCTTCAATTATTGGTAGGCTGATTAGACACCTAAATAAAATACGGGAAAACACTTTATTTTTGCAAATCAAAGATTCATGGATATGAGAACTTGATTAAGTAAGATTAATCTAACTTTCTTTTGATGCCTTTTCTCTTTATTTCAAGTATATTTGCAAGCAGTGTTGATGAATTTTAATTAAAGCTACTAAGGGTGCGTTTGGTAATCATTTTGATCCTAAGAACTATTTCTGCTCAAAAATGATTTTTTTTATTTTGTTCCTTGGATGAGTTTCTAAGCATTTGAAGACATCTGGTAACTATTTAAAATTTTTATTCTCGGAATAGAAATGCCTTTGATACGACTCTTAAAATTTTTTGTAACTTAAAATTTCATTAAATTTTTTAATACTTTATTATATTTTTCTCTTTTCTCTTTTCTTTCTTTTGTTTTCCCTTCTCTTCTTTTTCTTCCTCATCGCCGGTTGGTGGCCGGCGGCTAGATGAGGTTTGATAATGTCACGAGAGCAATTGGAAGAAAGGGAGAAGAAATGGTTTTTCTTGTATATATGCTTACAAGTACATCAATGTATTTATAATGTAAGATTGGAAAATAAAAAAGGAAAATAAAATATATGCATCGCTATTTTCCTATTTACTGTACTAATTTGCGATTGACTAAATCAATCACAATCGGAATCGGTCTCGAGATCTTCGACCATATTTCCAACACTCCCCCTCAAGCTGGTGGCCTATATATGTCCAGGACACCTAGCTTGCTTAGTAAATACTTGTGTTGTCTCTGGCATAGTGGCTTAGTAAAAACGTCTGCAAGTTGTTCCACTGTTCCGATTCCCTTTGTCACTAAGACTCCTTCTTTGATCTTGTTCCGAGTGAAGTGACAATCAACTTCTATGTGTTTTGTTCTCTCATGAAAAACTGGATTTGCTGCCAATTTTAGTGCAGCGTCATTGTCACAAAACAATTCACTTGGTCCATTGACTTGTATTCCGAGATCTGAGAGTAATCCTCGTATCCAGACAATTTCGCAAGTAGTTTTCGCCATGGCTCGATATTTTGATTCAGCTGATGATAATGACACAGTGGACTCCTTCTTTGTCTTCCAAGAGATCAATGACTTACCCAATTTTATACAAAACCCAGTAATGGATCTTCTAGTCATTGGGCAAGTGGCATAATCTGTATCACAAAATGCTGTCATCTTCATATTGCAGTCACGAGACAGAAAAATACCGAGTCCTGGACATCCTTTCAAATATTTTACAACTTTCAAGGCTGCATCCATATGCGACTGTTTCGGCATGTGCATGAACTGACTGAGTATTTGTACTGCATAACTTATGTCAAGTCTTGTCATGGTAAGATATATCAACTTTCCAACAAGTCGCTGATACCCTGATGGATCTCTGAGCAATACATCCTTGCTAGATGAAGAGGAATTTACATCATACTCATATGTCGTTGATTTGACATTCTATTCAATCGGAATTACTGACGGTTTGCAACCTGATAAACCTGCTTTGGAAATGATTTCCAAGATAAACTTCCTTTGACTGAGAGAAATTCCTTTATCAGATCGAGCAATCTCAATGCCAAGAAAATATTTTGGAGGTCCCAAATCCTTGATGTGAAAATTGTAATGCAGATATTTTTTGAATCTTGCAACGTCAGAGTCGTTACTTCCCATAATCAGTATGTCATCGACATATATCAACAAATAAATCGACGAACNATGTCGTTAATTTGACATTCTGTTCAATCGGAATTACTGACGGTTTGCAACCTGATAAACTTGCTTCAGAAATGATTTCCAAGATAAACTTCCTTTGACTGAGAGAAATTCCTTTATCAGATCGAGCAATCTCAATGCCAAGAAAATATTTTGGAGGTCCCAAATCCTTGATGTGAAAATTCTAATGCAGATATTCTTTGAATCTTGCAACGTTAGAGTCGTTACTTCCCATAATCAGTATGTCATCGACATATATCAACAAATAAATCGACGAACTCCCTGTGGTTCGCGTGAACAAGGCATAATCATGCTTTGAATGCTGAAAACCTGCATTGGTTAATGAAGTGGTAAATTTGGCATACTATTGTCTTGATGCCTGTTTTAATCCATACAAGGACTTACGAAGACGACATACTCGATACTCCCCCTGTCTGCGAAGTCCTTGAGGTAGGTCCATGTAAATTTCTTCATCCAGATCACCATGGAGAAATGCATTGTTCACATCCATCTGATGCAAAGACCAATTTTGAATAGCAGCGATAGATAAGAAGGAACGTACCGTGACTTCCTTTGCCACAGGAGAAAATGTCTCATGGTAATCAAAACCTTCCTTTTGGGTAAACCCTTTAGCTACTAACGGAGCCTTATATCGCTCAATGGAACCATCTGCCTTAAACTTGATCTTGTAGACCCATTTGCATCCGATCGGTTTTCGATATGGAGGTAATGAGACAATGTCCCAAGTATGATTCTCCGTAAGTGCAGTAAGTTCTGTCTCCATTGCATGTCTTCATTTAGGATCTTTGACTGCCTCAGCAAAGGAGGATGGTTCATGTTCGTCTGATATGCGACTGATACAACACATATGTTGTGGCGATAATTTGCTAAAGGAAACATATGAAGAAACAGGATACAAGGTACCTGAGGAACTTGCAGCAGAACATATATAATCTTTTGTCCACGTAGGTGGGCGAGTCTGCCGTCCAGAACGTCGAGGTTGTTCATTTATATCGGAAACTATGGATGGTTCAGAACCAATCCCGGATGTATTCACTGAAGAGGAAGATGAAGTATCTTCAGATGAAACATGTGATCCTACCTCAGAATATGAAGATGCAATTGGTGTCGACATCAATGGATTTGATATCAAACGTGGTCCTGGTGCAACAAGAAATCCTGGTTCCATAGATAAATGCTCATCAGATAGAAAAATGTGTTTGTTTTCTGATAATCCCTCTTGTGATGAAGACATTGTTTCTGCAAATGGAAAGATATCTTCGTGGAATATGACATCCCTGCTTTTTAAAAAATTTCCTGTTGAAATCTCCATAACATGATAGCCCTTCTGAAGAGAGGAGGATATCCCATGAAAACACATTTGGTTGCACGTGGGCTCATTTTATCCCGAGGGCCCACATTTGTTGCATAACACAAACAACCAAATACTCTAAGATGATCATTATCTGGCTGTTTATTGTAGAGCATTTCAAAAGGAGATTTCCCATTAAGAATTCGAGTTGGCATGCGATTAATCAAATAAGCTGCCGTGATCACACAATCTCCCCAAAATTTGTCAGGAACAGAAGCTTGGTATTTTAGTGCCCGAGCTACCTCTAAAAGATGTCTATGTTTGCGCTCAACAACTCCATTTTTGTTGTGGAGTGTAAGTGCAAGAACTTTCATGGAGTATTCCGAGAGTAGATAACAATTTTGTGCACTCAGAAGTGAAGAATTCACGACCATTATCTGTACGAATTCGTTGTACAGATTTTCCAAATTGATTCCTAATTAAGGAAAGAAAATTTGATATATGAGTAAATGTTTGACCTTTTGACTGCATAAGATAAAGCCAGCTGAGATGACTGCAAAAGACGTCTTTGTTAGACTCGAAAATGAGCCTTGACAATCCAAAATCACTGATGTGAGCCGTGAACTCATGGACAAGAAGAATGTTGCTTGGTTTCAGATCACAGTGGACCAATGGAGTTCGGCACTGGTGGTGAAGATAATCCAAAGCAGAGGCCCCATCGATTGCGATATTCAATCTTTGGAGGAAGCTCAAAGGCTTTAATTGCATTTGCTCGTCGTTCGGGTGCAACCACATGTCCAAGTTGCCATTTGCCATGAACTCGTATACCAAGGCTCTGAACTCATTACCATGAGAGTCGATGCTTGAACAAGCAGTCAAGATCTTAACAAGGTTACGATGCCGAATGCTGCTGAGGGCTTTGCATTCGGCCAAGAAGCTCTTGAAAGCTCCTTTCTGCTGGAGATTCAAAACCTTGATGGCCACAATTTTTTCATCCGGACCAAGAGTTCCTTTGTATACACTGCCAAAACTACCTGAACAGGAGTTGAAAACAATTGTGATCATGCGACGTGGTACATGAAATGTGAAGTGTGTTCTCTATTCTCATTTGAAGTTGCTAAATAATGGTTCATTCATGTTGGGGGAACCCGATTTTAATTTCTCCAATAGCTAAATTTAATTCAGGATCAATTTCTCCCCCGAAAAAACTAGACAGACCAAAACCAACTTAGCCTCAACAACAACCAGCAACAACAACCAGCTAATATACTTTCACGATATGCAAATATAATACGGAGATAATAAGAAAACAAGGCCAACAAGAACACCAAAGATTTAACGTGGAAAACCCAATCGGGAAAAACCACGGACCGCCCAAAAATCTTCCACTAATCACAAAGAATAGTAGGATACACCAATTATACTTTTCTAGTCACACACTAGAGGATCAACGTCAATATTACAACCACAGCTTCTCATCACAAAGATGAATCAACAAATTCGGAGCCCGAAAAATCTAACCGCAATCGGAGAATGCGGAGGCAATTCTTGACAAACGAAGACCATCAACTCGTAGCCATTGGTCTCGCGAACAACATACTCGAATTTGAGCGAATTCCGTCAACGTCTTGCCTTCAAAATGTGATCACAAAGATCTCTCATTTTTCTTTTCTTTATTCTCCGCGCTCTCCTTTTCTGGTGGCTGTTTTTCTTCCTTTCTTTTCTCCACTGTGCACGTACGTGGAGACCCACGAAAACTGCACAAAGCAGTTTCTTCTTCTTTACTTTTTCTTTCTTTTTTCTTTCTTTTTTGTTCTGGCTGGGCCCCACAAGAGGTGGACCCAGTCAACAATTCAAATATAAGGATTACCTGAACCAATCAATTTGCTTGAACGGAATCCATCAGTAGCTTTGAATAGAGCATCATAGCAAATCCTCTCATAAAAATGGCCCAAGGAGTGGGTAGGTAGAAGTTCCTTCTTCAAGTTTCTCAATCAGAAAAGAGATGCTAAGGATACTAATGCCACTGCACAAGAAGCACAGATGACTATTACTATCACCCACTTCGAATGCCTATGCTTTATATATCTTGAGATTGATATGGCCGGACATGAAGGCAAAGGTAGTTCAGCTATGCCCCCGCAAAGCTCCTTGTTGCCGTTGACTTTGAAGGCACTGGCATTACCAAATATCCCTCGTATAGGTACTTCGTCTTCAAGATTGTTAAAAGACAGATTCAAGAATTGCAGTGATGACGAGAAGTTAACTAAGAATTCTGGGATTTGCCCTGATAGGTTGTTATTGGAAAGGTCGAGAAAACGAATGCCTTTTAACCCTTCCAACTGAGGAATGGGTCCTTGAAAATGGTTCGCCCGCATATACAGCTCTTCAAATCCCAAACAGTTGCCCAAAGTTGTTGGAATTTCGCTGGAAATTTAATTGTATGAAACATCGAGAGAAATGAGCTTCTTAAAGTTGCCAACTTCGGATGGCAGGGGCCCAGACAAAGAGTTGTGAGATACATTCAGAAGTATTATGAGGGACAACGGACTGATCAAATGACTAGGAATGGTCCCGGTGAATTTGTTATGACAAAGGCGTATTTCTTGCAGGGACTTGCAGTCGCCAAGGCTCGAAGGTATGCTACCTTTGAAGTTGTTGTCATACAAGTACAGATCAATCAGTCCGGTGATATTACCAATGGCCGAAGGTATGGGTCCTGTCAATTTGTTTTGGCCCAAGTTCAGATATTGCAAGTTTGATAGCCTCCCGATAGACATTGGAATGTTGCCTGTTAACATATTATTGTCCATGTATAATCAATTTAGACTAAAGAGGTTTGTGATCACTTCAGGAATGCTTCCACGAATTCTGTTTCCTGACATTAGTAGCTGCTTCAGTTGGGTCGAGAGGTTACTGACAGAAACAGGCAGCTCACCTTCGAACTGGTTATTTTGTAAATCCAGCATTTCAAGGTTGCTGCAGTTGGCCAAATCAGCAAGGAAACTTAGACCATCAGTTGCGCCACTTCCGAGAAAATTTTGGAGAAGGTTGAGCCATTTCGAGTTTTGAAGCCCTTTGAAGCTGACCGGGACACGTCCAGTGAAGTTATTTGAGGGGATATCAATTTTTGCTAAGTTCGAGGCATTGGACAGTGAATCGGGAATGGGACCTGCGAACTGATTGTCTCCCAGAATAAGCAATTGCAGATTCGGAAGCAGAAAGCCTAAGTCTCTCCTGATGCTGCCAGTGAACATGTTATGGTACAAACGTTATGGTATTGAGTGATGACAAGTTGTAAACAGCAGAGGGGAAGCCACCTGTCAGCTGGTTTTCGCTGGCCACCAAAACTTCGAGCCTCGTTTCACTTATAGAAATTGGAACTCCTCCGATCAGGTTGTTGCTCAATAGATTGAGCTCTTCGAGGGAGGAAAGGTTTCCAATGGCAGTGGGGATTGGGCCTGTGAGATTGTTGTTAGAAAGGGCTGGAGATTTGACAGTGACCCAAATTCAAAAGGGATGCGATCATGGAGATAATTATAGTCGAGCTCGAGAGTCAGGAGGTTAAGACACTGGGAGAGATTTCTAGGAATTCCACCTCCCAAAGTGTTGTGGCTCAAGATCAGGTTTCGAAGCCTGAACAAGCGCCCAATTTCCGGAGGAATGAGACCATGCAAAGAGTTGTTTTCTAGGTTCAAGTATTGGAGGAACGAAAGGTTTCCGATAAAAGGGGACACAGTCCCCGCCAAATCTTGTCCATCGAGGTTCAAGGCAGTGACTCACTGGTGTCTGAGACCACAAGTGACTCTAGTCCATTGGCAGAAATGGAGAGAATCATTCCAAGAGGCCAATGTTCCTGCAGAATTATCTGTTAAGAGGGACTTGAACTCTTGCAGAGCAATTTTATCGGTCTTGTTGCCCAAGGCACTACAAGAAGCAAAGCTTGTGATCACCAGTTCTAGGATCAAGATGGCAGGGAAGGTGACTGAACAGAAATGGCTCAAACTCATTTTCAGGTTTGCTGTTGTCAGGGGGAGATGTTGGATAGCCATGATAGGACATGACTTGACCTAAACATTCCATTTATAAAGGAAGACCATAGAAGCTTGGAAGCATAGAAGAATTTAATAGCCAACTGCTTGAGGACAATTGGACCCTGAAGAGGCCATGAGAAGATCGGAGTCAATTGTAAATTCAGATACTAAATTCATTTTCGGGACACTAGCGAAGGGATTAATAATCTTTCAACGACCAGCTGTGATTCACTGCTTCATACGGGCAAAGCAGTCTGGAGGCACCAGCGAAGGGAATATCCCAGGATTCTAAGCCTTTACACTGCTGTTGATAGGCATGAAAGCTGCAGGCCGTTAGTTTATTTGCATTTGGTATGGAGCATTAGTCATCTCGGAGGTTACAGGATGATTATATTAAGCAACTAGTTACCAAGTACAAAACAGAGGTTGGTGACTTACATGTCCTGATAAAGACATCCAAGAGAGTATTGGGGGGGGGGGGGGGGGGGAATCACACTCACTGACAGCACCGCGAAATGTTGCGGCGACGATGGAGTTGTCTCATTGTAAAAAAGAAGAATTTTCGCTCTGAAGTTCAAACCGTTCCATCAATTTGACGTGGGAAGGATTAAATCTAAGAACCCTTCCATTGACCAAGTAAGCTTGAGAAATTGGCAAAAGGATGACGATGTATTTCTTCATGTGGGCTTGAGGTGCTACCTATTACCTAAGATCATTCTCAGTGACCAACGCACCAATGATGGGGACGGAAGTAGGTTTTGATGAGCTCATCAGAATTGAGAATTCGTCAAGCGGAAAGTTACTGGTTTGTTGAATTAGTTTTGTAGTTGTGAATCAGTGGTGAAGACTCGAGTGCATTGACTACGAGAAAATGAAAATTTAAAAAAAAAGGTATTGGATGAAGCTTAACAATTAGCAGCAGTTAAACGCTGCTGCAAATTGGAACGACGACATCCATACCTTAATATATTAAGAGGAGAGTCTCCTTCATGCCTTGGTTGAAGCTACCTTGTTGTAGGCTATAACCAGGTCAGGGATGGTCATTGATGATGGTTTTGATATGCCTGCGCGTGAACTTGCCATACATACATGTCAGGATTAAGTGCAAATAACCCCAAATTACGGGACGCATTGCAACTCATCTTCTCCTCCTAATCTTTGAAAATGTGCAAATTCTATGAAGTTTGTAGCAGACAATCCCCATCCATAACTCTTTGCGATGCTCATGATGCATTGACTGAGTTCTTAAGCAGGACTTTGTACAAGTAAACAATTTCAAATTACATAAACGTTATGGATCTTTGATTTATACAAAGCCTATGTATAGTTTAGTCTACTTAATTTTATTTGATGAAGGCGCATCATTGAAATGCATAGATATAATTCTGTGAAGTTTCGCACTTTCACCTCGTAGTTTCCTCATGATGGCTCTAGGAATTCTTGGATTTTCAAGCCTGGACATGAGCACACGAATTCAATTTCACCCTGGAAGAAGCTTTTCGCAAGGTTGAAGTATCGATGGAAGGAACGATTTCGAATGTTAAGCTGACATTGCTGCAGCCAAATCTTGCCGGCCAATGTTCAAGGTTCCATTTGGTGTTTGAGACCACATGGGGCTCCATTCCATCGGAAGAAACTTAAGAGTTATCAAACAAAGCAATTTTACGGTTTTGACTGGGAGGGAAGTAGCAAGAGTGAAGTTCATGACAAACGGATCTAGGATTAAGATGGCATGGAAGGCGAATGAATATAGACGGCTCAAACTTAATTTGATCCACAGTTCGTTTTCGTCCTTGCTAAAACCTGCTGGAAAAATCCTGAACAGCTGAATGAGTATTGACAAAAGTAAAACATCGCACATGAACCCACCTATTGTTTCCTAATTCAAATGTATGCTTATAGAATTTTTATGCGCATGTTACACGTGAATTTTCATCTTCTCATATTATATTATAATTTAAGGCAACAACCTATTTACATGGCAGAGTTTAATGCTAAGTTTACTTCGCGATTTTGGAGTGGATTTCAACAAGCCATGGGAACTAAGCTACACTTTAGTACTTAATTAGGCTTCTTGACCTCTTATTTGTTCGAGTTTTCTCAAAAAGAATTCATGCCAAGCACGAGTGTGAGACTTGGTGAACAAATCTGCAATCTAAAGGTTGGATGAAATGAAGGGTTGTCTTTTAATCCAGGCACTTCTCGCGAGTGCCCATCCAAATAAAGTTCACTTTCTCATATGATGATGTGCATGAAAGTGAAATTTCACTAGTTTTGTTTGGTTTATAGTTGAGAATGTGTCATATTAAATATTTAGCTTTTACACTAGTTTTCCAACAGTTGCCTCCCAAAACTTTGTCCCCGCAAGACATGACAATTCGAGCATCAATCTTGACTAATTTGGTTTGAAGATCACAACAAAAAATTGATTTTAGTTTTAGAAGCGTGATTACAATGAAAACGAATTGCACCACTAGACCTAAGTACAATTAAATAGCAATTTCCATGCTTATATAATAATCTCTCGTCTTGTGCAAAATATGAGTAAATCCATATGTATAGCTGGGCTTGGAATATATTTTGGGCTAGCCTAAGGGAATATATCACTTCCATTCAAGCCCGCTCACTAGGGCCTGATCATTTGGAGGAGAAAATTTGATAGTTTATAAATCATGTGTCTCTCTATATGAGGATTTCCTAATCTTGCACCAAATCCAATCCATCTAAACCCTTTCACTGATCAAGTCTATGCATAAGAAGCAAGTCAAAACTCAAATGATAACCACGATATGAATTATCGACATCGGTGGTGTCGAATGCCTAGTAGGTCCACATAATCTTTTTGTTGTCAACTACTTAGATAATCTTGTTTTGAGAGTTTTTATAATAGTTATATCGATTGTGGCATGGGAAGCCAATTCTCGCTCTCCAATAATGAGATAGTGACTAAGTTTTACAAACTTAAATAGTCAATTTTTCGTATTTTCTTATGATGTTCTACATAATTTTGAAAGGGATACATGTTTTATAGTAAAATGATTAACGCGTACAATAATATATATATCAAAGTATGATCAATTCAAAAGTACTTTGAGTTCAATTTACATTTGGTTAGGTGATCCTTAGAGGTGATCGTAGGCCAAACAGCTCGTTGGGCTCACCCAATCACGTTGGCCGAAAGGGAAAATGAGTGGGCCTAGCAAGCATTTCTCTTTCAGTTCTTGCACACTTGGCCGCCCAATTGGCTCACTTGATTGATTCATTTAAAATACTAGACAATTTTACAATCGCGGGAGGGCTTGAGCAAGGATTCTTGGTCCAGTATTTGGCTCAATCATCTAGCAATTAGACCTGCTCATTTGACGAGCCTAAAATTGTGCCGGGCGTGCTCGAGCCCGAACCTCTAGAGGTCCTGCCCAAGCCCAAACTTGAGGGCCTGAGCAAGTGTCCAAGTGAAAAACAATGGGCCATCCTCTTTATTTTTATTTTTATTTTTAAATTTCAGTCAAAAAATAAAGAAGTAAGAAAAATGGGTTTGGTTTGGATTTACTTTATTTTATAGCTTGATTTATGAGTTTTATACTTTTGTCCTATCCTACAATAGAAATTTGAGCTTATTTTATCCTATCAATGCTTATGAATTTTAGATGTTAAAGTGAAAATGATTAGTAAAATATAAACTATCAATTATGTAATAAATATATTAGCACAATGGATTAGGCCTTAAGGCCCTCTTCTTAGCAACTTGCCCACTAACCAGGCCTAGACCCGAGCCCAATAGTGGCAGGCTATTTGGGCCTAGAAATCGACTATTGACATTTTCTTGATCGATTTATTTAGCATGTAACTAATGATGCAAGTGTTTGTGAGTTATAGCATGGTTAAGGTATAAAATATGATAATTCGCCCATACTTTCTCCACCACAAGCGGAGGTGCTAGGGCAGAAGGCTGCAGGTGGGTTCGTGTCTCCCTATGGTTGGAATTCCATTTTAGAGAGCTTGCAGCATGGACCACTATAGATAAATTAGATGATTTGCAAGCCGGTGAGCTCCTAAGATCAAGCAATTAACCCAAAATGCCGACAAGTATTCTTAGAATTGGAAGTTCTTCCTTAAAATGGTCTCGTGGCACTCAACCATGGGTCTAATCTTTCCCAAGTACTAGTAGCATCCAAATGAAGATAATTACACGTAAATTAGATGATTTACATGCTCATGAGCTGTGGAGATCAAGCGGTTAAGCCGAATAGTGACAAATATCCTTAGAATGGGAAGTTCTCTTCACTTAGAATGATCTTCTCGCTCTCAAGAGTTGCTCTGATCCTTTCAAAGTGCTAAGAGGATCAATGAAGATAATTATGAGTAAGTTAGATGATTTTCTAGATCGTTAACTTCCAAGATCACCCAATTAACCTAAATTGCAACCAACATTCTTAGAATGGAAAGTTCCTCACTTAGGATGGTCTTATGAGTCTCAATCACCGCCCTAACCTTTCTTGAGTGCTAGTAGCATCAAAATGAAGATCATTGTAAGTAAATCATCATTTGCAAGCTCGTGAACTCCTAAGATTAAGTGATTAACCCCAATGGGACCAAATATTCTTAGAATGGGAAGTTCTTCCCTTAGAATAACCTCATGGCATTGAACCATTACCCTAATCTTTCCCAAGTATCAATAGCATGCACATGAAGATAATTATAAGTACATTAGGTGATTTGCCAACTCATGAACTCCAAAGATCGAGCAAGTAACCCAAACGTTCTTGGAATGGCAATTTCTTCTTTTAGAATGATCTTATGGCTCTCAATCCTCCCCAAGTACTAATAGCATCAAAATGAGGACCACTGTAGATAAATTTGATGATTTGCAAGCCGGTGAGCTCCTAAGATCAAGCAATTAACCCAAAATGCCGACAAGTATTCTTAGAATGGGAAGTTCTTCCTTAAAATGGTCTCGTGGCACTCAACCATGGGTCTAATCTTTCCCAAGTACTAGTAGCATCCAAATGAAGATAATTACACGTAAATTAGATGATTTACATGCTCATGAGCTGTGGAGATCAAGCGGTTAAGCCGAATAGTGACAAATATCCTTAGAATGGGAAGTTCTCTTCACTTAGAATGATCTTCTCGCTCTCAAGAGTTGCTCTGATCCTTTCAAAGTGCTAAGAGGATCAATGAAGATAATTATGAGTAAGTTAGATGATTTTCTAGATCGTTAACTTCCAAGATCACCCAATTAACCTAAATTGCAACCAATGTTCTTAGAATGGAAAGTTCCTCACTTAGGATGGTCTTATGAGTATCAATCACCGCCCTAACCTTTCTTGAGTGCTAGTAGCATCAAAATGAAGATCATTGTAAGTAAATCATCATTTGCAAGCTCGTGAACTCCTAAGATTAAGTGATTAACCCCAATGGGACCAAATATTCTTAGAATGGGAAGTTCTTCCCTTAGAATAACCTCATGGCATTGAACCATTACCCTAATCTTTCCCAAGTATCAATAGCATCCACATGAAGATAATTACAAGTAAATTAGGTGATTTGCAAACTCATGAACTCCGAAGATCTAGAAATTAACCCAAACAGTCTCGGAATGGCAATTTCTTCTATTAGAATGATCATATGGCTTTCAACTATCATACTAATCCTTTGCATGTACCATTAGCATCAAAATGAAGACACCCATGTATAAATTAGATGATTTTTGAGCCCATGAACTCTGAAAATCAAGCTTCTAACCCAAGTGGTGAGAGACATTCCTCGAATGAGAAGGCCTTCTCTTAGAATGATCTTATGGCTCTCAGTCCTCCCCAAATACTAATAGCATCAAAATGAGGACCACTGTAGATAAATTTGATGATTTGCAAGCCGGTGAGCTTCTAAGATCAAGCAATTAACCCAAAATGCCAACAAATATTCTTAAAATGGGAAGTTCTTCCTTAAAATGGTCCCGTGGCACTCAACCATGGGTCTAATCTTTCCCAAGTACTAGTAGCATCCAAATGAAGATAATTACATGTAAATTAGATGATTTACGAGCTCATGAGCTATGGAGATTGAGCAGTTAAGTCGAATGGTGACAAATATCCTCAGAATGGGAAGTTCTCTTCACTTCGAATGATCTTCTCACTCTCAAGAGTTGCTCTGATCCTTTCAAAGTGCTAAGAGGATCAATGAAGGTAATTATGAGTAAGTTAGATGATTTTCTAGATCGTTAACTTCCAAGATCACCCAATTAACCTAAATCGTAACCAACATTCTTAGAATGGGAAGTTCCTCACTTAGGATGGTCTTATGAGTCTCAATCACCGCCCTAACCTTTCTTGAGTGCTAGTAGTATCAAAATGAAGATCATTGTAAGTAAATTAGATGATTTGCTAGTTCGTGAACTCCTAAGATTAAGTGATTAACCCCAATGGCAACAAATATTCTTAAAATGCGAAGTTCTTCCCTTAGAATGACCTCATGGCATTGAACCATTACCCTAATCATTCCCAAGTATCAATAGCATCCACATGAAGATAATTACAAGTAAATTAGGTAATTTACAAACTCATGAACTCCGAAGATCGAGCAAGTAACCCAAACGTTCTCGGAATGGCAATTTCTTCTCTTAGAATGATCTTATGGCTCTCAACCGTCATACTAATCCTTCACATGTACCATTAGCATCAAAATGAAGACACCCATGTATAAATTAGATGATTTCCAAGCCCATGAACTCTGAAAATCAAGCTACTAACCCAAGTGGTGAGAGACGTTCTTCAAATGAGAAGGCCCTCTCTTAGAATGATCTTATGGCTCTCAGTCCTCCCCAAGTACTAATAGCATCAAAATGAGGACCACTGTAGATAAATTAGATGATTTGCAAGACAGTGAGCTCCTAAGATCAAGCAATTAACCCAAAATGCCGACAAGTATTCTTAGAATGGGAAGTTCTTCCTTAAAATGGTCCCGTGGCACTCAAACATGGGTCTAATCTTTCCCAAGTACTAGTAGCATCCAAATGAAGATAATTACATGTAAATTAGATGATTTACGAGCTCATGAGATGTGGAGATCGAGCGGTTAAGCCGAATGGTGATAAATATCCTTAGAATGGGAAGTTCTATTCCCTTAGGACTATCTACTCACCCTCAAGAGTTTCTCTAATCTTTTCAAAGTGCTAATAGGATCAATGAAGGTAATTATGAGTAAGTTAGATGATTTTCTAGATCGTTAACTTCAAAGATCACCCAATTAACCCAAATTGCAACCAACATTCTTAGAATGGGAAGTTCTTCACTTTGGATGATCTTATGAGTCTCAATCACTGCCCTAACCTTTCTTGAGTGCTAGGAGCATCAAAATGAAGATCATTGTAAGTAAATTAAATGATTTGCAAGCTCGTGAACTCCTAAGATTAAGTAATTAATTTGAATTGCAACAAATATTCTTAGAATGGGAAGTTCTTCCCTTAGAATGACCTCATGGCATTGAACCATTACCCTAATTTTTCCCAAGTATCAATAGCATCTAAATGAAGATAATTATAAGTAAATTAGGTGATTTGCAAACTCATGAACTCCGAAAATCGAGCAATTAACCCAAATGGTCTTAGAATGGCAATTTCTTCACTTAGAATGATCTTATGTCTCTCAATCATCATACTAATCCTTCGCATGTACCATTAGCATCAAAATGAAGACACCCGTGTATAAATTAGATGATTTCCGAGCTCATGAACTCTGAAAATCAAGCTACTAACCCAAATGGTGAGAGACGTTCTTCGAATGAGAAGGTCTTCTCTTAGAATGATCTTACGGCTCTCAATCCTCCCCAAGTACTAATAGTATCAAAATGAGGACCACTGTAGATAAATTAGATTATTTGCATGCCGGTGAACTCCTAAGATCAAGCAATCAACCCAAAATGCCGACAAGTATTCTTAGAATGGGAAGTTCTTCTTTAAAATGGTCCCGTGGCACTCAACCATGGGTCTAATTTTTCCCAAGTACTAGTAGCATCCAAATGAAAATAATTATAAGTGAATTAAATGATTTACGAGCTCATGAGCGGTGGAGATCGAGCAATTAAACCAAATGGTGACAAATATTCTTAGAATGGGAAGTTCTCTTCACTTAGAATAATCTTCTCACTGTCAAGAGTTGCTCTAATCTTTTCAAAGAATGATCTTCTCGCTCTCAAGAGTTGCTCTAATCTTTTCAAAGTACTAATAGGATCAATGAAGACAATTATGAGTAAGTTAGATGATTTTCAAGGTTATGAACTCCTGAGATTAAGTAATTAACCCAAATGGCAACAAATATTCTTAGAATGGGAAGTTCTTCCCTTAGAATGACTTCATGGCATTGAACCATTACTCTAATCTTTCCCATGTATTTATAGCATCCACATGAAGATAATTACAAGTAAATTAGGTGATTTGCCAACTCATGAACTCCGAAGATCAAGCAAGTAACCCAAACGTTCTCGAAATGGCAATTTCTTCTCTTAGAATGATCTTATGGCTCTCAACCGTCATATTAATCCTTTGCATGTACCATTAGCATCAAAATGAAGACACTTATATATAAATTAGATGATTTCCAAGCTCATGAACTCTGAAAATCAAGCTATTAACCCAAATGGTGAGAGATATTCTTAGAATGAGAAGGTTTTCTCTTAGAATGATCTTATGGCTTTCTATCATTACACTCATCATTTCCAAGTACTAATAGCATCAAAATGAAGATCATTGTAGATAAATTAGATGATTTGCAAGCTAGTGAACTCCTAAGGTCAAGCGATTAACCTAAATGCCGACAAATATTCTCGGAATAGGAAGTTCTTCCTTAAAATGGTCTCGTGGCACTCAACCATTGGTCTAATCTTTCCCCAAGTATTAATGGCATCCAAGTGAAGATAATTATAAGCAAATTAGATGATTTACAACCTCATGGGCCATGGAGATCAAGCGGTTAAACCAAGTGGTGACAAATATTCTTAGAATGGGAAGTTCTTTACTTAGAATGATCTTCTTACTCTGAAGAGTTGCTATAATCTTTCAAAGGACTAATAGGATCAATGAAGATAATTACAAGTAAGTTAGATGATTTTCTTGATCGTTAACTTCCAAGATCAACCAATTAACCTAAATTGCAACAAACGTTCTTATAATGGGAAGTTCTTCACTTAGAATGATCTTGTGAGTTCCAATCACTGCACTAATCTTTCTCGAGTACTAATAGCATCAAAATGAAGATCATTATTAGTAAATCAAATGATTTGCAAACTCATGAACTCCGAAGATCAAGCAATTAACCCAAATGGTGACAAATGTTCTTAGAATGGCAATTTCTTCTCTCAGAATGATCTTATGGCCCTCCAACTTTATACTAATCCTTTGCATGTACTATAAGCATCAAAATGAAGACACTTATATAAAAATTATATGATTTCCATGAACTCTTAAAATCAAGCTATTAACCCAAATGGCGAGAGACATTCTTAGAATGAGAAGGTTTTCTCTTAGAATGATCTTATGGCTCCCAATCATTACACTAATCTATTCCAAGTACTAATAGCATAAAAATGAAGATAACTATAAATAAATTAGATGCTTTGCAAGCTAGTGAACTCCTAAGATCAAGCAATTAACCCAAATGCTAATAAATATTCTTAGAATGGGAAGTTCTTTCTTAAAAAGGTCTTGTGGCACTCAACCATTGGTCTAATATTTCCCCAAGTACTAATAGCATCCGAACGAAGATAATTATAAGTAAATTAGATGATTTACAAGCTCATGAGTTATAGAGATCAAGCGATTAAACCCAAGTGGTGACAAATATTCTTAGAATGGGAACTTCTTCACTTAGAATGATCTTCTTGCCCTCAAGAGTTGCTCTAATCTTTTCAAAGTGCTAATAGGATCAATGAAGATAATTATGAGTAAGTTAGATGGTTTTCTAGATCGTTAACTTCCAAGATCAACCAATTAACCTAAATTGCAACAATCGTTCAAAGAATGTGAAGTTCTTCACTTAGAATGATTTTATGAGTCTCAATCACTGCACTAATCTTTCTTATGTACTAACAGCATCCAAATGAAGATCATAGTAAGTAAATTAGATGATTTGCAAGCTCATGAACCCCTAAGATTAAGTAATTAACACAAATGGCAACAAATATTTTTAGAATGGGAAGTTCTTCCTTAAAATGGTCGTGGCACTCAACCATTGGTCTAATCTTTCCCCAAGTACTAATAGTATCCGAGTGAAGATAATTATAAGTAAATTAGATAATTCACTAGCTCATGAGCTATGGAGATCAAGCGATTAAACCAAGTGGTGAAAAATATTCTTAGAATGGGAAGTTCTTCACCTAGAATGATCTTCTCGCTCTCAAGAGTTGTTCTAATCATTTCAAAGTGCTAATAGGATCAATGAAGATAATTATAAGTAAGTTAGATGATTTTCTATATCGTTAACTTTCAAGAGCAACCAATTAACTTAAATTGCAACAAACGTTCTTAAAATGGGAAGTTCTTCACTTAGAATGATCTTATGATCTCAATCACTGCACTAATCTTTCTCGAGAACTAATAGCATCAAATGAAGATCATTGTAAGTAAATTAGATGATTTGCAAGTTCATAAACCCCAAAGATTAGGTAATTAACCCAAATGGCAACAAATGGAAGTCCTTTGCTTAGAATGGTCTTCTGGCATTGAACCATTACTCGAATCTTTCCTAAGTATTAATAGCATCTAAATGAAGATAATTATAAGTAAATTAGATGATTTGCAAACTCATAAATTCCAAAGATCAAGCAACTAACTCAAATGGTGACAAATGTTCTTAGAATGGCAATTTCTTCTCTTAGAATGATCTTGTGGCTCTCAACCATTATACTAATCTTTCGCATGTACCATTAGCATCTAAATGAAGACACTTATATATAAATTAGATGATTTCCAAGCTCATGAACTCTGAAAATCAACGTATTAACCCAAATGGTGAGAGACATTCTTAGAATGAGAAGGTTTTCTCTTAGAATGATCTTATGGCTCACAATCATTACACTAATCTTTTCCAAGTACTTATAGCATAAACATGAAGAACATTGTAATTAAATTAGATGATTTGCAAGCTGGTGAACTCCTAGATCAAGCAATTAACCCAAATGCTGACAAATATTCTTAGAATGTCAAGTTCTTCCTTAAAATGGTCTTATGGCACACAACCATTGGTCTAATCTTTCTCCAAGTACTAATAGCATCCAAGTAAAGATAATTATAAGTAAATTAGATGATTTATAAGCTCATGAGATATGGAGATCGAGCAATTAAACCAAATGGTGACAAATATTCTTAGAATGTGAAGTTCTTCACTTAGAATGATCTTCTCAATCTCAAGAGTTGCTCTAATCTTTTCAAAGTACTAATAAGATCAATGAAGATAATTATGAATAAGTTAGATGATTTTCTAGATCGTTAACTTCCAAGATCGACAAATTAACCTAAATTGCAACAAACATTCTTAGAATGGAAAGTTTTCATTGTGAGTAAATTAGATGATTTGCAAGCTTGTGAACCCCTAAAATTAAGTAATTAACCCAAATGGTAACAAATATTCTTAGAATGGGAAGTCCTTCCCTTAGAATGGTCTTATGGCATTGAACCATCACTCTAATCTTTCCCAAGTATTAATAGCATCTAAATGAAAATAATTATAAGTAAATTAGATGATTTGCAAACTCATGAACTCCAAAGATCAAGCAATTAACCCAAATGGCGACAAATGTTCTTAGAATGACAATTTCTTCTCTTAGAATGATCTTATGGTTCTCCACCATTACACTAATCTATTGCATGTACTATTAGCATTGAAATGAAGACATTTATATGTAAATTAGATGATTTACAAGCTCATGAACTCTTAAAATCAAGCTATTGACCCAAATGGGGAGAAACATTCTTAGAATGAGATGTTTTTCTCTTAGAATGATCTACGGCCCTCAATCATTACACTAATCTTTTCCATGTACTAATAGCATAAAAATGAAGCTAATTGTAAATGAATTAGATGATTTGCAAGCTGGTGAACTCCTAAGATCAAGCAATTAACCCAAATGCTAACAAATATTCATGAAAGTGAAGTTCTTCCTTAAAATGGTCTTGTGGCACTCAACCGTTGCTCTAATCTTTCCCAAGTTCTAATAGCATCTAAATGAAGATAATTATAAGTAAATTAGATGATTTACAAGCTCATGAGCTATGGAGATCAAGCAATTAAACCAAATGGTAACAAATATTCTTAGAATGGGGAAGCTCTTCACTTAGAATGATCTTATGGCTCTTAAGAGTTGCTCTAATCTTTTTAAAGTATTCTAATAGGATCGATGAAGATAATTATAAGTTAGTTAGATGATTTTCTAGATCATTAACTTTCAAGATCAACCAATTAACCTAAATTGCAATAGACGTTCTTAGAATGGGAAGCTTTTCACTTAGAATAATCTTATGAGTCTCAATCATTGCACTAATCTTTCTCGAGTACTAATAGCATCAAAATGAAAATGATTGTAAATAAATTTGCAAGCTTGTGAACTCCCAAGATCAAGCAATATGAATGGCGACAAACATTCTTTAAATGGGAAGTTATTCCATTAAAATGATCTTGTGGCACTCGGCCATTACCCTAATCTTTCCCAAGTACAAATAACATCCAAATAAAAATAATTATAAGTAAATTAGATGATTTGCAAGATCGTGAACTTTGAAGACTAAGTAGTTAACCCAAATGGTGACGAACATTATTAGAATATTGATTTCTTCTCTTAGAATGATCTTACGGCCCTCAACCAGTACACTAATCTCTTGCATGTACTAATAGCATCGAAATGGAGATACTTATATGTAAACCAGATAATTTGCAAGCTCATGAACTCCAAGGATCAAGTGATTAAAACCCAAGTGGTGAAAAACATTCTTAGAATGGAAAGTTTTTCTCTTAGAATGATTTATGGCTCTCAACCATTATAACAATCTTTCTCAAATACTAATAACATTAAAATGAAGATAATTGTAAGTAATCTAGATGATTTGCATGCTCGTGAACTCCTAAGATTAAGTAATTAACCCAAATGGCAACAAATACTCTTAGAATGGGAAGTTCTTCCCTTAGAAGGATCTTATGGCATTGAACCATTACTCTAATCTTTCCCAAGTATTAATAGCATATAAATGAAGATAATTATAAGTAAGTTAGATGATTTGCAAACTCATGAACTCCAAAGATCAAGCAAATTAACTCAAATGGTGACAAATGTTCTTAGAATGGCAATTTCTTCTCTTAGAATGATCTTATGGCTCTCAACCATTACACTAATCTTTCGCATGTACTATTAGCATTGAAATGAAGACACTTATATGTAAATTAAATGATTTACAAGCTCATGAACTCTGAAAATCAAGCTATTGACCCAAATGTTGAGAAACATTCTTAGGCTCCGTTCGTTTCACGGAAAATAACTTCCAGAAAAACGTTTTTTGGATTTTCCAACGTTTGTTTCACGGAAAATAAATTCATTGGAGAAAACATTTTCCATGAAGGAAAAAAAAGTCTTCTAAAGTTGGGGAAAATGTTTTCCACTTTTCAAGTTGGGGAAAACATTTTCCACACTCACTTCTTTATATCTCACACCTCTTATTAGTCCTCACTTCTTTCTTTCTATTTTTTTTTTATTTTTTTTTCATAAATTCGAATTTTTTGTTATTTTTTAATAGAATCAATATTTTATTTTTTCTTTATTTTTTATGTTTTTCTTTCTACTATTTTTCTTTTTTGGATGATCGCCGGCCATGGCAACTGCCAACGACAAGCTAGCCGAGCTCACCAATTTGGCATCGCCAGATGACAGCGAAGCTCGAGCATCACAAATCGGCGATGCCCGAGTGTCGCCAGAGGCGACAAGGCTCTACCTCGCTAGACAACGGTGAGGCTCAGGCCTGGTAGATCAGTGATGCCCGAGTGTCGCCAGAGGCGACAAGGCTCTACCTCGCCAGACAACGGTGAGGCTCGGGCCTGGCAGATCGGGCGTCGCCAGACGGCGGCGAGGCTCGAGCCTGGCAGATCGGCGACGCCCGAGCGTCGCCAGACGGCGGCGAGGCTCGGGCCTCGCAGATCGGCGGTGAGACACGGGCCTTGCCAGATTGATGACGCCCAAGCGTTGCCAAACCTTGGTGAGGCTCGGGCGTCACCAATTTGCGAGGTCCAAGCCTTGTCGCCTCGAGCTCACCTCGTTGGTGAGTTGATCGTGTGAGCTTGAGATGGGGAGAAAAAAATAATTTAATAACAAATTTTTTAAAATAATAAATAATGATTTTAAAAAATAAAATATTGAAAAGAGTTTATGAAGGAAAATATTTTCTTAAGCGAACAGTAGAAAATATTTTCCACTTCAAAATCAAGTTTCATCCGAACACTAGAAAATAATTACGTTTTCCTGGAAAATAGCTTCTTGGAAAATATTTTCTAGAAAAAATAATATTTTCCGTGAAATGAACGGAGCCTTAGAATGAGAAGTTTTTCTCTTAAAATGATCTTATGGCTCTCAATCATTACACTAATCTTTTCCAAGTACTAATAGCATAAAAATGAAGATAATTGTAAATGAATTAGATGATTTGCAAGCTGGTGAACTCCTAAGATCAAGCAATTACCCCAAATGCTGACAAATATTCATGAAAGGGAAGTTCTTCCTTAAAATGGTCTTATGGCACTCAACCGTTGCTCTAATCTTTCCCAATTACTAATAGCATCCAAATGAATATAATTATAAGTAAATTAGATGATTTACCAACTCATGAGCTATGGAGATCAAGCGATTAAACCAAATGGTAACAAACATTCTTAGAATGGTGAAGCTCTTCACTTAGAATGATCTTATGGCTCTCAAGCTAATATTTTCAAAGTACTCTAATAGGATCAATGAAGATAATTATAAGTGAGTTAGATGATTTTCTAGATCATTAACTTGCAAGATCAACCACCACCCTAATGGTTCTCAACCACTGCTCTAATATTTCCCATGTATGAATAGCTCTAAAGTGAGGGCAACTATAAGTAAAAAGATGATTTGCAAGCAAGTGAACTCCCAAAATCAAGTAATTAATCCAAATGGTGACAAACATTCTAAGAACGGCAATTATTCACCTAGAATGGTCTTATTGGCTCTTAACCATTGCTCAAATCACTCCCACTAAATAGTTTTATGGCACTCATTCATTGCTCTAATGCTTCCCTAGTACTAATAGCATCCAAATGAAGATAATTATAAGTAAATTAGACGATTTCCAAGCTCATGAACTAACGAGATTAAGCAATTAACCCAGATGGCAACAAACATTCTTAGAATGGGAAGTTTTTCGCTTAAAATGAACCTGTTGCTCTCAACCACTAGTCTAATCTTTCGACAAGTCCTAATATGAGCAAAATGATGATAATTACAAGTAAATTATATGATTGGCAAGCTCATGCCAAGATCAAACAATTAACCCAAATTGTAACAAACATTCTTAGAATGGGAAGTTCTTCACTTAGAATGATCTTTTGACTCTCAACCATTGTCTAATATTTTTCAAGTTCAAATAGCTTCAAAGTGAAAATAATTATAAGTAAATTACATGATTTCCAAGCTTGTGAACTCCCAAGATGAAGCAATTAACCCAAATGGTGAGAAACATTCTTAGAATTAGAAGTTCTTCACTTTGGTTGATCTTATAGCTCTCTACCATTTCTCTAATCTTTCCTAGGTACTAATAACTTCAAAATGAAGATGACTTTAAGAAAAACTAGAAGGTTTGCAAGCTTGTGAACTCGCAAGATCAACCAATTAACCCAAACAGCAAAAAACAATCTTAGAATGTGTAGTGCCTCACATATAATGATCTTATGGCTTTCTATTATTGGTCTAATCTTTCCTTTAGGAAGATCTTATGCCACTCGATTGTTGCTCTAATATTTTCCAAGTACTAATAGCATCCAGATGAAGGAAATTAGAAGTAAATTAGATGATATGCAAGCTTGTGAACTCCGAAAAGAGAGCAATTAACCCAAATGGCAACAAACATTCTTAAGATGATGTTATGGTTCACAACCAATGCTCTAATCTTCCCCATGTAGTAGTTGCATCAAAATGAGGCTAATTATAAGTAAATTAGATGATTTGGAAGCTCACGAACTCCCAACATCAACCAATTAACCCCAATGGGGACAAATGTTTTTAGAATGGGAAGTTCTTCTATTAGAGGGACCTTATGACTCTTAACCTTTGCTCAAGCCTTTCCAAAATACTAATAGCATTGAAGTGAATAAGAAACTTAGAAGATTTCCAACCTCGTGAACCTTCAAGATCAAGCAATTTCACCCAAAGGGAGACAAACAATCTTCGAATTGGAAGTTCGTCACTTAAATTGATCTTATGCCTCTCAATTATTGCTGTAATATTTCCCATGTACCAATATGAACAAAATGAAGATAATTATAACTAAATGAGTTGAGTTGCAAGCCCGTTCAACCCCCGTGACCAAGCAATTAACTCAAATGGCAACATTCTTAAAAGGGGAAGTTCTTCACTTAAAATGATCTTATGGTCTCAATCATTAGTCTAATCTTTCCAAGTACTAATAGGATAAAAATAAAGGTAATTACAACTAAATAAGTTGATTGGCAAGCTTGCGAACACCCAAGATCGATCAATTTATCCAAATGGCAACAAACATTCTTAGAACAAGGAGTTCTTCAATTAGAATGATATTATTGGTTTCAAACATCACTGTAAATCATTCCCAAGTGCTAATAGCTTCAAAATAAAGATAATTATGAGTAAATTGAAATATTTACAAGCTCGTGAACACACAAGATCGAGCAATTATCCCAAATGGTGACAGACTTTCTTAAAATGGAAAGTTCCTCATTTAGATTGATCCTGTGGCTCTCAATTATTGATATAATATTTCCTAAAAAAAATATGACCAAGATGAAGGTAATAATAAGTAAATTAGATGATTTGCAAACTTCTGAACTCCCATGATCAATACCAAATGGCAACAAACATTCTTAGAATGGGAAGTTCTTCACTCAGAATGATCTTGTGGTGCTCAACCAATGGTCTAATCTTTCACATGTACTAATAGGATGAAAATGAAGATAACTACAAGTAAATTAGACAATTTGCAAGCTCAAGAACTCCCAAGACCAAGCAATTACCTCAAATGGTGACAAACAATTTTTAGAATAGGAAGTTATTCACATAGAATGATAATATTGGTTTAGTCATTGCTCTAATCTTTCCCAAGTGCTAATAGCTTCAAAATGAAGATAATTATAGGTAAATTAGATAATTTGCAAGCTTGTGCATTGCCAAGATGGAGCAATTATCCCAAATGTAACCAAACAATCTTAGAATGAGAAGTTCTTCCTTAAAGTGATCTTATGGTTCTCAACTATTGCTCTAATATTTCCTATGTATAAATAGCTTCGAAGTGAGGGGAATTATAAGTAAATTAGATCATTTGCATTATTGTACAATCTGGCAATGAACCCAAATGACGACAAACAATCTTAGAATGGGAAATTCTTCACATAAAATGATCTTATGGCTCTCAACCACCGCTCTAATATTTCCTATGTATGAATAGCTCTAAAGTGAGGGCAACTATATGTAAATTAGATGATTTGCAAGCAAGTGAGCTCCCAAGATCAAGCAATTAACCCAAATGGTGATAAACATTCTAAGAACGGCAATTATTCACTTAGAATGGTCTTATGGCTCTTAACCATCGCTCAAATCATTCCCACATAATAATTTTATGGCACTCATTCATTGCTCGAATGCTTCCCTAGTACTAATAGCATCCAAATGCAGATAATTATAAGTAAATTAGATGATTTCCAAGCTCGTGAACTAATGAGATTAAGTAATTAACCCAAATCGCAACATTCTTAAAATGATAAGTTATTCACTCAGATTGATCTCGTGGCTCTCAATTATTGCTCCAATTAATATGATCAAAATGAAGGCAATTATAAGAAAATTAGAGATTGCAAGCTCGTGAACTCCCATGATTAAGTAATTAACCTAGATGGCAACAAACATTCTTAGAATGGGAAGTTTTTCACTTAGAATGATCATGTTTGTCACGACCCCCTTCCAAGGTTTGACTGCGGGTTATTTTCGCGACATCCCAGGCCTGTCGTCGTCCCGATTCATTTTACCTTCTTTATATGAACATGTGGAAGCATAACATAACAACAACATCCCCAACAAACATCATTGGAAGAACATGGGATGTAAGTACATAATACTACTACTATTTTCATTAGTAGTTCGTATACAACTAACTTTCATATTACATAATATAAAAAGGGCTTGGGTCTCCCTATCTCCACTACCACCGCAATTTCCAAAATTGGGAACCCGTCCCGTTACGGGCTGATATTACTGATTCATCCCATCGAACGTTGACCCTCCACTTGGGTTCATTGGGCCCCTAAAGCCATGAATAGGCCCGATCATTTCACTGTCCAACCAGACATACCATGCCTCGTAACGGTGAGGGACCAACTCGACTTGTCCTTCGTGAACCCATACAGTTGAGGTATACTTCCGATACGTTATCCCTACTTTGACGTGTATGATGTCTACAGTTGACCCTTCTATTCTCATTGGTAGACCAAAACATACAGGAGGAGGATTAGCCATCTTACCAACCTGAAATGGTAAAGGGGGTGAGTTTTGGGGAAATTCAGTAAGTAAAACCTCTACCCTCGGCTAGCGTGACATCCTTCATTAATGACTAGCTAGAGCAACTCATGCAGACAGTGTCGATGGCAAATCAATTGCAACTCACATACAACGTCATGACTAATGCAAGGGCTTTACTTACTCACCCATCGACTAACACATAAACATATATCATCCACACTTAAGCACATATACAAGGGTTTCATTTACTCACGTGTCGGCTAACACGTAAATCCATATTACCCATACTTGAGCATAACCGGCATTCGTGTAGATCACTTTACATTGTCTTGGCTCAACCAGGCCCTCTCGACTCTTGCTGAGGCTTCTCGAGGCTAGCTTCCCAAGGCTTCCGGGGGTTACCCGAGACATCCCGTTGCGGGGGTACCAGTTGACGTTGTTTTGGCTCAACCAGGCCCTCTCGACTCTTGCCGAGACTTCTTGGGGCCACCTTTCTGAGGCTTCCAGGGGTTATCCGGGACATCCTATTGCAGGGGTACCAATTGACGTTGTCCTGGCTCAACCAGGCCCTCTTGACTCTTGCCAAGGCTTTTTGGGGCCACCTTTCCGAGGCTTCCGGGGGTTACCAGGGACATCCCGTTGCGGGGGTATCATCATTGTTCCCATCTTTCATGGGATGATCTCACAAATGCATCACTTATGATGGTTCTTATCTTTTCCTTAAGCCGACTCATTCATGACTCAACGACAACATCATGCTCGTACAGAATCATGCATGCCGTGTTTTCTATGACCCGAGTCTAATGACGCCGTGATAATTCTAAGTCCGAGGTTTAGCTCAAACGCTAAGTAACGAGGGTCCCGCACCAACTCCAAGACATGAGCTCGGCATACTTTGATGCCAACCAAGACCTTGTGGGCTTGAGCGATCCCTGTACGAAACGAGACTAGGAGTTGGCATGTCTTGATGCTGATCCAAGACCTCGTGGCCTTGGGCGATCCTCATACCGCACAAGACTTGAGTTCCGACACTTCATTACTGATTCAAGCCTTATGGCTTGGGGCGTTCCTAACTTGCGTTGAACACCAACGACGAACCATGGCATCATCTCGGTCGTGAAATAATCATGCACATGCATAAGATTCACATATGAACCAACGTACACATAATCTTCCATACAATCACGATTCAACAAGAGAAGACCGTCTAGTCCTCATGATAGAAATGATCATACTAGGGAGAAGTAAGAGATTCTACTTACTTGGACAAACCTCACAAGACTAGAGAAGCTACTTGAGAGAAAGAAAGTGGCTTCTTTGACAACCAAAGGAGAGAGTGGGCATGAGGAGGAAGAGGGTGGCCAAAGAAGGAGGAAGAAGAAGAATGGTGCAAATGGTGAGGGAGAAGGAGAGGCTTCTCCTATTTATAGTCCCCAAGCTCATCATTGCATTTCTAATCGTCCAATCCTCTCTTTCCAAGTGGCCCGCCTAGAATCCTTAAGTGGCAAGCCTATTTTCCTCAATAATTGCACCTAAGGATGACTAGGCATGGCTAAAGATTCTACTTGGCGGTCTAATGAGTAGATGTCATCGATGATGGCCCGCCTTTCACTTTCCTATTGGCCCACTTGTTTCCCCTCATTTATTGGCATTTATGGAAGTTTGACTAGGAAGTCACCTAACTTGCCAACTAAGTTTTTAAAATTCTATAAGCTCATAATGAGGGTTCGGGTGTCGCGTTCCGATTGGGCCATGTGTAATCAGTCTCCATCATAGCCCCCAAGATATTTTTGACCATAATCATAAACTTTGAAAAGTAAGAGATAAGGCTCATCCAATAAAGTTTCTAGAGAATTCTTCTCTTTTGACCTTTTCTTAACTAAGAAGGTGGTCCGGAGAATTCCACCATCTAAGTCGGTTTCGGGGCTAGAAAAGGGATCATATGACATGTCTCGGAAAACCAATTTACACATGCCCGGGGTTCAGGCCACATACCCCAAATTTGCCCAAATTACTTTCTTGGGCGATGGGTTGGTCATGAGGTTTCCCTCATAATTCGATCATTGATCCTCGGATCGGTTCAAGGTCAATTCCAAGGCTACCCATAGCCTAGCACTAAGCCAAGGCACTTATGGACCTTAGGAATTATGATAGAATAGCCGGGTCTATCCCTGGGCTTATTCCGATCGGTGCCCGATCCATCCGCATGGTTCATGACCGGTGCATTACCGATCCATGATCAAACTTCATCAATTCGAGATTCCTTTTCGGTCACTAAGAATTAAATAGGGAATGATGCATTTTTGGTCAGAAGACGGTCACTTTTGGTCAAGTCGGATCATCCGTGGATCGATGCACAGCCGAGCGCACTCACCCACGGCTAGGCGCTATGACCGGTCGGATCGACCCATGACCATCTGCCAATCCAAAATCGTCCCACGAGCAATTCTCATGACTGAAAAGTCATCTTATGAGCTGATAGTTCGTTCCCATTGGTATGGTCGGTACACTTTTCACGGCTGACGCCTTGACCAGTTCATGACCGGTTTGTCAATCGGACCATGACCGATCCTTGATCCTTACTGATCAAACCAATCAATCAATGGCCAACGGCCCATGGTCGACTCATTCAGGATCTTATGACCAATTTCATGGGGTCGGTTTTCGAGGATGTTACAATGTTGTTCTCAACCACTAGTCTAATCTTTTGACAAGTACTAATCGGAGCAAAATGGTGATAATTACAAGTAAATTATATGATCGGCATGCTCATAAACTCTCAAGATCAAACAATTAACCCAAATCGCAACAAGCATTCTTAGAATGGGAAGTTCTTTACTTAGAATGATCTTATGGCTCTCAACCGTTGCTCTAATATTTTTCAAGTTTAAATAGTTTCAAAGTGAAGGTAATTATAAGTAAATTACATGATTTCTAAGCTTGTGAACTCCCAAGATCAAGCAATTAACCCAAATGGTAAGAAACATTCTCAGAATTGGAAGTTCTTCAATTTGGTTTATCTTATGGCTCTCTACCATTTCTCTAATCTTTCCTAGGTACTAATAGCTTCAAAATGAAGACGACTTTAAGAAAAATTAGAAGATTTGCAAGCTTGTGAACTCCCAAGATCAACCAATTAACCCAAACAACAAAAAATAATCTTAGAATGTGTAGTGCCTCACATATAATGATCTTATGGCTTTCTACTATTGGTCTAATCTTTCCTTTAGGAAGATCTTATGTCACTCAATTGTTGCTCTAATATTTTCCAAGTACTAATAGCACCAAATGAAGAAAATTAGATGATATGCAATTGTGAGCTTCGAAGAGAGAGCAATTAACCCAAATGGCAACAAACTTTCTTAGGATGATGTTATAGTTCACAACCAATGCTCTAATCTTCCCCATGTAGTAGTTGCATCAAAATGAGGCTAATTATAAGTAAATTAGATGATTTTGAAGCTCGCAAACTCCCAACATTACCCAATGGGGACAAACCTTTTTAGAATAGGAAGTTATTCTATTAGAAGGACCTTATGACTCTTAACCTTTGCTCTAGCCTTTCCAAAGTACTAATAGCATCGAAGTGAATAAGAAACTTATATGATTTCCAACCTTGTGAACCCTCAAGATCAAGCAATTTCACCCAAAGGCGACAAACAATCTTTGAATTGGAAGTTCTTCACTTAAATTGATCTTATGGCTCTCCATTATTGCTGTAATCTTTCCCATGTACCAATATGAACAAAATGAAGGTAATTATAAGTAAATGAGTTGAGTTGCAAGCCTGTTCAACCCTCATGATCAAGCAATTAACTCAAATGGCAACAAACATTCTTAAAAGGGGAAGTTCTTTACTTAAACTAATCTTATGGTCTCAATCATTAGTCTAATCTTTCTCAAGTACTAATAGGATAATAATAAAGGTAATTACAACTAAATAAGTTGATTGGCAAACTTGTGAACAGCCAAGATCGATCAATTTATCCAAATGGCGACAAACATTCTTAGAACAAGGAGTTTTTCACTTAGAATGATATTATTGTTTTCAAACATCACTATAAATCATTCCCAAGTGCTAATAGCTTCAAAATAAAGATAATTATGAGTAAATTGAAATATTTACAAGCTCGTGAACACACAAGATCGAGCAATTATCCCAAATGGTGACAAACTTTCTTAAAATGGGAAGTTCCTCATTTAGATTGATCATGTGGCTCTCAATTATTGATATAATATTTCCCAAACAAAAATATGACCAAGATGAAGGTAATAATAAGTAAATTAGATGATTTGCAAGCTCTTGAACTCCCATGATCAAGCAATACCAAAAGGCAACAAACATTCTTAGAATGGGAAGTTCTTCATTCAGAATGATCCTGTGGTACTTAACCAATGGTCTAATCTTTCACAGGTATTAATAGGATGAAAATGAAGATAACTACAAGTAAGTTAGACAATTTGCAAGCTCAAGAACTCCCAAGACCAAGCAATTACCTCAAATGGTGACAAACAATTTTTAGAATAGGAAGTTATTCACTTTGAATGATAATATTGGTTCAATCATTGCTCTAATATTTCCCAAGTGCTAATAGCTTTAAAATGAAGATAATTATAGGTAAATTAGATAATTTACAAGCTTGTGCACTGCCAAGATGGGACAATTATCCCAAATGGCAACAAACAATCTTATAATGGGAAGTTCTTCACCTAAAGTGATCTTATGGTTCTCAACCGTTGCTCTAATATTTCCTTTGTACAAATAGCTTCGAAGTGAGGGGAATCATAAGTAAATTAGATCATTTGCATTATTGTACAATCTGGCAATGAACCTAAATGACGACAAACAATCTTAGAATTGTAAATTCTTCACATAAAATGATCTTGTGGCTCTCAACCACCGCTCTAATATTTCCCATGTATGAATAGCTCTAAAGTGAGGGCGATTATAAGTAAATTACATGATTTGCAAGCAAGTGAACTCCCAATATCAAGCAATTAACCCAAATGGTGACAAACATTCTAAGAACGGCAATTATTCACCTAGAATAGTCTTATGGCTCTTAACCATTACTCAAATCATTCCCATAGAATAATTTTATGGCACTCATTCATTGCTCTAATGTTTCCCTAGTACTAATAGAATCCAAATGAAGATAATTATAAGTAAATTAGATGATTTCCAATAGAATCCAAACAATTAACCCAAATCGCAACAAGCATTCTTAGAATGGGAAGTTCTTTACTTAGAATGATTTTATGGCTCTCAACTGCTGCTCTAATATTTTTCAAGTTCAAATAGCTTCAAAGTGAAGGTAATTAGAAGTAAATTACATGATTTCCAAGCTTGTGAACTCCCAAGATCAAGCAATTAACCCAAATGGTAAGAAACATTCTCAGAATTGGAAGTTCTTCACTTTGGTTGATCTTATGACTCTCTACCATTTCTCTAATCCTTCCTAGGCACTAAAAGCTTCAAAATGAAGATGACTTTAAGAAAAATTAGAAGATTTGCAAGCTTGTAATAATGGATTTTGACTTATTGGGAAAAAGGAATCTCATTGTGTAAAATTGGACACTGACTCCGAGGGGATAGAAGGAAAGAGAGAGTCTTGTCATGTAAAAATGGTCTTCGACTCGATTGGGAAAGAGTCTTTTTGTGTAAAACTGATCCTTGATTCAATGAGGAAAGAGTCTTGTCCTGTAAAACAAATCTTTGACTCAGTGGGGACAAGTCTTTTCATGTTACAACAGTCTTCAACTTGCAAAGAAATGAGAGTCTTGTTGTATAAAAACGATTATCAACTCAAAAGGATAGTCTTGCCATGTGAAAACAGGCTTCAACTCCCAGGGGAAATAACTATTACCGTGTGGAAAGCGACTTCGACTGAGAAACAAAGTGTTGCCGTGGAAAAATGAACTTTTATTCCATAGGGAGAATCTTGCTATGTAAAAAGGGTCTCGATTCCGTGGGGAAAGAGTCTTACCATGTAAAAACGGCCCTTGACTCTAATGGGGAAATGGGTCTTACCGTATAAAATTGGCCTTCAACTCCAGGGAATCTTAACTAAAAGAAGGTTCTTCCACACCTAAAGGTCTCGACAAAAAGGAAAGTTATTCAAAGTTACCATTTCCAAAGCCACATGTCATGGTTCCTCGCGAAGGGTGAAGCTCAGGTGCTACGAACTTAGGGATTTGGCAAACACAAAAATAAATTAAAATCACCATATTTTAAGGCTACAAGTCACGGTCCCTCGTGGAGGGCGATGCTCCGATGCTACGAGCTTGTTCTTTGCTTTAAAATACCTGTTTGAAAATCTAATCATCACCAATTTAAAAGGAATTCCGTGATTGCCTATACCCATTTGAAAATCTTGAAAGAATTCCAAGATCACGTAAGCAAATCAAACGGAAAGGGAAATTTATTCCACTAGAGAAAGAGATTCCAAGATTGCGCAAAGTAATCTAATGGAACCTCGGTCTAAACTAGGACATGAAGACTTTGAATGTCATTCAAGTATTTTTGATAAATGAGAGCAATTATCAAATTCCTTAGAAAGAAAGCAACTATGATAAAAATTAATTTTGTCAAAACTTCGAAGAGTTTGTTAAGAATAACCAAGCTGAGATACCCTAATTGGAAAGATCTTCTCACAATGACTCTCAAAAGAGTTTTATTCCCATTCATTGACGTGGGAAACTTGTTATCGTGACCTGACCTCAACAACACATCCTCGCAAGAGGGGTATAATAGTAGGGCATAGAGGTAGTTGATCCTAATGGTCCATAATTCCAAAAGATGTCATCACCTCATCTTTTGGGATCAGCCATTCGAGTTCATTTGCTCACAATCGTGAGCTCTCCTAAGGTTATACCATGCATGACAGTGGGATTTGCTTGACCTTTGCGCCATCTTATTTTTGCCAAAAGGCATATGGGTAATCTCTTGGTGAGATCTTGACCTTGTGATGGTCAGATTTCAGCTGGATCATACCGAAACACTTCAAACAAGCAATCTCTTCCTTGGGGTGTAGATACCCGATTCTATTTTGGTATCTTCCAACAGTTTTTGGTGGTCCTCACCTCGTGTCAACCTCTCTCAGTGTGTCTTAGCCCCTAGCATGAAGTGAGATTAGCTCGATTGAGTTTTTGTGTGGAGGTAAACAAGGCAATCTTTCTCAATCATGAATCTAAGGGATAAGAATACTAGGAGTGTCAAATCTTTGTACGGCGCTTATTTGAGTACTAAAACTTTTTTTCGCTCAGTTAAGTACTACAAGTTCACAAAATTGGTCACTTGAGTGCCAACTCTGATTTGTCCTATCGAAAAATCTAACATGACCACCAGTGAACAATATTTTAATATTTTAATTATTTTTTGAGTTTTCTATTTTTTTATTTTATTTTTTCCTTTAGGGCCAGTGAGGGTTACCATTGACCCTCATTGGTCATGTAACCCTTGCCTAGATTGAAGTGTGAATCCAAGTTCGGTATGCCATTAGTGCATATGGAAACCATTTGTGCCAATCATGATGGTTCTCCGTAGTCTTAGACAAAATCTTCTTGATATTCATATTTGTCATTTCCACAACTACATTCATTTGTGGACGGTAAGGAAAGAATTCAAGTGACGAATGTGAAACTATCAAGCAATATGCCCACTATCTTATTGTTCAAATTGGATCCATTATCAGTGACTATCACATCGGGAACCTCATATCAAGTGATGATGTCACGATGGATAATTCTTACCACATTCTTAGTAGTAACGTGAGCATACGAATTAGGTTCAATCCATTTGGTGAAATAATCGATAGTCACCCAATATGAAGCAATGTCCATTGAATGCCTTGGGATTGATTAGTGCAATGATGTCAATGTCCCACATTTTAGAAAGACCATACTTCGAACATTTCATGAAACTCATTGGGAGGAGCATTAATCTTTTCTCCATAAAATTGACATTGATGACAACAACGTACTTGTTGGACACAATCAACTTCCATGGTTAACCAGTAGTAACCTAGCCTCATGATATTTCTTACAAGAAGATGATCATTCCTGTGAGGACCATACTCTACTTCATGAATTTCCTTCATCAGTTGATTGGCTTCATTAGCGTCAACACACTTCAACAAAATCTTATTGAAGAATCTCTTGTATAAGACATCTCCATTGAGGAAGAATTTGGAAGCTAACTTGGTTAGATATTTTCTATCAATAGCTTTACTTCCCTTGAAAAAATTTGCTTTCTAGGAGCTAGACCATGATATCATAAAACCATGGATTTCCATTGAGCTCTTCTTCCATAAGCATGTAGTAAGCAAGCTTCTCTAGTATATCAATCTTCAACCCATTGAATACTTTGAGCATTGATGACAATCATTAATGCATAGCAAATTGGTTTTGAGATCTTGGTAGATACTCAAAAGAGATTTCTTCAAATTCCTTCACCAAGTCTTTAAGGTATGGTAAGGAATTAGTTTTGAGTTGCACATTTGCCATTCACCTTCCGTTTGAAGGATGATGAGTGCAGAATCACCATAGACTTATAACCTCTTGAGTTTCATGTCTGTAGCCAGTTGCAAGCCAAGAATGCAAGCTTCATAATCAGAAATATTGTTAGTGCAAGGGAACACCAACTTTACAACTACGGGGTAATGTTGACCTATTGGGTAGATTAGAACTGTCCTAGTGCCAAAACTAGAGGGGTTGATAGCACCGTCAAAATACATAATCCACTTGTCAAATGAGATTACTTAGATTCTATCATCAATCTCATCCAAGTCATTGGTCTTTTTGGGATATCCAGCTAGCATGTCAGCTGTAGCTCGAGCTCTAACTGACTTTTGTGTAATATTTTGATTGTCGAATATGGAGAGTAGAAATTGCCATTTGGCAAGCCTTCCAACTAGTGCAGGCTTCTCCAATAGGTACTTGATTGGATCATTCTCAGTCACCAAGAAAATTGGATGGTGAAGAGTATATTGACGCAATCTATGTAATACCCAAACTAGGGCTACACAAGTCTTCTCAATCTCTGATTATGTGAGATTTCTTTCTCAAGTAATATATGGCTCATTCTTTCCCATCATCTTGTCCTTTTTGGGCTAACATGGATCCCAATGACCTTTCATAGACGATGAGATAGAGGATTAAAGGTATACTCGAGATTGGCAGTACCAACACGGGAGAATGTGAAAAGTATTGCTTCAATTCTTCAAAGGACTTTTGACATTCTTCATCCCATTGGGCTATGGCATTTTTCTTCAACAGATTGAAGAAAGGCTTGCTAGTTTTAGATTTTGGGAGATGAATCGGGTGACATAATTCAGTCTTAAGCTTCACACCTCTTTTATAGTGGAAGGAGGCTTCATATTACAAATGGCTTTCACCTTTAACGAGTCAATCTCGATACCACAACTACTAACCGTGAAACCTAGCAATTTCCTAGACTTTGCCCCAAATATGCATTTTGCAAGGTTAAGTCTCAACTTGAATTTTCTAGGTCAATTAAATAGCTTTCTCAGGATTTCAATGTGATATTTGCCTTTTCTTGACTTAGTGATCATATTGTCAATATAAGCTGAAATCTCTTTATGCATCATGTCATGAAAGAGAGTCGTCATGGCTTTTTGATAGGTTGCCCTAGCATTCTTCAAGCCAAAGGATACTACCTTGTAGTAAAATGTCCCCCATGGGGTGATAAAAGACGTCTTGGTCTTGTTTTCTTCCTTCATTCAAATTCGATTGTAACTAGAAAAATCAACTATGAAGAATAATAATTCGAACCCCATTGTGCTATCAACTAGAACGTCGATGTGTGGCAATGGGAAATCATCTTCAAGACTTGCTTTGTTCAAGTCTCAATAGTCGACACATACTCAATCATCTGTCCTTCTTCATGATAGGGACAATGTTGGTGATCCAATCAATATAATGTGTGACTTCGATAAAGTGTACCATTAAGACTTTTGTGACCTCCTCTTCAATCTTTTTAGACAACTCTAGCTTCGTCCTCCTAAGCTTTTGTTTTTAAGGTAGAATACTTGGATCAAGAGGCAATGAATGTTCCACGATGGTGGGGTCCAACCCAAGCATGTTGGTGTAAGACCAAGCAAAGATGTCTTGATATTTCTTCAAAAGTTCAATCAACCAATCAACATCCATCGGGGAAAGACTTGCCCCAATCTTGGTTTCTTTGGGATTTTCAGAATCTCCCAAGTTTACAATAATTGTCTATTCTTCGGTGGGTGATTTAGATTCTTCATGACGAATCCATTCCTTTTCGATGGCTTTGGAATTCTCTTCATCTTCATAACCCAAGTACCCAAATCTTAGTTCTCTGGTTTTGTAGAAATTAAGAGAACACTCACAACCCTCAATAGAATAATCTAACTGACCCCCAAAAACAAGGCTAGCGGCAACTCCTAATTAAAATACTTAGGGTGTGTAAAGAATTTTAAAATAAACCGCTATCACGTGAGGTATGAGCTTAGGAGAACTTACGTTCTCAATTGATGAACCTCAAGGGCTAACGTCAAAGATGATGTGTTCAAGCCTTCTTTGGTGCAATAAACCTTGTGGAACGTCTCTTGAACAAATATCTATGAACTTACCTTTTGTCTGGGGGTCTGGTTGTGACACCCACTCCATGGAATAAAATCGATGAGATGATTCTAGCAAAAGTGAAAAGGAGGAGATTGCTACTGCACAAGTGCGTCACATTCAAGTGTTTCCCAATTTTGGGTACACCGAAACCCACAAAAATTAATTAATGAGAAAGGATTTTTCTCTTGCTATCAACTCTCTTAAACGATGGCTCTCGAAGCTCTCTATGGTTTTTTCAAGTTTTGTGCAAAATTAACTTCAAAGCTGTGTTTAAGATGTGTGGATCGGGTCCACATCAAGGGCAATGCGCTCGCCAAAATAGACCCTGCGCCCATATATTGCTCTTAAAAGTACTGTAGCTATCGGCTGCCGGGTGCCTACCTAGTCGGCAGCCCGGCTGCCGCTTGGCCAGGTGCCACCTACTAGGCGAGCCATCATTCCTCATATCCGGTTGCCCATCTCCGTGCCATCGCCAAACTCTCAATGTCTCAATATATAAAGCTTGTTTCAAATGAAATGAAATTAACTTGTGCAATATTAACACTTGACACGAGCAAACTGGAATATGTACACCAAATTTCTGTGTAGCATTTAGAATCCTCTCGAATATCAATTTAGGGATAAACTCATATTTTCAATTTGCCATAAACTAAGCCATCACGTCCTTTTTTTATATTCAATTTCAACCAACTTATGCATTCGAATGCAAGAGTCTAGTCATGATCAACTCTGAAATTAGATAAATATTCAAGTAGCTGATAGTTTGTAAAAAAAAAAAACAAAGAAAAAACTATTGCACTTAGAATAAACTAGGTTCTCTTAGCAATAAGCTAACTCCTTTAATTTCAGCTAAAACTCCCTCCTGTAAATTACCCGTTAAATAGAAAAGGTCTTTAGATGCATATTATTTTTGAACAAGGTAAATGATTTGGATAGATTATATTGTGGGGGNAATTACTTAGAAGTGACAAGCAACCGCACTTAAACTTTAGCTGGAACGCTGGCGGCAGATGAACTTGCTGCAGCTGCTTTATTTGCTATCGCCAGAGCCCGACTTTTGACTAGAAAGAAGCCGAAAGCATAGCCGATCACTGCTGCAAAAAAGACCCCGACGTTGAAGGACATAACGGAGAGCATCACCGTATAGGCTAAGGCCATCTTCAACCCATATACAGAGGCCTGCGTCGCACCGCCCACAATCGGGTTCATGCCAATCTTAACATCGGGAGAGACGGAGAAAACCTGCACTGTCAAGGCCAAGAGGAAGACAAGGAAGAGAGCCAGCACGTACATGCCAAGCCGCAGCTCCGGCCAACCAGAGAAGAGGATGATGGCGTCCTTGCCCCAGTAGAAGCTCATTCGCATAATTATATTCGTGTTCATGCCATCGTAGTCACTGGGGGCTGAATTGCTCATTGGCATTGAACTAGGAGCCATGTCCATTCGTCCATGATCGCCCTGAGACATTCTTCTTAGCTGTGTGTGTGTGTGTGAGAGAGAGAGAGAGAGAGAGAGAGGGAGAGAACGCGATGTTAGTAACTTAGGAGCAAGGTGGCTTTTGTGCTTGGAAAGGTAGGTTTTCTTGGTTGGAGTTTAAAATGGTGCAAATAAAGGAGATGTAACAATGAAGAGGTAGCAGTGGACGCGGGTGACGCGGATTTAGAGTCACCCGATTCGTTTATAAAGTTTGACTCTTTCAGTGCCTTGTTTTTTGGTGAACATAGAAAAAATTAGTTTTTAAATGATTCTACAAATTTTAAAAACAAACCATTATTTTACAACTTTTAAACGGTCAGAAAATTAGCCAATAATAATTATTTACATTATTTTTATGATATCTTTTGCCTTGCAAAATCGGGTATAGCATAAACTATGATATAATTAAGGAACATGGCAAATAAAAAATAGATAATCGTAAAGAATTTGTTCTATTATTGTGTAAAATGTAAGTATTAGTTATCAGATGAAGTATAGAAGCTTAGGGGTACCTGAGGATTACAAATAGAACTAATAATGTGAGAAGATGGATATAGAAAGTCTCCATAGTGGCCAATACAACATTAGTTTGGGAAGGTCTAATATTTTTGTAGAGTGAAGCTCTATCTCTAATGATTTTATCCACATTAGATAAAATAATATGGATATCGTTTGACAAGTTTTGAAAATGTTTGCAGCTGCCTTCCATCCAAATGAAATTTATTGTTGCTAAGAATGATACCTTGAGGAACCTTGCCACCAAGTCTTTGCCCCTAGTAGCACTAATCATCCATTGAAGTTCATCCTTCCATCCTCTTACGGAATGCCAAATCCCACATTGTGTAGAGATACTACGCTATATACTTCCAATCCAATTGCATTAAAAAAATAAATGTATTTTGTCTTCTATATGGGTCATACATAAATTGCACAGGGTGTTGACTAATGGCATCCATTGTGATGCAATCTCTACTGTCGGAAGCCTGTCTCTACAAAGAATCCAGCCAAAAAAATTATGTTTGCTCATACCGCTAGTCCAAATTAGACTATTCCACTCCACGGTTGGTGCCCTTTGTTTGAGTTCATCCTAATTCTCTTTACAACAATACCTAGAACTAGATATGACCAAAGTTAGAGCAAGTCTCAACTTAAGAAGACCTTGCCAACTTCAGGCCATATTACCCCTACATAATTGGAGTGGCTCTACATTTAGCACCATGAACCCAATCACTCCACAAAGAAGATGATGGATAACTAATGAGGTTCCAAAGCATGCAGCCTAGCAATACTTTATTCCATAATTTTAGATTGAGCAACCCTAGTTCCCCCTGCCTTTTAGTTAAGCAAATTACTTGCCAAGCAACCTTGTATCACTTGCCGGCTAAAGTACACCTAGAGTGCCAAAATTTAGCAAAAGGGGACACCTAGCCTATTTGTTAATTGGCTAAATAGTGTTTGAGACTGCTCTTTAGTTCTTGGGAATAGATTTGGCACAGAAATCCATTTGTTAAAATTTTTGTTCCCAGGAATAATTCGAAGAATCAATTTTTTTTTCTTCTTTTCTCTTTCTCTTTCCTTTTCTTCTTCTTCTTCCTCCCAGCCTATGCTGCCAATCACCATGCACTGGCCATCGTCGGTAATAGCCGACGAGTGGCCAAGCGAGGTCTAGTGAGTTTGCCAAAGACTTGCCTAACCCTCAATGAGCCTTACCAATCCACCGACGAGGCCCTCCTTGGCCCAGGCAACATGATGTTGGCCTTGCCAAATCCAGGCAAGGAGAGCCTCACCTAGCCACTAAGAGGCTTAGCCTCGCCAGCCGATGCAAGGTTGGGCCTCGCTAGGCTATGGCGAGGCCGACCTTGTGCCACTTGGGTAGGGTCAAGCCTCGCTAGGTTGGGCAAAGCTCATTTGGCCACCAACAAGGCTCAACCTTGCCCAGATTTGCAAGGCCAAGCCTCACCAATAGCCAGGGGAGCCTCTGGTGAACTGGCCAGACCTTGATCGACCACAAAAGTAGGAGGAAGAAGAGAAATAAAAAAAAATAAAGAAAATTATAATAAAAGTATTAAAAAATTAGAAGCAACAAAAAAAATTAAAGGTTTTACCAAACGCATTTTTATCTTGGAAATAAAAATTTTGGACAGTGACCAAACGCCTTTAAATACTCAGAAATTATTCCTGGGAACAGAATAAAAAAGAATCATTTCCTATTAGAAATTGTTTCCGTAAAATAATGGTTACTATTCTCATCCTTAAGTGCTAAAATCGGAGAAAAATTGGACACTTAAGTTGTCACGCCCCGACTCTCGAGCTCGCGACAATCTCTTCTCTTGGTCGATAGAAAGCGACGTCCCAGGACTCGTCGACGACCATTCATTTTTTTTTTATCTTTCGTTATGCGCAAGCAGAAGACGAAGCATCCCCAGTCCAAACAAATAATCAAAGAATCAAACAGGTATAGAGGGATGAACAACCATCACTACTCATTTATACAATTTACTAGATTAACCAATGGAGGATCGTTTTCCGATTTACAAGCCTGACAACAGGGGCCGATCCATCCTCTAAGCCAAACCAAAAAGGAACTAGGCTAGGCTAATCCAGCTGTATAAAATGAACCCTCGGGTTCAGCTCCACAATCACTCGAACCCATCGGACTCGGCTCCATCGGGTCGATCACTAGTGGGGTGGGGGCAGGATTCTCCACTGCAGGTGCGCCATTCTAGAGGCCTGAAAATTGTTAACCAAGACAGATTGAGATAAAATCTCAGCGAGTTCTTCCCCTAAGCCCCGGTTAGTACACCAACTAAACCCGAGCATCTCTCCAGAACAACCCCTCACACACAACCCAACCACAACAACCAGCAATCAGCAATAAAATGACAAGCAGGGTCAACCAACAATCAAAAGTCGGTTCGCATGCAACCTTACCCGGTATGCCATACCCTGCACATTAAACCTCAGCACAATACACGCAATGCACATGGCCGTTAGATGATGCAGTTCATCAATCACATGCGAGTCGCATCACAAGCGATCTCACTTGGCCATTGCCACTCCCTGCACGTTATCAATTCATGCGTGCGTGCCATAAATCATGATGTGATCACTTCATGCATAATCGAAACTGATGATGTAATGTTTCTCCCACACTTTGGTATCCACATGTGTTCCATTGGGCCGAGGTGCAACGGCGCTACGACGCTACGGCGCCCTTCCTCCGTAGAGGCGCAACCGTGCCCTTCCATGCTATTGCTACGGCGCTACGGTGCCCTTCCTCCACAGAGGCGCAACCGTGCCCTTCCATGTAGGCCGAGGCGCTACGGCGCTCTTCCTCCGCAGAGGCGCAACCGTGCCCTTCCGTACCCTCCGAGGCGCAACGGCGCCCTTCCTCCGTAGAGGCGCAACCGTGCCCTTCCGTGCCCTCTGAGACGCAACGGCACTACGGCGCCCTTCCTCCGCAGAGGCGCAACCGTGCCCTTCTGTGCCCTCCCTTCGGTGATTCAGACTATTGTAGCAAATGCACACATACTTGCACATACACTTGCATTTAAAATCTCAAGTCCTTCCTCATAAAAGTAGTCTATTTCCAGTGTCCCTTGGACAAACCATTTTTCCCACATTTCTCATAAAAGCGGTCCATTTCCGGTGTCCATCGGACAAACCATTTTTCCTTCTCATAAAGGCGGTCCATTTCCGGTGTCTCTTGGGCAATTCATCTTTTTTCCATTTTTATGAAAATCACACAATTCATGCGGATGCTCATACAATTACACATTCAATTCACTCCATAAAATCAATACACATGAAATTACACAATTTAATTTCCGGATGAACAGTAATTTCAGAATTTAATAAATAAATAATTAAATTCATAAATTAAAAATAAATAAATAATTAAATTCCGAAAATTAAATAATTAAATAATTAAATTCCGAAAATTAAATAATTATTTAATTATTTAATTAAATGCATAAATTAATTTAATCAATAAATTAAACAATTAATCACATTAATCAAGAAATTAAGGAAAAACATGATTAATTAGCACAAAACACACAATTAGGCCTAATTAAGCACAATTAAGCATAAATAAGCAAGATTAAGCTAAGCTAATCTTAATCCACTATCTAACCACCTATCTTAGGGCTAATACCCTTAATTAAACACCTTAATCAGCCCTTAGCACTAATTAACCCAACCCTAAGCTAGTTTAGGCACTAAATAGGGTTTAGGAGCTAAACTCACCCGTTAAGCGGGCCGGCGACATGAACGCGGCGGCGGGCGGCGACGAACTCGACACCCGGGGACCTCCACCACAGTGATCCAAGGCGGTCCGGGGCAGAGACAACAGCAACAAACTCTGGTTCCCTTAGCAACTTCTGAAAAACTGACTGCATAGGAGGAGAACCAGGCTGATCGGAGCAAAACGGCTTGGCCGGAGCTCCAGCGAGCTGGTGGCCGGAGACCGGAGGCTCTTGGGAGTCGAGGGGGAGTTGCTGGAGGCTGGGATGGGTGGTGGTTTGGTCGGAAATGGAGGAAAACAGCAGCAAAGACGAAACTGTGCAGTACCGCGTGAACAGTAGGCGGTCGGCGAGCAGCCGGCTTCCGGCGGCCATACGGATCGGACAATGGCTCCGTTCGACGAACGGCCGACGTTATCCGTACGAAATATCTCTCCCGAGCGTAACGGTGGGTGGCACGGCCTAAGATTCCATCGGGAAGGCAATGAACAACTCAGATTTCTGTGGAAGGTCAGAAGTTGAAAATTGCAGGAAGAAGGGAAATAAGGGGAGAGAGGGCTGCGATTTGTGAGGGCTGAAGGAGGAGGAGAGAGAGAGCATTGAGGGCTTCAATTCAACTTCATTAAGGGCATTAAATGCCTTCTCCAATTCCCCAAGCAAGTGACATCATCTTCTCTCTCTTCCTTTTGACTTTTCTTCAAAATATCCAAGGGCATTTTGGTCATTTCCACCTTGCACATTTCCCAAACTGCCCTTGGGCTGAAAATGAAAGGCGAGCCTAGGAAACAGGCTGGAAAATGAATAGGAACGGGCTCGGCAATTTGTTGGGCTCGAATTGGCTTAGGTTTGGATAACGGGTTAGGACGGGTGAGGGGTCGGTCGGGTCCAACGGGCTTGCTCGTTGTCTCGGTCTTCCACAGTGGCTGTCCCACCTTAGGCGTGAGGCCCTCATTGTTCTTACTCGGCCTACGTCCTCGTAGGCTCGGTTTCTCGGTCCAAAATCCCTTTCTCAAAAAACTCAGCTCAACTGGCATTATTGACTGTCTAAGAAGCATCGTCCAAAAGTCTGTCCCGAACATTCCCGAAAATTCGAAGTCCAATTTTGGATTCTCATGCCTTGTCAATTTCGCCCAAATGTCATTTTGGTATAATTCAGACTGACAGGTGGTTTCCAAGATTCACGCGTAACCAACTCGTGCCAAACCACGTTCAAGACTTCTCGACACATAGATGTCCTTGACGACATGAAATTGCGAAGGATAGATTCTTATTTCAAATTACACGATTATCAAGGATCGACATAGGGTCGTTTGCGGGTTTGATAACAGTAGACGGAATCACCCGTTGTCCCATTATTTCTGTCTGCGAATCGACTTCTATTCGTCCCTAAAATCGGCCTGCATGACTACAGGATCATCCTTACACAAGTCTCACGGTCAAGTCATTTTCCCAGGTCAAGTTCTTTAGTCGTACGAGTTCTGTCCTCAGTAGCCTTTCCCCTTAAGATCAGTATCTCGGATATGATTGGGTCCTAGTGAAATCAACCAACAATGCATTGGCGAAATTCACATTCACTCATCCCTCAAAGGGCTCGAATTTCAGGACGTCACATAAGTACCAACGGCAAAAAAATTGAGCCAAATTGCTGACATGGCATATTTCCGATGAGAGAATTGCAAAACAATGTCATTTTGCATGCTTATGTGGCTAAATAAGCCTAAAACAAAGTTGTTCTAGGCACTGACATAACTAGACTCAACCCAAAATGATGACATTTTATATTATATTTGATTGTTTAAAATAAAAATTAATTAAATTAAATAAAAACTTGTATAATATTTCTTTAAAAAAAATAGAGGAGCAGCACAAACGGGAGGAGGCTCCCCTACTTATGACTGCTGTCACGCCCCAAACCCTGAGCACGCGACAACCCCTTACCATGGTCAATTGAAAGCGACGTCTTAGGACTTGTTGACGACCATTCATTTTAATCTTCCTTTATGCACAAGCAGAAGACGAACCATCCCTAGTCTAAATAGACAATCAAACAATCAAACAGGGATAGAGGGATGAACAGCAGAAACTTCAACTACTCATTTATACAACTTACTGGATTAACCAACGGAGGATCGTCTTTCAAATTACAAGCCCGACAAAATGGCCAATCCATCCTCTAAACAACGCCAAAAAGAAACTAGGCTAATCCAACTATACAAAATGAAACCTCGGGTTCAACACCCTGGTCACTCGGACCCATCGGACTCGGCTCCGTCAAGTTGATCACTGGTGGAGTGGGGATAGGATTCTCCACTGCGGGTGCGCCATTCTAAAGGCCTGAAAAATGTTAACCACAACGAGTTGAGATAAAATCTCAGCGAGTTCTTCCCCTAAGCCCCGGTTAGTACACCAACTCAACCCGGGGTATCTCTCCAGAACCACCCCTCACTCAACCCAATAACAAACAATCAGCAACCAGCAATTAAATAACAGACAGGGTCAACCAACAATCAAAAGTCGGTTTGCATGCAACCTTACCCGGTATGCAATACCCTGCACGTTATATGTCAGTACAATACACGCAATGCACATGACCATTAGATGATGCAGTTCACCAATCACATGCGAGTCAAGTCACAAGCGATCTCACCTGGCCATTGCCACACCCTGCACGTTATTAATTCATGCATGCGTGCCATAAATAATGATGTGATCACCTCATGCATAATCGAAACTGATGATGCAATATTTCTCGTACACTCTGGTATCCACACGTGTTCCATTAGGTCGAGGTGCAACAGCGCTACGGAACCTTTCCTCCGTAGAGGCGCAACCGTGCCTTCCCGTGCTATTGCTACAGCGCCCTTCCTCCACAGAGGCGCAACCGTTCCCTTCCATGCTATTGCTACGGCGCTACGACGCCCTTCCTTCGTAGAGGCGCAACCGTGCCCTTCCATACCCTCCGAGGCGCTACGACGCCCTTCCTCCGCAGAGGCGTAACCGTGCCCTCCCTTCGGTAATTCGAACTATCGCAATCAATGCACACATACTTGCACATACACTTGCATTTAAAATCTCAAGTCCTTCCTCGTAAAAATGATTCATTTCCGGTGTCCCTCAGACAAACCATTTTTCCCACCTTTCTCATAAAAGCGGTTTATTTCTAGTGTCCCTCGAACAAACCATTTTTTTTCTCATAAAGGCGATCAATTTCCGGTGTCCCCCGGACAAATCATTTTTCTTTCTCATAAATGCAGTCCATTTCCGATGTCCCTCGGACAATTCATATTTTTCCCATTTTTATGAAAATCACACAATTCATGCAGATGCTCATACAATTACACATTCAATTCACTCCTTAAAATCAATGCACATGAAATTACACGATTTAATTTTCGGATGAACAGTAATTTCAGAATTTAATGATTTAATAATTAAATAAATAAATTCCGAAAATTAAATAATTAAATACTTAAATTCAGAAATTAAACAAATAATCACATTAATCAAGCAATTAAGGAAAAAAAACATGATTAATTAGCACAAAACACTCAATTAGCCTAATTAAGCACAATTAAGCATAAATAAGCAAGATTAAGCTAAGCTAATCTTAATCAATTATCTAACCACCTATCTTAGGGCTAATGCACTTAATTAAACACCCTAATCAGCCATTAGCACTAATTAACCCAACCCTAAGCAAGTTTAGGCACTAAATAGGATTTAGGAGCTAAACTCACCTGTTAAGCGGGCCGGAGACGCGGACGCGACGGCGGCGACAAACCCGACACCCGAGGACCTCTCCCACGACACTCCAAGGCAGTCCCGGGCTGAACATAGTAGCAACAAACTCAGATTCCCATTGAACTTCACAAAACAGCACTGCAGGAGGAGGACAATGGCTAGTCGGAGCAAAATGGCTTGGCCGAAACTTCGGCGAGCTGGTGGCCGAAACTTCGGCGAGCTGGTGGCCAGAGGCTAGTGGTTCTAGGGGGGTCAAGGGGGAGTTGTGTTGAGAAAACTCCTAGTTTTGATGCTAACAAAACAGCTTATGAATGATATTTATATCAATCTCTTGAAAGAAAAGGACACAAAATACATAGGCTTTAAAGTCTGCTGGTTGCAGAAGATAAAGCATGAGATGTCTAAGAGTCTGACCGTACTAAACGAAAAGACTCATCCAGACTGAGATTTTAAGTCTGAATGAACCAGACTGAGATTTTAAGTCTGAACGAACCAGACTGAAAATCTAGGCTGATTCAAAACTTAAGACCATCAGACTTAAGAAGGACCTACACGATAAGATCACCAACGGTAGAGTATTTCACTTACCTTTTTAATATTGATTCTGTTATACTAATCTGATTGACGGGATCAATTAAAGAGCAACTTCCAATGAAGAATAGAGTACTTATGGAAGCCCGGATTCTGGTTGTATGGGCGAACAGAATCCAAGGGGATCCAATCTACCTCCAACGGTCAAAAGACTTACCTTATAAAGTCTGTCCAGGAAAGGGAAGACGAAACTCTCAAGGAAAGAGCCAACGGTCGAGTGTGGCTTGGAGAGTATATAAGGATAGGATGAGACCTAGGAGATAGTAGTGGATGAACATTATTCCAAAGCTGATTCAATTCTTCAATTGTTGTTCATAAGTTCATATTTGAGTGATCTAGGTGCTTTACAGAAAAAGAGTGACTTAGTGAGACAGATCATCACCGAGTACTAACACTCGAGAGTGTGTAATCACCGTTGATCATATAGTGAAATACAGCCGATTAGCTGGTCGACCGGAGAGTGGACGTAAGCTTGTCTAAAGCCGAACCATTATAAACTGAGTTTGCAATCTTCTCTACTCTCTCTATTTAATTTCAGTTTATAGATTGCAAAAGTTTGTTATTGCTTGCGCATAAAATTCCTATACACCTATTCACCCCCCCCTCTAGGTGTTAATACTAGTTCCATCAATTGGTATCAGAGCCTCGTGCTCGAGATCTTGAAGTGTTTATTACTTCTGAGTTAAAGATCCTCTATTGCTAGTATTCTTGCACCAGGTTTAATTGAGGGGCAGAGCAACACTCGTCCACCATACTTCGACGGCAAGGATTACAATATCTGGAAGAATAAAATGAAGGCTTTTCTCAGGTCGAAAGATCCACTAGAATGGGATGTGGTTAATAGGGAAATTGAGCCCACTGATAACACCAGAAAGACGTCAAAGAGTACCGATGGAAAAGAACCAGAACCATTAGCCACTCTCTCTCCAGAAGAGATGACAAAGAGACAAACTATTGATGCAAAGGCTATTTACTCTCTATATTGTGCTTTATCACCTAATGAATATAATCGTATATCTTCTTGTGATACAGCAAAGGAAGTATGGGACAGACTACATGTGACATATGAAGGAACTGATCGAGTCAAGGAGACCAAAGTAAACATATTACATGGTCAATACGAATCTTTTAAGATGAAGCATGGAGAATCCATAGGAGATATGTTCAGTCATTTTACAGAAATTGTAAACGGATTAGCATATCAAGGACAGCCTGTTCCTGGACCAATGAAGGTCAACAAACTTCTGAGAGGACTGTCAAAAGAATGGAACAATGTGAAGACATCTATCAGAGAAACTCTACGAATTTCACCTCTAACGTTGATGAGCTCGTCAGTACCCTACAGTCCTATGAGGTAGAACAAATGAACGAAGAAGTGGAATCCAAAGGTAAAAAATCCCTTGCTCTTAAGTCTAACTCTGATTCTAATGATACAGATTCTGAGGAAGAACTGGATGACGAGGAACTTGCACTGCTGATCAAAAAGGTAAAGAAATTAAACAAAAAAGGCAGAAAGTTCAACAACAGGAAACAAAACAGACAATCTAGGCAACGCAAAACTGATGACGAGGATGATTATACCAAGGATGTAATTTGCTTTGAGTGTAAGAAAAAGGGACATATTAAACAGAATTGTCCCAAACTCAAAAAGAACAAAGGAAAATTCGAGAAGTACAAGAAGGCTCTCAAAGCTGAAACATGGAGTGACACAGAAGTTGAGGATAGTGAAGACGAATATGGAAACATCTGTCTTATGGCACACTCAGACTCAGACTCCGAAACTGATTCTGACACAGACTCAGACAGAGAGATCGAGGTAAATCATTCTGAGATCCCTATAGAAGTTTCACATTATATAAATGAGCTTTGTTCTAATCTAAAATCTACTTTGAAAAGGATTTCCAAATTAAAAAAGGAAAATTACAAGTTGAATCAACAGAACGTTTCTTTGAAAGGAAAAATGGATGATTTCAAAAAGGAATTCTTGGAAATTAAGGAAAATCGAGAGTTTCTATTAAATGAGAATGAATCTATTAAAAAGGAACTTTTGGAAACTAAGGAAAATCGAAACTCTTTGCAAAAGGAGAATGATTCTTTCAAAAAGGAATTCTTAGATATTACCACAAAATTTTCCAAAGGGTCAAAAACTCTATAGCATATACTTTCCATTCACATTCCTTATTATGATAAGTCTGGACTTGGTTTTTATAAGGAAAATGATTCCCTGATTGATTTTCCTAAAGTCAAGGAAAGAATAAGACAAAGACCTCCTCGACAAGTTTATAGAAATCATTTCAAAAACAATTTTGTAAGACCTATTGGTAGAAACAATCTCAAATGTTCTAACTGTGGAGAAAGAGAACACTTTGAAAAAAAATTTCCTAAAGTCTGGAGACCTGTTCAAAAGAAATGGATAGAAAAAGCTTATACTACTAACTTCAATGGACCCAAGAAAATTTGGGTACCAAAGAAAAAATGAGTATTTGTAAACATTGCAGGTAAGTTTCAAAAGTAAGAAGAAATGGTATTTGGATAGTGGATGTTCAAGACATATGACAGGAAATTCAAAGATGTTCATTGGATACGATAGAATCAAGGGAGTAACAGTTTCGTTTGGAGGAAACACCAAAGGAAACATTATAGGACTGGGAATTGTCAAAATCGGCAACTTGATCATCAACAGCATTTCTCTAGTCAAAGGTTTAAACTATAATCTTCTGAGCATCAGCCAGTTATGTGATGCCGGTTTCAGAATAAACTTCAAAGAGAACCTATGTTCTGGAACAAGCAATAACTCTTCACAGACTTTTACTGGACGAAGACATGGGAACATTTATCTTCTGGACATAAATAAAGATATTGCGAAATGTCTTTTATCAGTCCAAGACGAAGCAGATATGTGGCACCGTAAACTTGGGCATGTCAGCATGAAACAAATCTCCAAGCTTGCCAGCAAAAAGCTTGTTCGTGGCTTGCCGTCACTAAGTTACAAGAAAATTGAGCTTTGCTCTACATGTACACTGGGAAAACAGGTTAGAAGCTCTTTCAAATCTATAAAACAAATTTCCACTAATCGTGTGTTACAGCTTCTTCACATGGACTTATTTGGACCAACCAGAACCCAAAGCATTGGAGGTAAGAAATACTGTCTTGTGATAGTAGATGATTACTCTCGATACACATGGGTATATTTTCTAGCAAATAAAGGAGATACCTTCTCATATTTCTCAACATTTACCAAGAGAATCCAAAATGAAAAAGGTTACTCTATTTCCAGTATCAAAACAGATCATGGGGGAGAATTTGAGAATCAAAACTTCTCAAACTTTTGTGACAAAAATGGCATGCAGCATACATTTTCATCTCCTTACACTCCAGAACAAAATGGAGTTGTGGAAAGAAAGAATAGGTCTTTGCAGGAAATGGCCAGAACATTGCTTATAGAAAGCAAGGTGGCAACTCGATTCTGGGCAGAAGCAGTTTCTACTTCTTGCCATATTATTAACAGAGTATTTCTTAGACCAATTCTTGAGAAAACCCCTTATGAGATTTTCAAAGAAAGAAAACCTATTGTTTCCTATTTTCGAATCTTTGGTTGTCCATGCTATATCCTTAAAAATGTTAATCATCAACCTAGTAAGTTTGAAGAAAGGTCAGATGAAGGTATGTTTCTGGGCTATTCAAACTCGAGTAAAGCATACAGAGTGTTCAACAAGAATACTCAGACAGTGGAAGAATCCATGAACGTAAAGTTTCCAGAGAAAGAAGTCTCAAAACAGAGCAGTCCAATAAATGAAGAATCAGAATCAAATGCAGCTACTGAAAGATCTGGTCTCAACAAAGAAGCAGAATCTTCCCAGGAAACAGTCAAAGAAGCAACTCATGAAGAACGACTAACTCAGCTTGATACTCCTGCATCAGCAGAAGATTCTGATAATAATGAAGTTCCAAACAGAAACTGGAAGCATAAGTCCAGTCATCCCAAGGAGCTCGTGATTGGAAATATCAACGAAGGGATTCAAACTAGATCAAGAAACAAAAAGGACACAGGTATTGTTGCACTGATTTCTGAAATTGAACCCAAAGGAATTGATGAAGCACTGGAAAATGAAAGCTGGATAGAAGCAATGCAAGAAGAGCTTCAACAGTTTAAGAGAAATGATGTATGGGAATTGGTACCCAAACCAAAAGGACGAACAATCATTGGAACCAAATGGACTTTCAGAAACAAAGTTAATGAACTTGGAAAAGTCACCAGAAACAAGGCAAGGCTCGTGGCAAAAGGTTATTCTCAATCTGAAGGAATAGACTATGATGAAACCTATGCCCCAGTTGCAAGACTAGAAACAATCAGACTATTACTTGCTTATGCTTGTTATCAAAATTTCAAACTATATCAAATGGACGTGAAAAGTGCTTTTCTGAATGGGTTTATCAAAGAAGAAGTGTTTGTAGAACAGCCTCCTGGATTCGAAGAATCAAGAAAGCCTGACCATGTATACAAATTAAAAAAGGCACTTTATGGTCTGAAACAGGCTCCTCGAGCTTGGTATGAACGATCGAGCAACTTTCTACTAGATAATAAATTCAAAAAAGGAATGGTAGATATAACCTTATTCATTAAGAAGGAAGGTAAAGATATTCTGCTGGTACAAATCTATGTAGATGATATTATTTTTGGTTCATCTAATGAGCACTTGTGCAAAATCTTCTCAAAGTCTATGCAGGAAGAATTTGAAATGAGCATGATGGGAGAACTGACATTCTTCCTAGGACTTCGAGTAAATCAAACGAAACATGGAACTTTTATCAATCAAGAGAAGTACACCAAAGACTTGATTAAAAAATTTGGATTGGAGAACTGCAAGAGGATAGAAACCCCAATGGCAACTACCATCAAACTAGATCAGGATGAAAAGGGGAAAAATGTTGATCAGAAGAATTATAGAAGCATGATCGGTTCTCTTCTCTACCTTACTGCATCTAGACCAGATATTCTATATAGTGTTTGTCTTTGTGCGAGGTTTCAAGTAGTTCCTAGAGAATCACATCTTTCTGCTGTTAAACGTATAATTAAGTATATAGCCACTTATCCAAACTTAGGGCTATGGTATCCAAAGGAAATAGATTTTACTCTTCTTGGCTACTCAGATGCAAAGTGGACAGGAAGAGTACTTCAGGAACATGCCAACTTCTGGGAAAAATGCTAGTTTCATGATTTTCCAAAAAGCAGAATATTGTGGCTCTATCAACAGCAGAAGCAGAATATGTAGCACTTGGAAACTGTTGTTCACAGATTCTGTGGATGAGACAGCAACTAAGAGACTATGGGAAGGAAGAATGCTGCACAGAAATAAGGTGTGATAATACGAGTGCCATAAACCTCATCAAGAATCCAATTTTACATTCCAAGGCAAAGCACATTGAGATCAAACATCACTTTATTAGAGACCATGTGCAAAAGGGAGATATATATATGGAATTCATTGATTCTAAGAATCAATTAGCAGATATCTTCACAAAGCCACTGGACAAAGGTACATTCGATTCAATATGTGGGTGTTTAAACATTATTAACCCTTTCTTATAAATTCTATGAGAACAGGACAAAGTTTGAAAGTGGAAATCGTCGGGTCATTGAAAAAGGAAATAATGATATGGTGTGTTATTTTCTTATTGAAATATGGTTATTATTTTAGTAAGTTTTTGATTTGAATAATTGATTTACATATATTATGGCATATGTCTATGATGATTGAATATTCTTGTTAAATTTAGAATAACTGCCTTTTTTAAATTATTTTGAGTTGCGACTATTCACTTGTTCTCCTAACAAGGGTATAAAAACATCCAAAAGTCGAGTCTTTTCCTCACCACTCTTCAGAACGTTTGTTTACAAACCCTAACTGAGAAAAACGCTTTCTAAACCAATCTTCGTCCAAAACCAACCTTCTCCGAACATGGCATCGAGATCCTCCATATCCAAATCAAGATCTCCATCTCCTAGAAGAAGATCAAACAGGGTTGCTGGAAGAGGAGGAAGGAGAATCGACGGAGGGCAGACGCATTTCGACCTGACACAGACTTCCAAAGATACTCAAGGACAATCTCCAAGAGTTTCTCCTCAAGGAAATCAAGAAGATTATGAGGAATCTCCAAGAACTCTCCGCTCAGAATCTGAAGAAAGGAATGTCTCACGTAGAGGTACGTCTGGATTAACTCTACCGACACCTATTGAAAATCCTCATGTAATTATGAGGAGGTATGAGAAGTTAGTTCGGAGAAACGTCAGGGAAGATGTCAAACTATTTTTCTTGAGACAGAATGGGTTTGCGAATGAATTTCGTCTCATTCAAGCAATACAGACTGCGAAATCATCATCTACTCGTAGAGAACGAGTTAGTGATACAGGGAGAAGTAAAGATAAGGTGAAGGAAGATGATGAAACGATCTACAGAAATTTTGAAGTAAGAATGGGAATAGCTGCTGTAGTCCAGAACACAACTGGAAAATTATTTCGATCCAAAGAACACAAGACTTTCTTTAATAATCTGTTGGATCGAGGAGTCATGAACCATAGGATTGTTGATTTTGATTATTTGGATGCTGCTAACGTGAATCTGCGAGAATGCTTTGAGAAATTGCAGATGGACAAATTTTGTACTGATTCTGCTGTTGTTCATCCTAAATTAACAGCATATTTTTACTCGAATTTGACATTTCTATCTCCAGACAGAATGCAGTTCAGTGTGAATGACGGGTTCTATGAAGTTAGTTCAGATACTCTTGCTGACATTATAAATGTTGAGAGAGGAGCATTCAGGCCAATAGATATCCCTTATGAAACAGTCTGTAAGTTTCTCACAAAGTCTGTAAGGGCCACTATAACTTATCCTCTTTTAACGTCTGCAAGAACTATTCTGCATAAGATCATTATTAGTTGCATTCGTCCAAAAGCATCATCCAAGACTGATGTATCGAAATTTGAAGCCAAACTGATGTGGGCAATTGAAAGAGGAGTACTGTTCTCACTGCCTCACACAATCATATTGCATATGTATCGAACAGTCTCAAAGGGCAAAGGACAGCTACCCTACGGAGCTTTAGTTACAAGAATCTTTGATCATCTTAAGATAGATATACCCAGAAGATTCAGTACTAAAACTCTTCCAACAATGATCATTGATATGAAAATGATCAATAAGATGAGACTGAAGGATGTTGCAAAAACATGGAGACGAAAAGAAAAGGAATTGGCTATAGCAGAGACAACAAAAAGAAAAGGCAAAGAATCAGTTGCTGATGAGCCAAGTTCTAAAAGGAGAAGACAACTCCTACTGATAGATGAGGAAGATGAAGAAGAAAGCATCTCCGCAATTCTGGCAAATATGCGTCAAAATTCTCAGAGAATGTCTGAACCAAAGGCACATGCAGAACACATTCTCCACACAGAAAATGAGAAGAATGCAGGATATGAAGAAATGGATGAGCCAGAAGAAGCAGAAGAAACAGAAGCAGGAGAAGAACAAGAAGAAGAAGGAGATAAGGATAGAGAAAAAGAGGGGCAACAAGAACAGAATGAAGCATCAACTCAGGGGGAGCATCATGAAAATATTTACATTCAAGTTCCTGCAGCTTCATCTGGGAATGCTGATTATCAAAAGATCTTAGAACTTTTAACAAAGATCAAGGATCGACAGGTACATATGGAAACCTCCTTCAATAACAGACTGGAAACTCTTGAGAAGACAGTCAATCAATGTATTGATAGGATTGAGAAGTCTGCATCAGATATGGAGGATTTCACCCTTGTTCAAACCCCAAACAAGAAAACCACTTAAAAAGATCTTTTTGAACTGACTAACTCTTTTTGAAGTTGACAAAAAGGGAGAGTAGATATGGCTTTTTGGCTTTTTGGCTTGGCTTTTTTGATTGAATTTCGATGGATTTATCATTGTGCTGATGTTATCATTGTGTTAATGCATGATAGTTGGATGACAGATGGTTTTATCATTGTGTTAATGCATGATAAATGACAAATGATATTTTCTTATTGGCTGATCACACAGTACTAATAAAGTCTGTATCTTGTTGAGCTGTAATTATGTTATGCATGGTTGATATGAGCTATACTTATGAGTTGGGCAGGATAGTTGGAAACAGGTTTATTTAACCATATTTTACAGGGACATTAAGCCATATGTTTAAGATGTTTTGTCACCATCAAAAAGGGGGAGATTGTTGAGAAAACTCTTAGTTTTGATACTAACAAAACAGCTTATGAATGATATTTATATCAATCTCTTGAAAGAAAAGGACACAGAATGACATAGGCTTTAAAGTCTACTGGTTGCAGAAGATAAAGCATGAGATGTCTAAGAGTCTGACCGTACCAGATGGAAAGACTCATCCAGATTGAGATTTTAAGTCTGAATGAATCAGACTGAGATTTTAAGTTTGAATGAACCAGACTGAGATTTTAAGTCTGAACGAACCAGACTGAAAATCTAGGCTGATTCAAAACTTAAGACCATCAGACTTAAGAAAGACCTACACGATAAGATCACCAACGGTAGAGTATTTCACTTACCTTTTTAATATTGATTCTATTATACTAATCTGATTGACGGGATCAATTAAAGAGCAACTTCCAAAGAAGAATAGAGTACTTATGGAAGCCCGGATTCTGGTTGTATGGGCGAACAGAATTCAAGGAGATCCAATCTACCTCCAACGGTCAAAAAGACTTACCTTATAAAGTCTGTCCAGGAAAGGGAAGACGAAACTCTCAAGGAAAGAGCCAACGGTCGAGTGTGGCTTGGAGAGTATATAAGGATAGGATGAGACCTAGGAGATAGTAGTGGATGAACATTATTCCAAAGCTGATTCAATTCTTCAATTGTTGTTCATAAGTTCATATTTGAGTGATCTAGGTGCTTTACGGAAAAAGAGTGACTTAGTGAGACAGATCATCACCGAGTACTAACACTCGAGAGTGTGTAATCACCGTTGATCATATAGTGAAATACAGCCGATTGGCTGGTCGACCGGAGAGTGAACGTAGGCTTGTCTAAAGCTGAACCACTATAAACTGAGTTTGCAATCTTCTCTACTCTCTCTATTTAATTTCAGTTTATAGATTGCAAAAGTTTGTTATTGCTTGTGCATAAAATTCCTATACACCTATTCACCCCCCCTCTAGGTGTTAATACTAGTTCCAACAAGTTGTGTGTGGCTAGTGTGGGCAGCGGGTAGGCCAAAAATGGAGAGAAACGGAAGAAAAAGCGAAGCTGTACAGGAGGCGCTGCTACAGTGACGGACGGAGGACCGCCGACTTCAGGTAGCCGTATGGGATGGCCGGCAACTGGTTTTGGCAATCGGCCAAGGTACTGGTACGTATTTCCTGTGTTGATCAGTTTGATAGGTGGCTTGGCCCGAGATTCCACCGGGAAGGCAATGAAAAACTCAAATTTCGGTGACATGTCCAAAGCAAAAACTGCAGAAATGCAAGGAGAAACAAGGGGAAGAAGGGCTGCGATTTTTGTGTGATTAAGCTGAGTGAGAGAGGGTTATTCAACAGCTACAAATCCTTCATCAATGCCATTAATGACTGCACCAATTTCCCAAGCACATGACCTCATCTTCTCTCTCTTCCTTTTTGACTTTTCTTCAAAATATCCAAGGGCATTTTAGTCATTTCCACCTTGCACAATTCCCAAACTGCCCTTGGGCTAAAAATGAAAAGTGGGCCTAGGAAATGGTCTGGGAAATGGGTAGGAACAGACTCGGGAATTTGTTGGGCTCAAATTAGCTCAAGTTAGGAGGACAGGCTAGGACGGATGAGGGGTCGGTTCGGTCCAACAGGCTTGCTCATTGTCTCGATCTTCCACGGTGGCCGTCCCACCTTGGGCGTGAGGCCCTCACTGTTCTTGTCCGGCCCACGTCCTCATAGGCTCAGTTTCTCGGTCCAAAATCCCTTTATCAAAAACTCGGCTCAACCGACACTGCCGACTGTCGAGGAAGCATTGTCCAAAAGTCCGTCCTAGACGTTCCCAAAAATTTGAAGTCCAATCTTGGATTCTCATGCCTTATCAATTTCGTCCAAATGTCATTTTGGTAATACTCAAACTGACAGGCGGCTTCGAGGACTCACACGTAACCGACTCGTGCCGATTTACGTTCAAGACTTCTCGACACATGGATGTCCTTGATTGCATGAAATTACGAAGGATCGATTCTTATTTTAAAGTACACGATTACCAAAGATCAATATAGGGCCGTTCACGGGTTTGATAACAGTAGACGGAATCACCCGTCATCCCATTATACTCTGTCCGCAAATCAACTTCTAGTCATCTCTAAAATCGGCTTGCTTATCTACAGGATTGTCCTTACGCAAGTCTCACAATCAAGTTGTTTTCCCAGGTCAAGTTCTTTAGTCGCACGAGTTCTGTCCTCATTAGCCCTTCCTCTCAAGGTCAGTATCTCAGGAATGATCAGTTCCGAGTGAGATCAACCAACAATGCATTGGCGAAATTAACGTTCATTCATCCCTCAAAGGGCTCGAATTTCAGGACGTCACAACTACCATCCCATCATTAGTGGGTCATCGAAGATGATTGGCAAGGGCTTGCCAAAGCCGAGAGTGGGTGATGACCCTCTCCTAAATTTGGGCAAAGGTCATCAACCCTCACTCAAGTGCTGACGACCCTTGCCCAAGGTCACCGGACCTCACCCCAAGTTCAGCGATGCTAGACAAGGGCCACCAACCCTTGTGCAGATCTAGGAGAGGGTCGTCACCCTCTCCAAGCTTCTGGCAAAGGTTGTGGACCCTTGTTGGTCATCACTGCCGCCCCACCAATGATGGGGTGGCGGCCACAAGTGAGGGAAAACCCATCCTACCAATGTTGCTCCGTCCTTTTTTTTAAAAGTTTTTAATTGAATTTAATTAATTTTTATATTAAAAATCGAATTTAGGCCATAACAACATCGTTTTGGCTGAGCCTAAGCTTACTCAGCTTTTTGGCAAGCCATGTCAGTGATTTATATTATTAAAAATGCCACGTAGAATTTATAGGACTGATCGTCGAACTTGACACTAAAATGTTCCATTTTTTTAAAAAAGAAAGTGGCACTTAAATGTACATTTTGGAAGTTTTGACATTAAAGTGTCTACTTATGTCAAGTTTTGGCACTTGCACTATACTTTAGCCCATCTCTATAAGAATTGTCTCATCTTCTTCTCAACCTCATACATAGTTTGCTTTGGTAGTAGAAGCATTTGCATCCAATAAGTGCAAATGGAGATTAGGACCGATTTGGCCAGCTAGAGACATCCTACATTGCTTACATGTTTCATGCCCTTTCCTTCTATCCTCTTAAAGATTTTGCCAATATGACTCTTAAAGATTTTATCCTTTTTCTAGTAACAAGGGGAACGAGGTATCTGATAGGGGGCTAGATGCGGAGAAATGTGTGTGATTCAATATAAGGAGTTTTTCATCCTCAGTCAATATATAGAAAAGATTTGACATTTGTCTGGGTTAAAGTGCAATCCTCTCTTATGAAGTGTCTAGGAGCATCCATTAATTAACTATTAAAGAAACTTTACAGTTTTGAATATTGTGTGTTCTATGAGATCGTCGCTTTATAAAATTAATTATTCATCATTTAATAGCTTAACAAGCACTCTCCACTTGTTAAGAGAAATTTATAATCATAGGTGAAACAAAGATGTAAAGTGTTATAATTTGAATTCCTAATTTGACATTTGCATCATATGTCCGAGGTTTGTTGGAGATGGGAAAAAGAAAAAGGATAAAAGTTACTAAGGTACTACAACATACGTATTGATTGACGGTTGACCGTAACAATGATTTGGTAGCATGCTCGATACCGTTTTAAAGTGTTTAGTTTAGCGCTAGGTATCAGCGGATGCAGATCGAATTTGCTTAAAACATTGAAAGACCATGTACCCAGCTCAAAAAGTTGTTAAAAGAATAAAACGCCAGAGCAAAAGGAATCAGAAGTCGCAGATCAAGACTGAGGGGTTTCGTAGCAAATTACGAACCAGCTGTAGTCTTTTTTTATTATTAGTTTCATGTCAATTTGTCGAGACAATTGCAGGTAACGAGGAACTTGTCCACTTTCAACTAAATTAACCAATTTAGTATCATTATTGGCAGGTGTTTACTGTAATATTAATATGTGATCCCACATTTGGGGTATAGTTTTTAAATAAAATTTACCATTAATATTGACCCACATTTTTATTTTTGACGAGCGGTTATTCCACGTGCGGTTTTTTCCACGCTTTGTACCTTTTCGTGACAACCGCCCATTCAGTAACCGTCTTGATGGAAGATGGTTTATAAGGACAAACGTTCAACTTTTAGGGCGAACACAAGGTCTAACACAAACCCTCTCATTTTGGAATACACCATCAGTACGTGAGGGGATTGGGTTAGTAGAAGTGCGCCCTAACTACAGTCGGATTGCCGTGAAGTTCCCGTGGATTTTTGACGAATGCAAACTTGAACAATGGCTAGAGGTTAGATTAATTTTTTATCCTGTTTCCGCATAAAATTCTATTGTGCTTGAGTTTTTGTTCATCAAGCATGAGAAGAACATTCTGTTCGATTGTCTTACATTTGGTATCGGAGCATGTTAGTGCATCTGCCTTGTTTTTTTGTGAATTTTTGGGTGCATTTTTCGGATGGAAATGAACAGTAACTCGGAATTGGGGTTTAGAGAGAAATTTGTCGTTTCCGGCGAAATTCCGGCAACCCATCACCCGACTTCGGACCAGTACGGTCGCACTGCTATGGGGTAGAATGCCTATAAGTTTTCCGGCATATCGATGACCGCCGAAGACTAATCATGCGGCGGAAGTCGTGGTGGCCAAGGGTTTGCATAAAGGGAATTTTTGCTTGATTTAGACCAATTTCTTGATCATTTTTGCCGAGTTTTGGGTCTATGTGGTAGCACCGATGTGTTCTCCAACACCCACTAATTATTTTGGTCTAAAATCGGCTACTAGAGGAGATCCATTCGTCGAAAGTGTGGCGGAGACGGTGAAAAACCGACCGAAAATCGATTGTCCGCGCGAAGGCAGAAGGCGCGTGGCCCCCACGCACAGGAACTGCTGGCGCGTGGGTGCCACGCGCGCGCAACTGCCCACGCGTGCATCTCACGTGCCCAGGCAGTGAAGAAGGCGCATGAGCACCACGTGCCCGCGCAAGGGCAGGCGCGTGTGCTGCACGCGCCCTGGCCACGGACCCACCGGTTTTTACAATTTTGCCCCCTTTTTTGTGGATTTTACAATTTTGCCCCTTGCCGATTGAATTTACGGTTCTGCCCTTGGCTGAATTAATTTATTATTTTTCCTCTGATTAATGTATTTACTATTCTGTCCTTGTGGTATTAAATTACCATTCTGCCCTTGATGCATTTGTGAGTATTTTATGTATGAAATTAAAATGTCTAGTGATCCATATATTTTAATTAATTAGAGAGTAGCCACAGCATCTTTAATTAGTTGAAATATATATTAAGTGTCTCCGGATCACATTTGGAAATGGACATTTATTGTAATTAATCTTATTAATATGATGAATTTTATCCCACAGGAATTTTCATTATATTAATATGATTAATTAGGTTGAAATATCATATTATTTTTCTTAATTTACCCACGGGGATTAAGGAAAGGAATATAATATGATAGTTTCTTCATAAAGTTATTATGAATCTATTTAAATTAAAAACTTAGTCCACATGTAGTTTTTATGTTATGTGATTCATATTGTGTGCCATGTTTTACATTGGTAAAGCATGATTTATGTAAATTTTGCCTCATATTTTGTGACATAAGCATATTATTTGATATGCAGTTTTGCAACTCGTGAATTTCTCTGAATTTAAGTGTGATGTTCCCACGCTGAATGGTGAAAACTATAAAGTTTGGAATGAGTTAATTCTTCTTCAATTGGGGTGCATGGACATTGACTATGCTATAAGGAAAGACGAACCACCTGCTCCTACTGATTCGAGCACTGCAGCTGAGAAATCCCTTTATGAACAATGGGAGCGGTCCAACCGCCTTAGTGTGATGTTCATAAGGGCAAGATTGTCTCCTATTATTCGTGGTTCGGTTGCTCAGCATAGCAATGCTAAGGCTTTATTGAAAGCCATTGATGCGCAGTTTGAGAGTTCTGAGAAAACGCATGCTATGACCCTGATTATGAAGTTTTCATCTATGAAGCTCACTAGTGTTAGAGGTGTGCGTGAGCACATCATGAAGATGAGGAATATTGCAGCTCAATTGAAGAACCTTGAGGTTGAGATATCTGAGTCTTTTCTTGTGTACTACATCCTGAACACTCTTCCACAACAGTATGCACCTTTCAAGATCTCTTACAACACACATAAGAATAAATGGTCAATTAATGAACTTATGACCATGTGTGTTCAAGAGGAAGAAAGGCTGATTATGGAATCGAGAGAAAGTGTTCATTTGATAACACAAGGAAAGAGTATGGGTCATGGCAAGAATAAGGGAAAAGGTAAAATACCTCCCCAAGCTGACATTAAGAAAGAATCCAAATGTTTCTTCTGTAAAAAGAAGGGGCATATGAAGAAGGATTGCGTCAGATTTCAAGCCTGGCTCAAGAAGAAAGGTAATCTAATCTCTTGTGTTTGTTATGAATCTAATATAGCTGATGTGAGTCACAACACTTGGTGGATTGATTCTGGTTCTACAATCCATATTTCGAATTCCTTGCAGGGTTTTCAAAACCAAAGGAAGCCAGTGGGAAGTGAACAATGCATCTATTCGGGAAACAAGATGCATTCGCATGTGGAAGCTATTAGGACATGCAGTTTAGTTCTCGATAGTGGCTTTGTTTTGAATTTGGAAAGGACCTTTTATGTACCTAGTTTCTCTAGAAACTTAATTTCAGTTTCAAGACTTGTACATTTAGGTTACTCTTTTCACTTTTCAGGTTCAAACTTCAGTTTGTTGTTTAAATCTGAAATTGTTGGGAGTGGTACTTTGTCTGATGGTCTTTTTCGAATTAATTTGCAAGACAATGCCTATTTTGATGCGATGCATGTTCATGATAATGCTGGTGTGAAACGATGTGTTGTGAATGAAGATTCCTCTATGTTGTGGCATCAGAGATTGGGACATATCTCCATAGAAAGAATTAAATGATTAGTAAATGATGGAGTACTTAGTACTTTGGACTTTACTGATTTTGACACTTGTGTGGACTGCATAAAGGGAAAGCAGACCAACAAGACAAAGAAAGGTGCCAAGAGGAGTACAAACATATTAGAAATCATACATACTGATATTTGTAGTCCTGATATGGACTCACATGGTCAGAAATATTTCATCTCATTCATTGATGATTACTCACGTTACATGTATCTCTACTTGCTTCATAATTAAAATGAAGCATTAGATGCCTTTAAGGTATTTAAGGCGGAAGTAGAGAAACAATGCGGTAAGCAAATTAAGATCGTGAGGTCAGATAGAGGTGGAGAATTCTATGGTAGATACACTGAGGATGGACAAGCACCTGGTTCATTTGCGAAGTTTCTTCAAGAGAATGGGATAGTTGCCCAATACACTATGCCTGGTTCTCCGAACCAAAATGGTGTAGCAGAAAGAAGAAACCGAACTTTATTGGACATGGTGCGAAGTATGCTTTGTAGCTCTAAACTTCCTAAGTTCTTGTGGACTGAAGCTCTTAAGATGGCAGTGTACATATTGAACCGAGTTCCAACCAAGGCTGTCCCAAGGACGCCTTTTGAGTTATTCAAGGGTTGGAAGCCGAGTTTGAGACATGTACGCGTTTAGGGATGCCCATCTGAAGTGAGAGTTTATAATCCACAAGAAAAGAAGTTAGACCCAAGGACTATAAGTGGGTATTTAATTGGATATGCCGAAAAGTTCAAGGGGTACAGGTTCTATTGTCCATCTCACACTACTAGGATTGTGGAATCAAAAAATGCTAAGTTTCTTGAAAATGACTTGATTAGTGGGAGCGATCATTTGAAGGAACTTATTCTTGAAAATGATCATTCGAATACTCAATCTATCACTTCAAGTATTAAGTTGGTTGTTGTTCATAATGCCCCTACAGTTCAACCGGCTATTAAACAACAAACCATTGAAGTTCCACAACCTGCTGATATTGATCTAGTAGATCCTGTTGTTCAGCAAGTACCAGAAACTGTTGAACAACCAGTTGATATAACATTAAGAAAATCTACTAGAATAAGGAAAGTAGCAGTTCCTAGTGATTATATTGTGTATCTACAAGAATCTGACTATAATATTGGAGCTGAGAATGACCCTGAAACGTTTTCACAAGCCATGAGTAGTGATGAATCCAATTTGTGGTACAATGCCATGAAGGAAGAGATGAGTTCTATGGCATCAAATGAAGTCTGGGATTTAGTTGAGTTGCCTGATGGTGCGAAGGCCATTGGTTCTAAATGGGTCTTCAAAACTAAGAAAGACTCATTAGGCAACATTGAGAGATACAAAGCTAGACTTATTGCCAAAGGATTCACTCAAAAGGAAGGAATCGACTACACGGAGACATTTTCTCCTGTATCCAATAAAGATTCTCTTCGTATTATTTTGGCATTGGTCGCCTATTTTGATATGGAATTACATCAAATGGATATGAAAACAGCATTTCTCAATGGGGAACTAGAGGAGGAGGTGTACATGAAACAACCTGAAGGATTCCTCTCTAGTAAAGGTGAGCATTTGGTGTGCAAGCTTAAGAAGTCTATATATGGCTTGAAACAAGCATCCCGCCAATGGTACTTAAGGTTCCATGATGTGATCTCTTCATTCGGTTTTGTAGAAAACGTCATGGATCAATGTATATACTAGAAGGTTAGTGGGAGCAAAATTTGTTTTCTTGTGCTGTATGTGGATGATATTCTACTTGCGACCAATGATAAGGGGTTGCTACATGAGGTGAAACAATTTCTTTCTAAGAGTTTTGACATGAAAGATATGGGTGAGGCATCTTATGTCATTGGCATTAAGATCCATAGAGATAAATCTCAAGGAATTTTAGGACTATCTCAAGAAACCTATATCAATAAGGTCTTAGAAAGATTTCGGATGAAAGATTGTTCACCAAGTATAGCACCCATTATGAAGGGTGATAGGTTCAATTTGAACCAGTGCCCGAAGAATGATCTAGAAAGGGAACAAATGAAAAACATTCCATATGCTTCTGCTGTCGAAAGCCTGATGTATGCTCAGGTTTGCACTCGACCTGACATTGCTTTTGCTGTGGAAATGTTGGGAAGATATCAGAGTAACCCGGGTATGGACCACTAGAAAGCTGCAAAGAAAGTAATGAGATACCTTCAAGGTACCAAAGGTCACATGCTTATGTATAGACGGACTGACAACTTGGAAGTAGTTGGTTATTCGGATGCGGACTTTGCTGGTTGCGTTGATTCTCGAAAATCAACATCTGGATACATTTTTATGTTGGCTGGCGGAGCCGTGTCATGGAGAAGTGCGAAGCAGACTTTGACCGCTACTTCCACTATAGAGGCCGAGTTTGTTTCTTGTTTTGAGGCTACCTCGCATGGTGTATGGTTGAAGAGTTTCATTTCTGGGCTTAGAATTGTTGATTCTATTTCTAGGCCATTAAGAATATATTGTGACAATTCAGCTGTGGTTTTTATGGCTAAAAATGCCAAAAGTGGCAGTCGAAATAAGCATATCGACATAAAGTATTTAGCCATAAGGGAACATGTTAAGGAAAATAAAGTGGTCATTCAGCACGTTCGCACTGAATTGATGATAGCTGATCCTTTGACTAAAGGCATGCCACCAATGAAGTATAAGGATCATGTAGCTAGTATGGGACTAGGTCCCATTATGTAATCTATCGTTATGTGAACGATCTTTGTTGTATGAAACTCTTATTCAGTTGTAATGTTATTCTCAACATTGGTGTACACATTTAGTTTTTTATGAGAATAACAATTATCCTTGGTTTTGGAATAAACATAGGGTTTATTCATTAAGATGTGTTGTCACATATGGGCTAATATAAAAGGAATAAGATGCATTGTGATACATGGAAGATATTACTCGCTTAAAGAGGACATGTCGCCATGATTCATGCGTTTTGTTTCTTTTCTTAAGCATAAAGTTTCGTGGAATGATTGGATAATTCGTTCATGAAAATGTTGGGATCAAGTGGGAGAATGTAATATTAATATGTGATCCCACATTTGGGGTATAGTTTTTTAAATAAAACTTACCATTAATATTGACCCACATTTTTATTTTTGACGAGCGGTTATTCCACGTGCGGTTTTTTCCACGCTTCGTACATTTTCATGACAACCGCCCATTCAGTAACCGTCTTGATGGAAGATGGTTTATAAGGACGAACATTCAACTTTTAGGGCGAACACAAGGTCTAACACAAACCCTCTCATTTTGGAATACACCATCAGTACGTGAGGGGATTGGGTTAGTAGAAGTGCGCCCTAACTACGGTCGGATTGCCGTGAAGTTCCCATGGATTTTCGACGAACGCAAACTTGAACAATGGCTGGAGGTTAGATTAATTTTTGATCCTGTTTCCGCATAAAATTCTATTGTGCTTGAGTTTTTATTCATCAAGCATGAGAAGAACATTATGTTCGATTGTCTTACATTTACTGGACTTTAGCTTCTCTGACTCTTACGCATTGTTTAGAAAATGCTCACTCTCTTACGCGTTGCTTGGAAAATGATAAAATGTGGGAATGAGAGCTCCAACGGAAAACAAATAATTCTTAGGTAGAAAGGAAAGGAGGTGAATTTAACCTATTGGAGATCTTCTAATTCAACGTAGCGTTAGTATTGTCTTGGTAGCACTATTATTATGCTCCTGGACATGATCGTAAGCGGTAAAGGAAATTTCTAAAGAAAGTTTAAATAAATTTCCTAAAATGCAATGCTCAAGCAGAAATAAAATTTGCAAATATGAAACGACGAGCAAAAATTCTTCGCGAATGAGATACTTTACTAATGTGATTCTAAGCATAGAAATAAAACATAGCCTAGGATATCCTATATGCGAGAACCTATGCCTGAAGCAAAAACAGTAATCTTACATCCTATGCAGTATTGTTTCCTAAAATGTTAAACAAAAATCCTAAAAGATATAAACTTACAAGCTTACTCTAAATGCAATACTAGAAATAAAGTTATATTTACAATAAATGCACCCTAAAATACCTAGTATGCAAGACATGATTTTTTTATTTCAATTTCAGTGGCAGGAAGACGTAAGATTATATATGCAATTAAGGTAATAAAAACATATCCAATCTAAATGAGCCTAAATCTGCAGTTAGATCACTTATTTATGGAAGAACTAATTCACCTATCATGGCAACTTTATTATGCAACAAGTGTGATTTCTAAAACAAAGATAATAATTTATGCCGATACAAATGAGAGTCTATGCTATTTTATAGTGCACATGATTGTCGGTGCCTATGATGCTACAGTATTTGTCTATTATAGTGATGCTAGAGTGCATTGAATGTGATTGCTACAATACAATACATGTGGGTGACACGGATTGAGAGACACGTGATCGGTTTATGAAAATTGATTCTTTCAATGCCTTTCTTTTTGTTGAATATAGAAAAATATGTTTTTAAATGATATTGTAGTTGATTCGGTAATGTATTTGGGGTTCAAAACAGATCATTATTCTACAAAATTTGAACGGTCAAAAGGTTAGCCAAATATTTATGTATATAATTTCTATCGCCACTTTCGCCTCACGAAATTGGGTATAGCATAATCTATGAGATAATTAAGGAATATTGAAAATATAAAACAGAATAATCATAATAAAATATTGTTAAGAAGTGTCCAAGAGCATCATTAATTAACTATTAAAGAAACTTTACATTTTTGAACATTATGTGTTATACGATATTGCTACTTTATAAAATTAATTATTCATCAATTAGTAGCTTAACAAGTGCTCTTTACTCGATAAGACCAATTATAGTCATAGATGAAATAAAGATGAGATAAAATGTTATAATTTGAATTCTCAATTTGCGGTTTGTGTTATATGTCAGGGGTGGAAAAGGAAACGGACAAAAATTATTAAGGTACTAGAACATACATATAGATCGATGTTGACCATAACAATGATTTTTAAAGTGTTTAGTCTACTGTTATCTATCAGCAGGTAGAACTTGCCCGGAACATTGAAAAGACCATGTATCCAGCTCACAATATAGTTAAAAGAATAAAACGCCAGAGAAAAAGGAATGAGAAGTCGCAGGTCAAGATTGAGGGGCTACGTAGCAAATTGCGAACTAGCTGTTGTCATTTATATAATTAGTTTCATGTCAGTTTGTCACGACAAGTGCGTTGTTCGAGGGCTCACCTGCTCTCTCTCCCGATGCCGTTGTCTGAAGGCGGTGGGAACCTGTCCACCTTCGACTAAATTAACCAATTTGATATCTCTAATAGCCGGTGGTCCCTGGATTTTAGCTTCTTTGACTCTTACGCGTTGTTTGGAAAATGAGATAAAACGAGGGAATGAGAACTTGAATGGAAAACGGATAACAATAATTTTTAGGGAGAAAGAAAAGGAGGGAGAATTTAACCTGTTGGAGATCTTCGAATTCAACTTTCATGTCCTCACCCTCGTAAAAGTAGCATTACTAATATCTCTATATCACTATTCCTCCTAGCTATCTTGTGCAACATTAAACACGATCTTGTTATTATTATGCTGCTAATCAGGACCGTAAGCAGTAAATGAAACTTCTAAAGAAAGTTCAAATAAACTTCTAAATTTCCTACAAATAAAATTTGCAAATATGAAATGACACGCAAAAATTCTCATTGAATGAGATAACTTTACTAACATGTGAATCTAAGCATAGTCCCTTCCCTGGCTATGTATGGGCGATTTCAACGAAGTTCTCTATCAATGGGAGAAGGCCAGGCGGCGAGAAGTGGACCGGTATAGAGTTCAAGCATTTCGAGACTTCTTGAATAATTGCTCTTTCATGGACAATGAAAGTAAGGGGTGTGCATATACTTGGTCTAACAATAGGGAAGGACCTGATCTTGTTAAAAAGAGGCTGGACAGGGCAATGTGTACTTTAGACTGGCGTGTAACTTTCATACATGCCGAGGTGTATGCTTTACCATCTATAGGGTCTGACCATAGCCCTATCCTTATGTCCCTTGAGAAGAAAGGTAGACCTAGGAAGAAAAGTTTTAAACTAGAAATTTTCTGGCTGGAAGACCCCACCTGTGAAGAGGTGATTAAAAACACATGGGCTGAAGAACAAACACAGCAAGATCCAATAGTAAGGAAGCTGAGAAAGGTGGTGGAAGCACTTAGCAAATGGAGTAGAGGCAAATTTCAGAATTCTCACACACAAATTGCTAACCTCAGAACAAGGCTCATGTAGATTACTAATGCAGCAGAGGGGGAACCGAATGGGGAGGAATTTCGAAAAATAGTCACAAAAATCGAAGAACTCTGGCGTCAAGAGGAAATGTACTGGGGTATGAGGTCAAGGATAAATTAGCTGAAATGGGGAGACCAAAATACCAAGTATTTCCATGCTACGACAATTCAACGACGGCAAAGAAACAAGATTTCTATGCTGAAAGTAGATGAGCAAACATGGTGTAGAGACCCAGCAGCATTAACACAACATATAAAAGCCTTCTACTAGCATCTTTTTACCTCGGTGGGTGATAGAAACTACCAGCCAGTTCTTGACCAATGTTCCCGAGTAGTTTCAGAAGAAATGAATGCGGAGCTGATAAAGAAAGTCACAAAGGAGGAGGTTCAACAAGCAATTTTCCAGCTAGGTGCTATTAAAGCACCGGGACTGGATGGGCTCCATGGCATGTTCTACCAGAAACAATGGTTAGTATTACATGAGGACCTATTCAAGATGGTCGACTCCTTCTTCAGCCAAGGAAGATTTGACCCAGAGCTTAATAAGACACTTATAGTCCTCATACCGAAAGTCACAAACCCAGAGGAGATCACCCAATTCAGACCTATCAGCTTATGCAATTTCAGCCACAAAATCATTGCGAAAGTAATGGCCAATAGGTTGAAACCATGGCTACCTGGAATCATATTGATGGAACAAAGTGCCTTTGTGTGTGACCGACAAATTCAGGATAATGTTCTCATAGTCCAAGAGGTGCTGCACCAAATACGTACCAGAAAAAAGAAAGAGGAAATTCCAGGCAGTTCTGAAACTTGACATGCAAAAGGCCTACGACAGGATTGAATGGGACTTTCTCTGTGATTACATGCTAACACTGGGATTTGATTTGATGAGAAATGGGTCCAATGGATTAAATATTGCATATCTATTGTCAGCTTCAGCATTGTGGTAAATGGGGAACCCTCCACGGCTTTCAACCCTTCGAGAGGCATAAGACAAGGTGATCCCCTCTCACCCTATCTTTTCATTCTAGTGGCAAATGCCCTATCCTCTTTGTTGTCTAAGGCAGTAGAGGATGGCACTATCAAGGGAATACGACTGAACCCAACTTGCCCTACTCTATCCCACCTTTTATTCGCTGATGATGCTATATTTTTCCTGAATGGTACTGTAAAAGAAGCCCAAAATCTAGCGAGTTTCCTAAATCAGTATTGCTATGCCTCGGGACAGGCTGTCAACTTAAACAAATCAGGGCTTTTCCTAAGCAAGGAATGCCCACAGCAACTAAAGCAGAATATTTCAGACGAATTGAGAATTCCCATTATTGAAAAAACAGGGAAATATCTTGGCATTCCATCTGATTGGGGGCAAACAAGAAAGCAAATGTTCAATTGGATCATCAACAGGGTTGAAAGCAAATTGGAAGGGTGGAAGGAGAAGTTGATCTCTAAGGCCAGGAAAGAAATCCTTGTCAAAACAGTTGTTCAAGCGTTACCACAGTACGCCATGTCTATATTTAAAATTCCGATATCAATATGCAAGGCCATTGAAACAAAGATAGCATCCTTTTGGTGGAAACAACACATGACGAGGAGGGGCATCCATTGGAAAAAATGGGAAGACCTTAAAAAAAGAAAAGATCGTGGAGGACTTGGGTTCCAAGATTTAGCTGACTTCAACAGGGCCATGCTGGGAAAGCAAGCTTGGAGACTCCTCCAAACACCGAATGCATTATGGAGTAGAGTATTAAAAAGTATATATTTCCCTCGAGGTGACTTCTGGAATGCACAAACAAAACAAAATTCTTCTTGGGGCTGGAAAAGCCTATTGGCAGGAAGAGATGTCCTTAAACCACACACTCGGTGGATGGTAGGAGATGGACAGTGCATAAAAATCAGGGAGGACCGGTGGCCGCCCTCTGGATATATACACGGGCCAGCAAATAATCAGGACCCTCTTTTAGTGGCTGAATTGATTACAAAACAGCCCCAGGAATGGGACACGAACAAACTAAACGACCTATTTGCTGACAGTGTTGTGCGGGAAATTCAAGCTCTTCCACTAAGCATGAGCCCTATGCAAGACAAGATGACATGGACAGCTAACCACTCAGGGAACTACACGGTAAAGAGTGGATATAACAGCATTCACAACAAGAACAAGGCCTTATTGGCAGACAATCCAACAACTTCCTATCAAACACCTCAGAATTTATGGACAAAGGTATGGCAACTCAATATTAATCCCAAAATCAGAATATTTTTGTGGAGTATTTGCAACAATGCCCTGCCTACTAGAGAAAATCTGTATAAACGGAAGGTAATACCTGAACCATTATGCCCACTATGTCGCAAAGCACCGGAAACCACGGAACACCTCTTCATACTATGCGACTGGACAAGGAATATTTGGTCAGAACCGAGTCTGCACGTTGATACCTCTCCATCCCACATCAACCGAATAGAGAAATGGGTCCATGAAGTCCTTACCTCAACAAGGGAAACATCAACGAAGGCTTTCTTTGCCGCGGTATTATGGCAAATCTGGAAAAATCGGAACGCTGCAATATTTCAAGACCGACGCCCCAATCCGAATAGAGTTCTCCATCAAGCGCATACCATCTCAGACCTGTACATGCGTTGGAATCAGCAGCAAAAACACAACACAGAGCAGAATCAAGAAGCAAGACAATGCTGGACTCCACCGAAGCACAATGAACTTAAACTTAACGTTGATTGCTCCTGGAATAGAGAAAACTTACTGGTTCTGTAGCTGGTCTCTGCAGGGATGAAGCTGGACAGCTCGTTGATGGCTTTGCTGAACGGATCCAAGCTCCCTCGGCGCAAATCGGAGAAACCCTAGTGGTAAGAAAGGGACTCAAGTGGCTGAAGGAGAACTGGGAACAGCTGAAGTCCCGAACTGAAGAGTTCAGTTCCCAAAGAAGAGACCCACGTGAGCTAAAAGTCAGCTTAACAACTGACAATCTCTCGGTAGTCAAAGGGATTATGGGCCGTGAAGCCCCTTCCTGGCCAGCCCAACCGATTATAAAAGATTGTCAAGCCTTGATGAACAGGTTGCCATGGGTCACACTCCAGTACAATCCACGTGAGGCGAACAAGGCAGCGGACTGGGCCGCAAAGGCGCACCGAGAAGACGCCCTTTCGGAAACTTGGATAACCCAACCCCCTTACTCTCTTTTAGCTATATTATGTTTGGACTTTCCCCTCTCCACAAACTCCTTTATGAGTGTTGTTGACACCTAAATTTTGATTGATCATTCGTAATTTAATGCACAAAAATTTAGGGATTAATTTTAACCCCTAAACAAAAAATATTAGAATTAAATTGCATAGCATATAGTTTTAGGAGCATTTATTATTGCATTTGCATTGGACATGTGGCAGGGCTTCAATTGATGGTTCTAAGCTTTAATTTAATAAGTTGGACTAAGCCCACAAGGGAAAAAAATTTGGCTAGGCCCGTTAAGGAGTGACAATTGGAATATGAGAATATTCCCGGGAATATGAGAATGTTCCCAAGAATATTCACATTATTCTTTCAATATTTAGGGAATGTGTCGGATGAAATATTCCCGTTAAGGGTTGACGAGTTGGAATATGAGAATATTCCCGAGAATATGAGAATATTCTCATTATTCTTTCAATATTCAAGGAAAGTGTCGGATGAAATATCGGAAAAATATTGCACGTGGGAAACAAGAGCTAAATAGGCAACGTGCAAATTTATCATCTTTCCTTAAATAACATAATCTTCTCACCTATAAAAAGGGGGGCCACACACAAAAAAATTACAAAAAAGAGAGAGTAGAGAGACGGCCACAATTCAGAGCAAAGGGAAGGAGAGCACGTTCGCAAATCGAGAGAGTGGAGAGGGAACGTGAAGGGAAGGAGGCTGGCTTTCTCTCCGCAATGGCTTTTACACTGACGCCGCATTGTGCACCGAATTTCCATCTAGCAAAACCATCAGTCTCGGTGAAGCTTTCCCGCTGCATCTCGGCCACATCATCGAAATTTCCAGGCCCACACCAGTGCTCCGATATAGTTTCCTTGCATCACCACAGCAAGCGCCACCTGCTGCACCTCAGTTTCTTTCTTGCAACTCTTGCAGCTCTTGTTGACCAGGGAAAAACATCGACTTTGCATGAACTCCAGCATCATCCAGCGAATTCACAAGTGTCCTTGAAGTAAATTCTTGGAGAGGCTGCCCACCGTGAGCATCACCAATCGCCGGTCATACGTTCATCACCCGCCGTCCACGCTATTGTGTTCCGTCGAGGCCATCGTCGAAAACCGTCTCGGATCGTTTGTGAGAACGAGAGAAAGACCATCAAGGTAATTTCCTAATCCGTTCGCTTATTTGAATATAAAATTGCCTAATTAGCAATATGTGATTTCCTTTGAGATATTTGGCATATTCCCATTGAGTGAGATCATTGTGTCGTAATAAAAATCTCAATAATCAAAAATATTGAGCCGCGAGACGTCGGATCAGGTTTTTGATTGTTTTGATTTTCTAGGGTCGGGAAAATTGCATGCTTTATATGATTCAGTTGCATTATGTGTTGATAGGCCTTTGCTCGAATTGATTTGGCTTATTAAAGAAAACCCAAAAAAAAATATAGTTGAGTTAGATGTGCTTCTTATTAGAATATTTTAGGGTAGTTTTCATGTTTACATATAGTTTTTTTTTATTTCGAATTTTGATTATAAAAAAAAGAAAACAAAAAAATTGCCATGCTCATGTCATGTAGAATTAGGTCATCTTCCGTGTGTCATCTAGTCATTGCATGTTTAGGGTCATTTGAATGCGTGACATGCTAGGATAGTTGCATTAAATATTTTCTAACATTATATTAAGTTAAATAATTAATGTCACGTGACATATAGTTTGCATATTAGGTTGCACATTGCATGCTATTATAGTTAGACAATTTTGTATGTCATTACATGCATTGCACGTAGTTTTAGGCTTCATTAAATAAGTGAAAACCTTAAAAAATATTTGAATGACTGCATGTTAATTAGAAATTATATCTAGGATCATTGATGTAATTTTTAAGCTAACATCGCAGATGCTTTCGTAGCTTTAAGGTAAGTAACTTCCTCCTTTTCCTTGTAATTTATTTATTGCTTTGCTTCATTAAGTGTTAGATAATGGTTGCGCACTCACATGATCACATTGCATGTTAGGGATTAAATTAAAATCAATCCAAACTGTCTGCAAATCATTTTTTTTAAATAAAAGAGAAAATGTACCAAAAGGGCGTTAGAGAAATCTAACATAATCAAGTCCCCGATCCCATGGTCTCTGGTTCGTAGGAGTGAAGTAATTCTCCAGTTACTTTACTTGGGTTTCTAATCAACCCACCAAAAATAGATTAGTGGCGACTCTTAAGTAAAAATCATTGGCATGTTAAAAAAACTTAAACCCTAAGTCGCAAATCGAAATGGGCTTGGGAGAGCCCGAACTAAGCTTAGGCTTAGTAATCCATTAGCCAAACCCTAGGTGGTGCACCCGAGGTGAGGTCGCGACAAGTGCGTAATGAAAGGCTCGTATTACTGATCAAAAAAAAAAAAATCTAAGCGTAGAAATAAAACATAGCCTAGGATATTCTATATGCGAGAACCTATGTCTCAAGAAAAAATGGTAATCTTACATCCTATGGAAAATTGTTTCCTAAAATATTAAACATAAAGGGATAGTATATGTCGTAAATGATTTAAACATGCAACCTTACTATAAATGCAATCATAGAAATACTTTTATAGTTATATTTACAATAAATGCACCCTAAAATACCTAGCAGGCAAAACACTAATATATATTTCAATTTTAATTATGAGCAGATGTGAGATTATATATGCCACTAAATTCACAAAAGACATCTGATCTAAATTGTCACTATTGACAACTAATTTCTAGTTGATGTGTCAATGAAGGTTTTCGAGCAAAAAAAAGTGCCGGTTTTCTTTTTTTTTTCTTTTGCCTATTATTGTTAAGCAATTTCTTATCCATTTTCATCAAAAACCTAAAAAGTCAAACGGTTGACTTTTTATCAAAAGCCAACCCGAGTTAAAAGTTGGCTTTTTGCACAAAAGGATCCTAAACGGTCCTAAAAGTTGGCTTTTAGTTGAAAATCAACTAAGGGTTGACTTTTGGTCAAAATTTTAACCAAAATAATTGAAAAAAAAAATCATAAATCCTCAAAAACATTCCTTTTAGCTTCAATTTCATCTTAGAATTGAAAATTTTGTGAAAATCGATTATTTTTCCAAATTACTTTTATTCTATTCATAATTAGGCATAGTTTCTTTTACAACATGTCATCTAGAGGTTATTACCCATTCACTCGCTCCACTAGAGATCAAGTATGTCAGAGTGCAAGTTGCCGATTTTGCCCCAAATTAGAGGTCTAAATCAATTCTTCATGATTTGCGAATGGTTAGTGTCATTTGATCTGTTTTTTTGAGATAATTGCGAATTTGAGGTTGTGGAAAATTCACTTGGGAACATCATAATTTGAGGGATTTAGCTTCCTTGAGCTTAGGAAAATTAGATTAATGAACTTTAATTGGCAAATTTCAAGTTGACCTATTCAAGATTGAGGTTTAATTTCAAAATTTGACGTCAAATGTCATTATTGGCCTTAAATTCAACATTAGCGTGAAGGTTGCACAACCATTTTAAAATCAATTTGAATACCATAGGCTTCCAAGATCATGGGTAATTGAAATTAGTCTATGATATGAGCCAAGGAGAATGAAAATAGAATTTATGATAGGTATGCTATCCTGAACACATGACCCTTCAATAGTTTCAGAATAGAACTGCTTATTAGTTACCAAATTCCTTTTCATTCTTTAACTCATATCATAGAAAATTTTCAGGTGGTGAAATTTTTATGCACAAATTCCAAATTATGGCAAGTGCAAAGCATATTACTAGGATTGATCCGAAGATCCCTAGTCTTGGAGAATCATTCTCGGCATAAAGGAAAAGGAAAGAGGGCTTTGAGATTCATATTCATTGTAAAACACACAATATTATTTTAAGGAGGGTGTATCTCTACCTCTTCATGTTACAAGCCTTGCCTTAAATAGGCATAAATTTATACGTAAGACAAACGCTAGACATATAATTATTGGTGCTAGTTCACTACCAACTTTTATAGAGTTTTCAAGGCCGACAATGGCCAATTAATGGTACATATCAGGATTTACACAAACAGATTGAGATTTATGCTCCTAACAAACACATTTTCAACTTTTGCTATAGTACATGAATAGTGCCAAATAGTGCCGCATAATGTTTTAGCCAAACTTTCATCAAATTTTCTTGAACTTGTCAAACTTCTTTTTCTTCCGCTTGTTAGACTCCTTTTGACTTCTATTCCTCTCTTTTTTTTTTATTTCCTCTCATGGGTCATACTTATGGATTAGCTTCTTCAAATTATCCTCCAAGTTGTCTAATCCATTACCATCATTTTTCGTCCTGTATTCTCTCATGAGTATTTCAACTTCTAGGGCCTTGAGGTCTTTAGTACCTGTGTCAATTATGGCCCGATAAGAGCTATATGGTATGTCAACAAGGGTACCATGCTATTGCCTGAACGTTTCAAGAAGCTTCTCCACTTCTTTGATTTCTAAAGCATTTATGTTAGATGACCTTTGCCTCTTGGCTGACTTATGAGAGCTTGTCGGGATATAAATAGAACTTGCTGGAATGTCTAGTTAGAGCAAATACCCAAGTTGGAGTGATGAACTTTTTTCATTGAGGCCAAGACCGAATGCAAATTGCAACTCACTATGATTAAAAAGATCTTGTGACAATAGACCTCCCTATAGATTGTGGGATAATGGATTTGGATCTTGTGAAGGCATTTGTGATAAAAAATTGTCTTCATCAGCTTGTGTATCAATTCCATAGTCAATGCTTAAATGAGCATCAATTACTAGTCGGGTTGCACGATAATCGTCATAATGATCCCAAGAGACATTACATTGTCATCTTTTGGCCATGTTTCTAGAGGAATGACTTGATTATTCTAACATAAAATCCTCTACAATTCTCGATATTGGCAAGAGTGAGTTGAGATTTTACAAGAGAGTTACAAAAATCTTATTTAGAACAAAATAAGATTTATATGTGGATAGTCCAACATTTGTTGGAGTTTTGCACATATGTCCACTAGGTCATACAAATAACTTGCTTGAAGAATAAAATAACTGTATGAAGTTCATGGTCAGGTCTGAATATTAGGAGTTGAGCTTAAAAAATATTTTCCATACTCCCAATGACTTAAATCAACTAAGCATATCCCCAAATTATTTGTTCTTGCTTTCTCCATGGATAATCCTACCAATGATTAGAGGCATTATGACTATTATGAGCTCAATGACAATGGTGTAAAGATTGAACAAGTACCAATAAAATAATTTGAGTGTTTATGGGAATTCTTCATCTGAGGAGAAAGACAAATGATGGATGAATGGATATTTTGGGTGTAATCCATCTAGGTGGAGAATAAGGCCATCATACTCGCTAAAGATGCGAAAATGGTATTACCACAAAAGTCTTCTAAGATTTTCAAAGATAATAGTGTCTTGGATAAGCCCAGGGATTTCTAGTAGGTATGAATATGAAGGCTATTTGGCTTTCATTTCTCGAGCCTTGAAACTGCCTCGCGGATTTCTTGCCACATACATGTTTATAAATGTGGTAGCCGCAAATTCTTTTGGTTGGGTAAAGAAATCAACAAGTATATTCTTTCTTCCCGTAATAAGTTTGATTTCAAACGAATACTTTGAAAATCATTATGCCCACCTAAGAAGTTGAAGATGAGGGATTTGCTTCTGCTTGAACTTCAACATCTAAAAGAATGGCGATATATCCATTTCCACAAGGATATGACATCCTATAAGATGAAACTCAAATTTCTTGATGGTAAATTTACTACTAGAATGTGCTAGAATGTAGAGTGGTAATGCTTTTCCTATTGCATGAATCTTCAACTTTTGTGTCCACAAACTCTCCACTTTCCATCAATTTCTTCAAAGAAGACAGCAACCCAATATTCATCACTAGCATCCATTTGTAAGAATCTCTTTTTGATAGAAGGAATTTGCTATGGAGGGAAATGTTGCAAAATTTCTTTCAGTCTACATACAAACTTAGCTTTCTAGGTCCTTATGGAGGAGTATCTTGAGCATTTGCTGCAATGGGCTTGCGAACTCTGTGGTTTTTGGGACAAAATCTCCAAGATAAGTAATTATCCCAAGAAATTGCTGAACTTGCTCATGGGAAAGATTTTCATCTAGAAATTTCTACAATACTTCAACAATATTAAAACTGGGATAATAAGTACCACCTTTGAGGTACATCCCAAGAAATTCAATTTCTTTCTAGGCAATAATCATCTTCTTATGGGTTAACATAATCCTATGTGTTTCACATCAACTTTGCAAACTAGGCTAATAATTTATGATGAGAATCCTCATTTAGACTGTAGAGGAGTTGTCTTGAATGAGAATCCTCAATGTAAATTCCGCACATAGCCTTCTAAAATAGTGAAGGAGTTGTCTTGAGGCCAAAAGGGAGCACCATCCTCTGGAAATGCTAATTTGGGATACAAAATCCAGTTTTGTATCCATCTTCAGTTTGAATGCCCAATTACCAAAATCCAACTTTAAGATCAAACCTAGAATAAATTTTGGCTTGGGTAACATTGAAATTAAAAGAATTCTAATGTGGCAAAGGAAAACTATTACCTTGCAAGAATCAATTGAGAGGTTGGTAATTGATAACCAGTCTCATTTTTCCCCTGTTCTACTTAGAATGCTTATTCACATAGAATGCTTCAAAAGCCCATTGGGAATATGAGTGCTCAATTAGTCCTTGCTAGGGCAAATCTGAGTATTCCTTTTGTGCTAGAACCAAATGTTCTAGATTCATGCCTAAGTGACTGGCTTTTGTAGGATTGACATCATTATTTTTCTTGAATGGAAGATGAATGAAAAAGTCAAGATTTTTCCATAAAGGGTGAGGGCATTTTTTAACAAAGTCTAAGTGAGCACATGCCTCAAGAAGGGTTTGCAGGATAGGGTTTAAAATGTTCATCTAAATAGTGAAAAAGCTTTGGATGTCCACAAACTCATTGAATTGTCCATCGAACTGTAACCCGATGGGCAAAATTTTGAGTGTAGGAATTTGTATGAGGATATCCTAACTAATGATGATATCTTTATTTGGTGAACTAAAGCCAAGGATTTTGGTAGTGATAAAACACTAAGGAAAGAACTAAATGGTAATGGGTTTGTTTCGAACTCTTGTAGCAAAAGTATCTCTACAAGCAGAGTTGAAGTACTTGGTGCATAAAGTCTAGTACTTTTCTAGAAGTATCTTGGTATCAAGAATAGAAGCACTGGCTCTAGTGTCAATAAGGGAAATGACAGAAATGGGTTTGTCATATTTGGATTGGTATATTTTAATAGGGAAATAAAGGAGGATGGAAGGAATGTACACACAAAGTTCTTGGATAGTGGGGGGATTGGATTTTTCAGAGGAATAGAAGAAAATTCCTTAGGATTCTTCAGATGGGCTCTCGGTATCACTAGTTTGTGACCATGTTTGGATCACGCACACAATGTGTTTGGTGAGTCCATCTTCAAGAGAGAATACCAACTCAACATCATCATCCTGGAGTGATATTCTAGTCTCCTTTTCTATTTTCAGAATCAAATAGGAATTTCTTCCCCTAGTTTTTGAGCAATTCTTTGGAAAATGGCCATTCTTGTTACAAATATAGTATCTATATGATTTTTTAGGCTTTCTGGAAAAACCTCATATGGAGTGTCCTTTTCACAAGAATCACCACTTGCACCTTCTCCATTTATGTCCATACAAAGAATCATCGTGGGAGTCTTTCTTTGAACACCTAATTCTTAGCTCAAGTTTTTGGAAAGCCCAGTCAAGTTTTTTGTTGCTTTGGAGATAACTCCTAAAAGCTTTTAAAAAAATGTAGAGATCATCAAGAGCAAGATGGATCTCCTGCTGGAGTTCACCAATTGGAACATTAGTAATTCTTTTTTGCTTATTTTGAAGGGATTTTTCCACAACTTGTCCAATTTCTTTTGGAATAGAGGACCAGAATATCTGCCTCAAATTTGGATTAGTTCCTAAGGCATGGAATAGCTTGAGTATTTCTTGGAAATGCCTGTTTAGATGCTTTTTCCGCAAGGAGTAGAATTTTCTCTCAAAGAATTCCCTTCTTCTGAGCTCAAGAAGGTCTTCTAGTTTGCCAAAAAAAAAAGTGGTGCATCACATGAATTGTCGGATGAAAATCCATTTGAAGAGAAAATGTCATTTGGTCTTGGTCATGAACTTAGCCAATATATCATACTAACTCTTGATAGTGAGTGCTCTAGTGTTGAGCCAAGCATGAAGCTGCTGAAGCCTTTTTGGTCACTGAGAATATGGAATATCATCGAAGGTGAAGTAATATTTTGAGGTTGAAGACTTGTGATCTGAGTTTGAATCATCAAGGTTTACTACATCTGGCTCAAATGAATTTGACTACATTTCTGCCATTTGGGTTAATTATTTAATCTTAGGAGTTCACGAGCTTGCCAATCATTTAGATTACTTACAATTATCTTCATTTTAATGCTATTAGTATTTGAGAAAGATTGTTATAATAGTTGAGAGCCATAAGATTATTCTAAGAGAAAAACTTCCTACTCTAAGAATGATTTTCACCATTTGGGTTTTAATCACTTGATTTTTGGAGTTCATGAGCTTGCAAATTATCTAATTTACATATAAGTATCTTCATTTTGATACTATTAGTACATGCAAGAGAATTAGTGTACTGGTTGAGAGCCATAAGATCATTCTAAGAGAAGAAATCCATATTCTAATAATGTTTGTCACCATTCGGGTTAATTACTTGATCTTCAAAGTTCACAAGCTTGCAAATCATCTAATTTACTTATAATTATTTTTATTTGGATGCTATTTGTACTTGGGAAAGATTGGAGTAATGGTTAAGTGCTACAAGATCATTTTAAGGGAATAACTTCCCATTTAAAGAATGTTTGTCGCCATTTATATTGCTTGATCTTGGATCATCTTCATTTTGATACTATTAGTACTCAAGAAAGATTAGTGCAATGATTGAGACTCATAAAATTATTCTAAGTGAAGAACTTCCCATTCTAAGAATGTCTGTTGCAATTTAAGTTAATTAGTTGATCTTGGAAGTTAATGATCTAGAAAATCATCTAACTTACTTATAATTATCTTCATTGATCCTATTAGTACTTTGAAAAGATTAGAGTAACTCTTGAGAGTCATAAGATCATTCTAAGTGAAGAACTTCCCCATTCTAAGAATATTTGTCACCATTTGGTTTAATCACTTGATCTCCATAGCTCATGAGCTTGTAAATCATTTGATATACTTATAATTATCTTCATTTGGATGCTATTAGTACTTTGGAAAGATTAGACCAATGGTTGAGTGCCACAAGATCATTTTAAGGAAGAGCTTCCCTTTCATGAATATGTATCAATATTTGGGTTAATTACTTGATCTTAGAAGTTCACCAGTTTGCAAATCATCTAATTTATTTACAATTATCTTCATTTTTATGCTATTAGTACTTGGAAAATTTAGTATAATGATTGAGAGCCATAAGATCATTCTAAGATAAAAACTTCTCATTCTAAGAATGTTTCTCACCATTTGGGTTAATAGCTTGATTTTCAAAGTTCATGAGCTTGTAAATCATCTAATTTATATATAAGTGTCTTCATTTTGATGTTAATAGTACATGCAAAAGATTAGTAAATTGGTTGAGAGCCATAAGATCATTCTAAGAGAAGAAATTGTCATTCTAAGAACATTTGTCACCATTTGGGTTAATTGCTTGATCTTTGGAGTTCATGAGTTTGCAAATCATCTAATTTACTTATAATTATCTTCAATTAGATGCTATTAATACTTAGGAAAGATTAGAGTAATTGTTCAATGCCATAAGATCCTTCTGAGGGAAGAACTTCCCATTCTAAGAGTATTTGTTATCATTTGGGTTAATTACTTAATCTTAGGAGTTCATGAGCTTACAATCATCTAGATTACTTACAATTATCTTCATTTTAATGCTATTAGTACTTGAGAAAGATTGTTATAATAGTTGAGAGCCATAAGATCATTCTAAGAAACAAACTTCCTATTCTACGACTGCTTTTTACCATTTGGATTTTAATCACTTGATTTTGGAGTTCATGAGCTTACAAATTATCTAAATTAAATATAAGTACCTTGATTTTGATGCTATTAGTACATGCAAGAGAATTAGTGTACTAGTTGAGAGCCATAAGATCATTCTAAGAAAAGAAATCCATATTCTATAATGTTTGTTACCATTCGGGTTAATTACTTGATCTTCAAAGTTCACAAGCTTGCAAGTCATCTAATTTACTTATAATTATTTTTATTTGTATGCTATTTTTACTTGGGAAAGATTGGAGTAATGGTTGAGTGCCACGAGATCATTTTAAGAGAATAACTTCCCATTTAAAGAATGTTTGTCACCATTTATATTGCTTGATCTTGGGTGTTCACGAGCTTGCAAATCAACTAATTTATTTACAATCACCTTCATTTTGATGCTATTAGTACTCAAGAAAGATTAGTGCAATGATTGAGACTCATAAGATTATTCTAAGTGAAGAACTTTCCATTCTAAGAACGTCTGTTACAATTTGGGTTAATTGGTTGATCTTAGAAGTTAATGATCTAGAAAATCATCTAACTTATAATTATCTTCATTGATCCTATTAGTACTTTGAAAAGATTAGACCAACTCTTGAGAGTCATAAGATCATTCTAAGTGAAGAACTTTCCCATTCTAAAAATATTTGTCACCATTTGGTTTAATCGCTTGATCTCCATAGCTCATAGGCTTGTAAATCTTCTAATTTACTTATAATTATCTTCATTTGGATGCTATTAGTACTTGAGAAAGATTAGACCAATGGTTGAGTGCCACAAGACCATTTTAAGGAAGAGCTTCCCTTTCATGAATATTTATCAGCATTTGGGTTAATTGCTTAATCTTAGGAGTTCATTAGCTTGCAAATTATCTAATTTATTTACAGTTATCTTCATTTTTATGCTATTAGTACTTGGAAAAGATTAATGTAATGATTGAGAGCCATAAGATCATTCTAAGAGAAAAACTTCACATTCTAAGAATGTTTTTCACCATTTGGGTTTTAACCACTTGATTTTTAGAGTTCATGAGCTTGCAAATCATCTAATTTACATATAAGTATCTTCATCTTGATGCTATTAGTACATGCAAGAGAATTAGTGTACTAGTTGGGATCCATAAGATCGTTCTAAGAGAAGAAATCCATATTCTAATAATATTTGTCACCATTCGAGTTAATTACTTGATCTTCAAAGTTCACAAGCTTGCAAATCATTTAATTTACTTATAATTATTTTTTAAAGATGCTACTTGTACTTGGGAAAGATTGGAGTAATGGTTGAGTGCCACAAGATCATTTTAAGGGAAGAACTTCCCATTTAAAGAATGTTTGTCGCCATTTATATTGCTTGATCTTGGGTTACAAGCATCTTCATTTTGATGCTATTAGTACTCAAGAAAGATTAGTGTAATGATTGAGACTCAAAAGATTATTCTATGTGAAGAACTTCCCATTCTAAGAATGTTTGTTGCAATTTAGGTTAATTGGTTGATCTTGGAAGTTAACGATCTAAAAAATCACCTAACTTACTTATAATTATCTTCATTGATCCTATTACTACTTTGAAAAGATTAGAGCAACTCTTGAGAGGCATAAGATTATTCTAAGTGAAGAACTTCCCCATTCTAAGAATATTTGTCACCATTTGGTTTAATCGCTTGATCTCCATAGCTCATGGGCTTGTAAATCATCTAATTTGCTTATAATTATCTTCATTTGGATGCTATTAGTACTTAAGAAAGATTAAACCAATGGTCAAGTGCCACAAGATCATTTTAAGGAAGAATCTCCCTTTCATGAATATTTGTTAGCATTTGGGTTAATTACTTGATCTTAGGAGTTCACCAGCTTGCAATCATCTAATTTATTTACAGTTATGTTCATTTTTATGCTATTAGTTCTTGAAAAGGATTAATATAATGATTGAGAGCCATAAGATCATTCTAAGATAAATGCTTCTCATTCTAAGAACCTTTCTCACCATTTGGTTAATAGCTTGATTTTCAGAGTTCATGAGCTTGTAAATTGTCTAATTTATATATAAGTGTCTTCATTTTGGTGCTAATAGTACATGCGAAAGATTAGTATAATGGTTGAGAGCCATAAGATCATTCTAAGAGAAGAAATTGCCATTCTAAGAACATTTGTCACCATTTGGGTTTATTGCTTGATCTTTGGAGTTCATGAGTTTGCAAATCATCTAATCTACTTATAATTATCTTCATTTTGATGATATCAATACTCGGGAAAGATTAGAGTATTATTTCAATGCCATAAGATCCTTTTGAGGGAAGAATTTCCCATTCTAAGAATATTTGTTGCCATTTGGGTTAATTACTTAATCTTAGGAGTTCACGAGCTTGCCAATCATCTAGATTACTTACAATTACCTTCATTTTAATGCTATTAGTGTTTGAGAAAGATTTTTATAATGGTTGAGAGCCATAAAATCATTCTAAGAGAAAAACTTCCCATTCTAATAATGTTTTTCACCATGTGGGTTTTTAATCACTTGATTTTTGGAGTTTATGACCTTGCAAATTATCTAACTTACATATAAGTATCTTCATTTTGATGCCATTAGTACATGCAAGAGAATTAGTGTACTAGTTGAGAGCCATAAGATCATTCTAAGAGAAGAAATCCATATTCTAATAATGTTTCTTTTTTTGTATAGTAAGTATTATATAATTTCCAACCAAACAAAACTATACAAGAGGAAGATACAAGGCACCGACTTGCACTCAACAGGACAACATGTCGCTTGAGTGGAAGGGAACCAAGTATATAGCAATATGAAAAACTAGTTGTAAGCTACAGCCTACGAACCCCGCACGGAGGTCGTTGGATCTATCTCAAAAATAGCCGAGTCAAATAAAGAGGGATCGACCTCGAAAGATTATATTGTTTTTGGTCTTCCAGATCACATAGCAGAGGACTCCAAAAGAGAAGCGAACTACCTCTTTATAGAACCCACTGCCTGAGAGTTCCTGAGGCCCATCTTAAGTTGTCTTGCCACGTAGAGTTGAGCCATAAGAGGTTGCATTTTGCTGCCCCAAAACCTGCTAGGGAGCTGGAAACATGGCACCCCAAAATAAGTGATCTATGGAATCCGACACAGAATTGCAGAAGGCACATGCCACCACCGGGATTCTGCCATAAGACAAGAGGAGGGCTTAGGTGGGAAGACGATTCCTAGTGATCAACCAAATATGGAATTGATGCCTTGGGGTGAGGGACCTATTCCAGACAAAGGAGGACCACGGAACTACATTGGCTTTCTGCCGAATAGCTTCCCAGGCCGAGGCGATACTAAAATTACCCGAGGGATGCATTACCCAACTAAATCTATCTTAGAGATGAGTAAGGATAGGAACTGGACTATGCCACGATTGCAGCTCCTATAGGATAGCATGGCTAGTAGGGGAAAATAGATTAGCCACCATAGCTTGTCTAGACGGCCCCAAGTGGTAGATGTAATTATCAAAAAGTACTACATTTAGTGGCTCAAACTCGTGCCAAGGGTTAAACCATAAAGATGTGTGGATAAACCATCCCCTATCCGCCACTTAAAGAAGCTTTAATTTCGTCTTTAAAGGCGAGTAGCTTCCTCCATGCCTAGGAGCAGAATGTTGGATTGGTAGAGACCCAAGAGTTTTTCCTCTTTAAATGCATGGCATGGATCCATTTACACCAGATAGATTCCTTATCCATGAAGAGGATCCAAATGTGTTTGATCATAGCCGCTTTATTGCTATCACAAACTTTCCACAAGCCTAGTCCGCCCTCTTTCTAAGGAAAACAAACATCCTCCCATGAGACTTTGGCGCCCCCAGACCAAGGCCGGGGCTTTTCCAAAGGAATTGATGACATATTTGCTCTATACGTTTGACCACCAAGATAGGCAATAAAAATATGCTAGCCCAGTACACTTGTATTGCATGCAACACTTGTATTGCTACCATCGACCAGCAAAAGATAAAAACCGATGGGTCCAAGATTGTACTCGGGAAGTGAGAAGACTTACTAGGACATCATAGTCTGCTTTACCCAGTCGAGAAGAAATAATAGGGACTCCCAAATAACGAACAGGAAGCAAACCCATATAAAAGTCGAAAGTGTGACAAATTTGGTCCTGAACTGTTATTGAACCGCCTGCAATGAAAATCTCACTCTTATGAAGATTTGGATGAAGACCACTCCACATAGAGAAGGTATGGAGCCCCTCCTTTAAGCAAGAAACCGACTACATACTAGCCTCACTAAATAGGAAAACATCATCCGCAAAAAAAAGATGTGTAAGACTAGTCGCCTTGCACCTCCAAAATTACCAAAATGCCGGAAATCGAGTTTGATGATCGAGGATCCTAGAGAATACTTCCATGGCAGAGTAAAAAGATATGGGGACACAGGGTTGCATTGTCTTAGTCCATGCCCACTATTGAGAAAACCATGAAACTCGCCATTTATGGAGATAGAAAACTTGGGTGTGCGAACACAAACCATGATCAATCTCACAAAATGGTTTGGAAAAGCAAACGCAACTAGAGTGGCCTCCAAGAAATCCTAGTCCAGGGTATCATACACTTTCTAAAAATTGACCTTGATGGCACATTTTGGGAGGCAGGGATCAGTGTGGAATCCACTAAATAACTCCTGTGCTAGCAAAATATTATCACTAATCCTTCTACCTTTCACAAAGGCAATCTGCATAGGGCTAACGATGGAGGGGAGAACAGTTGCCACTCTATTAGCAAGAATCTTGGTTATACATTTGTATATAGTGCAACAAGCAATGGGCTGGAAATCAATCACCGAAAAGGCATTTGGAGACTTGGGAACCAATGCTAGAATTGTATTAGTGGTCTCCCTTAGTAGGCATCTAGAGTTAAAGAAATCCCACACCGCTTCTATAACCGAAGAACCAACAATGTCCCAGTTTCATTTGAAAAAATTAGCATTGTAACCATCAAGACCCGGGGCTTTTCCCCCGGCAAGAGAAAACATAGAATCACAAATATCCAAAGCAAGGATAGGATGAGACAAGGAATGCACTTGCCCTTCATTGAGCGTATTTCGAAGTGTTTCCTTAATCTCCTGGATGGATGGCCTTAAAGACATATTAACTGGAGCCAAGAGATCTTGGAAATAGGAGACAAAAACATGTTGCACTTCCCATAGGTCTATCATTGTAATCCCAGAGCTATCCTGGACTGAGATAATCCTATTTCGCAAGTGCCGTTTGTTGACCGAGTGATGAAAAATGTTGTGTTCTGGTCACCCTTTTTAAGCTAGAGAACCCTAGATTTCTATCTAAAGAAAGATTCCTCAAGGGACTGGAGTTCATAGTAATTCTAGTTTTGAGATTTCTCCTGGTCCGCTAGTATACTATTCTAGGGATCTCTTTGGAGGGCTTCCTGAGTAAGCTGGAGAGCCCTCCTAGCATCAGCTACTCTCAAGGAAATCTCAGAGAAATCATCCTTATTAAGCTACTTAAGACGGCCATTTAGAGCTTTGAGCTTGCCATACAGTCTGAACATTGGGGAGATCGGCATGTTGCTCTCCCAAACCTTGGATACAATCCCATGGAAGGCCGGGTGTTTCATCCAAAAATTAAAGAATTTGAAAGGTTTCCTATTGGCGGATGGGGCCGGAATTCTTACCAGCATTGGGGTATGATCAAATATGCTAGGGGGGAGGAATGAAGCTTCCAAGTAGAATTCCATACACCACTTAGTGTTGACAAGAACTCTGTCAATTTTTCTTTGTTTCCTTTGGGAACTCGAGGAGGATGCCCATGTGTACTTGAAGCCCACATATCTGAAATCATCCAATTCAGCTTGGGCTAAACAGTCCTTGAATTCGTCAAAAGAAGGGCGCCAAGTATCCGCACTCCCCAAGTGATCCAACAGGTCACAAATGGCATTGAAATCCCTTGCCACCATCCATGGGCTATCCATCAAAGAGGAGCTAAGCTGAATGAGTTCCTCCCACAGTAGTCTTCGGGAAATAAAAGTATGTTCACCAAAAACTACCAACAACCAAAAGGAAGTTCCAGAGGTTAGGAATTTGATGGAGCTATGCAACACTTGGTTCGTAACAAGCATAATATCAGTGTCAACTAGACTTGGATTCCAGCCAAACCAGATATGCCCCCGGGTGGAGTGTTCATAATTAGAAATCCACCGCCATCCAGCTAATAGTCCAGATGAAATATTCCCAAAAAGAGAGGTAGGGACCTTAGTTTCTATGATCCCAACATAGCAAAGACTATTAGAATACGCAAAATTTCTTACTTCCGCTTGCCGAACAAGGCCCACAAGGCCCCTAATGTTCCATATACCGATATTCATATAAATATATAAGAGTAAGCAGAAGGAGCCTACTTTCATTTGGTATTATGGTGGTGGCTCACCGTTGGTTTATGACTAGAGGTCTTCAGTTCGGCGAGAATCAGAACTAGACTATCTTCATAAATGGGCAGTGTCTGTTTCTAAGGTGGCTGGATATCAAGAGGATCAGCCATAGGGTTCAAAACTTGAGGGGCAACGGCCAAATCCCTTACCATATCTTCCTTATCTGAGCTGCTACCATTTGTAGTTCCCACCATCTGGTCATCTTCCAAAGAGGACAACCCCGTCTGGTTGGCAGGAACCACTGTGCTCTGGCCAGGTGGACTGGATGAGGCTGGAGTATCAAAAGACAACTCTATCACTTGATTTCTCCTCTCAGTTCTACCCAGCCGCCAATTCAACAGGGGCAAGGTCTTTGCCCGAGTCTGGACGAACACAGGCCTGAAGGCGCGATTCCGCAGGCCTACACCTATTTCTCCCATGACCTCCAGCCTTTCCGTGAGAAGGCAGGAAACCCCCTGGTTTTCAGTCGCCATTTATAGGTTCAGAGAGTTCCGACCATAATCCATGGCAGAGCAAAGAAAATCGCTAACCCTAAGAATAGGAAAACATTCCAGGAGATGTAGGCTTACTCAGGGGAAAAGCTTCAGTGGGAAGAAATGGAAGAGGAAGATAAGCGTATCCTCAGAAGAATAGCCCAATCTGCCACCTCCAACTATCGAAGCACCACCAAAAGCAGGCCAGTGAACAATATTCAAGGAACCCCAACTGGAGAGAAAAATGAACAGTACCCGATCAACACGAGGGGCAGTAGTGGAACTATTATTCTAATAATGTTTGTCACCATTCGGGTTAATTACTAGATCTTCAAAGTTCACAAGCTTGCAAATCATCTAATTTACTTATAATTATTTTTATTTGTATGCTACTTGTACTTGGGAAAGATTGAAGTAATGGTTGAGTGCCACAAGATCATTTTAAGGGAAGAACTTCCCATTTAAAGAATGTTTCTCACCATTTATATTGCTTGATTTTGGGAGTTCACAAGCTTGCAAATCAGCTAATTTATTTACAAACATCTTCATTTTGATGCTATTAGTACTCAATAAATATTAGTGCAATGACTGAGACTCATAAGATTATTCTAAGTGAAAAACTTCTCATTCTAAGAACATATGTTGGAATTTAGTTTAATCGATTGATCTTGGAAATTAACGATCTAGAAAATCACCTAACTTACTTATAATTATCTTCATTGATCCTATTAGTACTTTGAAAAGATTAGAGCAACTCTTGAGAGCCATAAGATTATTCTAAGTGAAGAACTTCCACATTCTAAGAATATTTGTCACCATTTGGTTTAATCACTTGATCCAAATAGCTCATGGGATTGTAAATCACCTAATTTACTTATAATTATCTCCATTTGGATGCTATTAGTACTTGAGAAATATTAGACCAATGGTTGAGTGCCACAAGACCATTTTAAGGAAGAGCTTCCCTTTCATGAATATTTGTCAACATTGGGTTATTTGCTTGATCTTAGGAGTTCACAGCTTGCGAATCATCTAATTTATTTATAGTTATCTTCATTTTTATGCTATTAGTACTTGGAAAAGATTAGTGTAATGATTGAGAGCCATAAGATCGTTTTAAGAGAAAAACTTATCATTCTAAGAATGTTTCTCATCATTTGGGTTAATAGCTTGATTTTCAGAATTCATGAGTTTGTAAATCATCTAATTTATATATAAGTGTCTTCATTTTAATGCTAATAGAACATGTGAAAGATTAGTATAATGGTTGAGAGCCATAAGATCATTCTAAGAGAAGAAATTGCCATTCTAAGAACATTTGTCACCATTTGGGTTAATTGATTGATCCTTGGAGTTCATGAGCTTGCAAGCTATCTAATTTACATAGAAGTATCTTCATTTTGATGTTATTTGTGCATGCAAAAGGATTAGCATACTAGTTGAGAGCCATAAGATCCTTCTAAGAGAAAAAATCCATATTCTAATAATGTTTGTCACCATTAGGGTTAATTACTTGATCTTTAAAGTTCACAAGCTTGCAAGCCATCTAATTTACATATAATTATTTGTATATGGATGCTACTTATACTTGGGAAAGATTGGAGTGATGGTTGAGTGCCACAAGATCATTTTAAGGGAAGAACTTCCCATTTAAAGAATGTTTGTCACCATTTATATTGCTTGATCTTGGGAGTTCATGAGCTTGCAAATCCTCCAATTTATTTACAACCATCTTCATTTTGATGCTATTAGTACTCAAGAAAGATTAGTGCAATGATTGAGACTCATAAGATTATTTTAAGTGAAGAACTTCCCATTCCTATAGCTCGGATGTTAATGTTGGATGTATGCCCTAAAGCTACTATGTAATAGTTACATATTAGGGATTTCGGTTGTACTATCATCATTATTATTTAATTAATGGCAATGACGTATTCATTCATTTGTCCAATTATTTTATATATTTATGAATGATTCCATAAGATCAATTGCAACTAGACCTATTCTTGAGACGTCAAGAATATATGTGACAGGTTTATAGTTAGACCGAATCTTTAAACCGTTCCTGGTCAATGGATTATTGAGTGGATATTTATAATCCTGTTGAGACCAGTGTGTTCTTAACTTCACCATTAAGTATTGGATACTTAAGGGAATAACGAGTCGCAAATCGTTGGGTATTGCAATGCCTGAGTTAGAACACAGTTTAGTGATGAACCTAGGGATGTCACACACCATAACCAATTAGGATAACGTAGAACGAGAGAGAAATAATTTTGCAAATGTGTTTGCAAATTACTACAGTCGCATTGAGTCGACATAAAATTAAATTAAATGTGATTTAATTTAATTTGTATTATAGTCACAAGCCTATGTGCATATGATGCACACGCATGCCTAAAGTGGATGCACGTTAATGTACCTCAAATATGCACATAAAGTCATGTCTTCTTTTTATTTAATTTTTATTAATTAAAAGATGCACACGGTCAACAATTGTTGCTGACCGTGTGCAACGCACATGTGATGTGCGAAATGTTTCTTTTTAATATAAAAAAAAAGATATATATGTGGGGCATGATGGTCAGCAACCGTTGCTGACCATCATGCATGACCATCATGCATAAACCCACAACCAGCGACGGTTGCTGGTCGTGGGATCATGCATGACCCATGACCAGCAACGGTTGCTGGTCGTGGGGGTAGTTTCCCACGATCAGCAACGGTTGCTGGTCGTGGGATCGTGGGTGGTTACCCACGGTTCTTATATAAGAAACGTGTGTGTTCGTTTTTGTGCGTACGTATGCAAAAGCGAAAAGAAAAGGAGAAGAAAGGATTTTTTTCTCTCAATTGGTCTGTGACTGAAAATACCAAGGATACAAAAGATTATCTCCACGAAGTTGCTAGCACAATCGTAGTAGTGATTATCCGCAAGTTCTCTCTTCATTCGACGTCCATTGGTGGTGTGTCTGAACTAGAGGTCCGACGTTTGTAGGGCTCGAACTGAATAACATTTGGACCAATTCATTTAAAGCGCGCTTCGAGAGGTAATTCGTTTAACTCCCTTCTTATAATCATATTTTTGATTGAAATGCACGAACAACGCCTTTGGAGAAACATGTATAGAAATATTTTAATCTTGTTTCCGCTGCGTTTATATTAATTTGCCTATACATGATTCATGAAACCCCAACAGTTAATACCCTTTTCTAATAAAGTCAATTGAATACAATGCTGTCTTTATTTGTTATCTCTCCTCCTCTCTTGAAAATTTGGAGTGTTTCCACCCTAACCAAAAACGACGTAAGATCATGATCAAATAAGAGCTGGAGGTGAAACATTTCTTCAAAGCCGCGAATGCCGCTCCACAGTGAGTTCTGCAACAACCAATTTACCATGACCAATGGTTCTCGTGGACCATCTCTCTATCCTAGGGCTACACCATTCGATCCAATCAAACTGGGAGAGACGTTTCAGCATTGGAGAAGCGGAAATCCATTAACGGAAGCGTATGTGTTCGACATTAGGGAACTACATCCGATTCCATGTGCCAGACCCATGAGTAAGGATAGTGTCACAAAAATAAGTGATCAAATAATAAAATAATGAGAAGAAAAAAATAAATCAGACATCGAATTTACGTAATTTAGTTGGTCAATATGAACATCCATGGGAAAGCAGCAAAGAATCCCATAGTTAATTAAGCGATACAATGGAAATTATATCTATACTCAAATTACTCAAATATTCTCAGTATTTCCGAATACACAATTACAACCAATAACCTGCACGTGTTTAGCTCAATAATTACACGTGAAATAATCTTACAAACGAATTCACAAATCTGATTGAGCTTTAATGAGAATGAAGGGCTTGATCTGCTAATTTACACTCTCATACATGCAGACTTTTAATGATGATGATTCTCTATAGTTAAACACGTGTTTAGCTCCTACATTTATGTTTTCATGAAATAAAGATGTTAGATCAGTCTTTTTTCTTTTTTCTTTTTTTGCACTTTACATAACACTAATAATGTTAATAAGTGTCTTTTCTATTCTCTTATTTTTATTTATCGACAGGTGAGGTGAATGTTTGAATTTTTTTACTAGAACACTAACTTACCTTTTAAGGGAGTGCTTGCTTGAATTTTGTGGTTCATATGGAAAGCTTAAAATGAACACATATTTCCGTCTCACAAATCATATTTGAGCTTACTACTCCTGCCACACTGGCAATGAACAAAAATTTTATGAGATGGAACTCAAATAAGGCGAATCAAGTCAAAGACACGCTAACCAACCCAAATGGTGGATTATGCTGAAAATGGGTCTCTAAATCTTGACACAAATGGATCTTGGCTTGAAGGATACTTGAAAGGAATGACAGTAGGAGTTTACCGTGATTCAAATGGTTAGCTTGTAGCTGGTTTTTGCAAATCTTGTGCGGGCTTCTTTGGTGCTCTACATCAAAGCTCTAGCAATGAAGGAGGCATTATTGTACTTGATCGAAAGAAATTATATGAGATCTTTATCTAATCTGAGCATAAAACTGAAAACTCATAATATATTAGTGATTTAGTTTATTTTGGGTATTGATCAAAGTCTATGGGCCCTGTGGAACACAATTAAAGATCGTTAAAAAGTTTGGCCCAACTCAAAGAGAGTGAAAATGTCCCATTGTCCATGCTAGAACAATCAATTTGCAAACTAAAGCCCCTCATAAAAAGGCCCTCCCTTCTAATTGGCTATGTAAACCTCCTTGGTCTCTATTAGATATATAATGTTTTGAAACTCTCAACGTATTGTATGACCAAAAAAACAAAGGGATTTGTGGTGATTAAGATTTAGTGGTTGAGTTTTTATTGTTATGATATTTTTCAAAATAATTAAGTTGCTTTTGATAAATTCGAGTTAAAATAAGACCACTTTAAATTTGAACTCCTAAGTTAATTGTTAATCTACCAAGGTAAATCTCCTAAGTTTCTAAATAAAGAAGTGATCTAAAGTATTTAGAAGATTCATATTCAACATGTTCATTAGGAACTGTTTCGCCAAAAAGTTAGTGACGAAAAATATTTCAAAAGGCGGATTGATATGGAAATCAACAAAGATTGTTAAGGGTCCTTGTTGATAACACAAATTGACAAGACAATTAAAAATATCAAGACTAGAGGCAATCATGGCTAGCCATATAAAAGGGGAAAATTATCAAATTAGTCCTAAACCTATCAAATTTTCCAATTCAGTTATAATTTTTTTTTTTTGTGAATTTAGTCCTAAATCTTTTGCAATTATGTCAATTTAGTCCATCTGATCAAATTTGGCTAGCCAACATTGACATCAATTGTTTTTCCTTTTAAAATTCTCTCTCTCTCTCAGGTCGGTTGTTGGACATCGACAACCGACTAGAGGCAATGGCTAGTAAGGCTCACCCTCATTGGCCATTAGCAAGGGCAAGGTCGAGCCTCACCAAATCAATGATGAGGTCAGCCTCGTACTAGCTAGGTGAGGCCTTGCCATTGTTGGGCAAGCTCAGCCTTGCCTAGCCAAGGCGAGGCCAACCTCGCCTTAGTCAGTACGGTTAAGCCTTGTCAGCCAGAGGAAGAAGGAAGGAGGAGAGAGAGAGAGAGAGAGAGAGAATATCAAAAAATCAAAAAATTAAGAAATTGAAATGTCAGCATTGACTGGACGACCGACCCCAACCGACGCCAATTGGCTAAGCTACATCCATGTCAACACCAGATGGCCAAATTTAACTGGATAAACTGAATTGGCACAATTGTAAAATGTTCATGACTGAATTGGTCAAAAAACAATTTATGAATAAATTAGAAAAATCGCAATAAGTTTAAAACTATTTTAGTAATTTTTCCCGTGTAAACAAGTATTGAAATGTAAAAATAACAGGAAAATAAATTTGAACAACCGATGTTCATTGATTCATTGGTCATCTTTTACACAAACTACGAATCAAGTAGTATACCATTACTAATAATTACCAACAATTATAAAGAAAGCAAACACATCCCGTGTGACTTTTAAAATTCTACGTATTTACAAACGGCTACCAAATAGACCCACTACTTCAACATTGTAGCCAAAATCGGTGACTCCACTTTGTGACAATTATAACAACTCATTTTTTGGCCATTACCACTAGTGACTTCCAGGATCAACGGTTTCATGATATGATAATTGAGTTGGTGTTACAGTTGCTCTTAAGGTTACCAGCTCCACAGCTTATAATATAGTTGCCTTGTTTGTAATCCATTGCCAATCACTTTAGTCTTGACTCTCTTATCGAATAAACCGAGCTCTATTCATCGATTTCCATGCTTCGTGACTCAGTAATTTTCCTTTGCATTTGTTGTCGATAAATAGTAATTATCTCATCGACCATCCATACTTGCCAATCAAGAACTCCTAATACTAAGCAAATTTTGCCTTTGTTATGTCTTGCTTAGTCTATTTGTGTCTGAGTCAACGATCAAAGACTTAAGCATTCTTTGGTATTAACATAAACATCCTCTTTACGCGCACGGTCATCTTGAGGATTAAGTAAATGAGAAAAATAAACTCACTTGAGATGAGACCCGAAATATCAACCCATGATTCGACTCACAACTCAAAATTGATCGCGTTCAAATTGATCCAAGTCATCCTTGATAGATCAATGGTGAGTTATCATTTCTCATTTTGTCAGCATTCTTCAAGTCTACAGTCATAATTATTTGTGTTTGCATTCGTTCTTACCTCTACTTTGCAAGTTTAGTGTTCCTTTGTAGCTAGCTTTGTCATGTATTATTCATAATCCCTTCTCTGTAAATACATTGGGAGATTTTCTTTTCTTAGACTAGTGGAAGTTTATTGACACATATACCTCATCATTGGTTCATGTCCTAGGACAATATAGTAAAGCCTTATGTTAATTTTGCTCATTACAACTTGGGTTTTTTTATTTATTTCTTTTTATTTTTATTGTTAATCGGTTCATTTTATTGTTTGATATTTATGCAAGGAAGTTTAGAATTATATGTTGACACCTAAATTTTGATCAATCATTCATAATTTAATGCACAAAAAATTAGGGATTAATTTTAACCCCTAAACAAAAAATATTAGGATTAAATTGCATAGCATATAGTTTTAGGAGCATTTATTATTGCATTTGCATTGAACATGTGGTAGGGCTTCAATTGATGGTTCTAAGCTTTAATTTAAGTTGGACTAAGCCCACAAGGGAAAAGAATTTGGCTAGGCCCGTTAAGGAGTGACAGTTGGAATATGAGAATATTCCTGGGAATATGAGAATGTTCCCGAGAATATTCGCGTTATTCTTTCAATATTTAAGGAATGTGTTAGATGAAATATTCTCGTTAGGGGGTGACGAATTGGAATATAAGAATATTCCCGGGAATATGAGAATGTTCCCGAGAATATTCTCATTATTCTTTCAATATTCAAGGAAAGCGTTGGATGAAATATTTGAAAAATATTGCACGTGAGATACAAGAGCTAAATAGACAACGTGTAAATTTATCATCTTTCATTAAATAACAGTCTTCTCACCTATAAAAAGGGGGGCCACACACACTGAAGACACACAAAAAAAATCCACAGAAAAGAGAGAAAAAAAAAACACGGTACGTGAGAGAGAAGAGGGCACAGCGAGAGAAAAGCGAAAGAAAGAGAGGAGTGTGCGGTCGAATCCCTCCCTTGCAGCGCAACTCCCATTCCACGGGTTTCTCCAACTCCACGATCCCCGTGTCCTAGCTCCTGCCGACGACTAGCTGTTGCCATCATGCTTCGTCAAGAAGTCCTTGTATCAGCCAAACCGTGAACCTTCAAACGACGATCCTGGTCGTAAGTGGCACTACTAGCGGCCGCCGAACCAGCAACATTGAGTTTCTGTTTTGCAGGTTGTCTCGTGATGTCCACTTGTTAATTCTTGAGCCGAGCCATACCGGCAAACAACCCCTTTGCTGGTCATCCGTGAGTCCATCTGGAAGCCAAGTCAAGACACCGCCGTCCGTGAGACTCCATCCACCGTGACCGTGAGCCAGCAGCCTGTGAACTAGCCTTGGCCGTGAGCTGTGCAGTGGCGCCCATTGGAGAGCATCACCAAGCCACGATTAACTCCAAACTTGATGCGGCTCTACCTTGGCAAGCCCCATCGGCATTATTGACGTCGCTGCCTCGCTTGACCAAGCAATTCTTTCAGGCCGTCGGTGACCGAGATCCTCTGCGAGCTCAACTTCACCGAATCAATCACCAGAAAAATTCCGATTGCGTGTAGCTGTGCCAAAGATCCCCGGACGTTGTGACCACTAGAGGATAGAAGAAAAAAGAGAGATATTTTTGTATGCAAGTGGGATTCATGAGTGAAGCGGTGAAAATGTTCTGGAGGATTGCACTTGGACCGTTCACGAATGAGAAGACCGCTGGTGATAAAGTCTACGGTGATTAGGAGAAAGTGTGTTCGGGGGGTGCAGCAATTCTGTCTTCTCGCGAGCCCCATAGCCGTGACGCACCCAATCGAACCACCTCACCAGTCCGCTCGTCCGACGAGTCCCGATTTGGAAACTTTATTCCTGCGATATCGAATTCTAGCTCTCGGCTTTGCTTTATTGTGATCATCGGCCTCCGCGAGAGTCCATCGAATCAAGCCCAACCCTGGCGTGGATCGCTCTCACGTCCCCATCCGCCTTGAAGCATCGTTGATTGCGATTCCCGCAATTCGTTTCCATCCGAACTTGGAAAAAATAGACAAGGTAGGTAAATTTCCTTTCTAAATTAATTCTTGAATATTTTGTTTCCTCGTTTGAAGTATTGCATACTTGATTGAATTTCAATTGAGGTCGTCGTGTCGTGTTAAAAAATCTCAATAATCAAAAATATTGAGCCGCGAGACGTCGGATCAAGTTTTTGATTGTTTTGATTTTCTATCTTGGGTCGGGGCTAAAATTGTATGCTATATGATTCAGTTGCATTATGTGTTGATATGCCTTTGCTCGAATTGTTTTGGCTTATTAAAGAAAACCCAAAAAATATATAGTTGAGTTAGGTGTGCTTCTTATCAGAATATTTTAGGATAGTTTTCATGTTTACATATAGGTTTTTTTATTTTATTTCGAATTTTGATTATAAAAAAAAAGAAGACATAAAAATTGCCATGCTCATGTCATGTAGAATTAGGTCATCTCCCGTGTGTCATCTAGTCATTACATGTTTAGGGTCATTTGAACGCGTGACATATAGTTTGCATATTAGGTTGCACATTGCATGCTATTATAGTTAGATAATTTCGTATGTCATTACATGCATTGCACGTATTTTTAGGCTTCATTAAATAAGTGAAAACCTTAAAAAATATTTAAATGAGTGCATGTTAATTAGAAATTATATCTAGGATCATTGATGTAATTTTTAAGCTAACATCGCAGATGCTTTCGTAGCTTTAAGGTAAGTAATTTCCTCTTTTTCCTTGCAATTTATTTATTGCTTTGCTTTATTGAGTGTTAAATAATGATTGCGCATGTGCTTGATCACCTTACATGTTAGGGAATAAGTTAAAATCAATCCAAATTGCCTGCAAAGCATTTTTTTAAAGAGAAAAAGGTACCGAAAGGGCGTTAGAGAAATCTAACGTAATCAAGTCCCCGATCCCATAGTCTCTGGTTCGTAGGAATAAAGTAATTCTCCCGTTACTTTATTTGGGTTTCTAATCGACCCACCAAAAAATAGATTAGTGGCGACTCCAAGTAAAAATCATTTGCATGCTAAAAAAACTTAAACCCTAAGTTGCGAATTGGTATGGGCTTGAGAGAGCCCGAGCTAAGTTTAGCCTTAGTAATCCATTAGCCAAACCCTAGGTGGTGCACCCGAGGTGAGGTCGCGACAGCTGTACTTCATACGCCTTATCAATCTCTGGGGTAAAATTGGAACTACGATTTGTTCTTTCTTTTCCTTTGCATGGTTAATTGATAAATAGAAAGAGTACATGATGATTTGACCCTAGACTAGGGATACAATGGTGATGAGGGAAAAAGATTGAGAAGCTTTGAACAAAATACATTCGAGCCAAAAACCTTTGAGAAAATGATGTATTTCTCAAAACTCAATTAGACGTAATTGATGAGACGTTAATCTGTTTTTAAGATCCAGGAAAGTAGAAAGATTAAACCCTACTTTTGTCCCTTTGCAACTAGAATTATTCAATAATGCCCGTTAATTTTCAAGGATGTTTGGAGAACTCCATGTTTAACTGATTAAGTAGAGAGCGGAGGATCGAGTCCAAGTCGAGCCTTTTGTTCTTGCTTCCTTGTCCGTAGGTGTGGAATAGACTGATTGAGTTGGACTTTGCAGACCTGCAGGCCAGGAGATTGCCATAAGAAGCCGAAACGCCGAGTACTAGGCGACGAAATATCAGATCAACGCGGCAAAGACTTTAAGAAAGGAAAAGTGATGTCTGATCAGGAGGTCTAATCCACCCTTGGATTTGATGTTTAGTGAGGGATTGGGTAGCTTAAATCCCCAAATTAAGGGTGGATTAAACTGTTTGCGTGAAGCTTTTCTTGTGGTGCATGTTCTAATTTTCGGGACTTCACATTATTTGGCTACGAATGGAGAAAAGAAACCAAAAATCCCAAAATGATATTGCATGGTATTACAGTGGAGATGAAAAAGAGACATACGACAAGAGCTTTACTAGCATAATAGTTTTTAAACTATTGTGAGAATAATAGTTCGTGAGCCACAAATTCCTAAAGAAATAAACCCTACAATAGTTTATAATTATTTATTATTTAAATTTTTATAGTCTCTAATAAATTGTTATTTTTTCAGGAAATTAAAAATTATCACCAAATCATTTTTCATTTTTATTTGTATTTTCGTCACCATTTCAGAACAGCTTCCATAATAGAACACCCGTCATGACCCATGGTCTTTATCCTGCCAAACCAACTGTAATGACAATTGTTGGCTGACAACTGTGTTGATCATCTTGAGAAAACTTCTCTTTGATATTTAATAAAAAAAGATCCCCATTTAGGTAAAAATTTCAGCTTTAAATGAATCTTGTTCACAAAATTTTGAGTGTACAAATGAATTTCTATTAGAAATTGAACACAGAGAATTTACTAAGAGTGAGAAACTCCAATCCAAAATGATACGAAGACGATATCACCCCATTCGGAAAAAAGTGTAAAAAAAGTTCTAAACATTTGTATTTGTACTAATTTAGTTCTAAACTTTTTGATCTAGTGCCACTTCAGTATTAAACTTTTTGACTTAGTGTTAATTTAGTCACTTTGGTTAATTTTGATCGGATATTGCTAATATGGATAATTTTTTAATATAATTTATCCCATTCAGTCATTTGTATTAATTTTGGCGGGATATTGCTACAAAGAAAATTTTTAATACTTTTCAAATTACTGAATTTTTCTTTTCCATTTTTTTCTCTCTTTTTTTTTTTTTTCCTTTTCCTTCCCCTTCCTTTGGCTAGTCACTCTAGCTAGTCCCTAGACCTTGATGATTAGCCAGAGGTGAGGGCTAACGAGAGCCCTCTCTGGTCTCTATCTAGCCTCGTTAGCCACTGTGGAGGCTCAAGTCCTTGCCAAAGTCCATGAGGGTGGCCTCACGCTGGGCTGGTGAGGGTCAAGCCCTTGCTAGATGCCACAAGGTTGTGGCCTTTGGCTGCAGCATCTTGCGAGGGGCTTGAACCTTGCATGGTCAAGCAAGGCTCCACCCTCTCTAGATTCGGCAAGTATGAGCCTCGCCGGATTAGCGTGACGCCACCTTTGCGACCTTTGGCAAGGTCCCTCATTGGCAATCCTCACCTCTAGCCAGTCACTAGTCAGTTGGAGGAAGAAAAAAACAATGAAAGAAAAGGAAAATAAAGGGAAAATAAAATAAATAATAATCTAAAAATATTATTAAAAGTTGTCCACATCATCACTAGCTATCCCATGTCAGCCAACCGATGCCCATGTCGGCAATATTCAACCAAAATTAGCTAAAATAACTAAATTGGCATTAAGTCAAAATGTTTAGGACTAAATTAGCACAAATAAAAGGTTTATAACTAAATTGACATTAATATAATAGGTTTAATACTTTTTGACACTTTCCCACCTCATTCTCTATGTGGCGGGCGAGGTCGGCCTCACTAGAGCAGGGTGAGTTCGATCTTCCTAGTGAGGAGAGGTTTAAGCCTCGCTAGGGATGAGTGAGGTTGACCTCACTAGTTGCTGACTAGCCAATGGATGAAGATGAAGGTAAGAAAAAAAAAGAAAAAAGAAATAGAAAGAAACATGAGGGAAAAAAGAAAAAAATTTAAATCGAAAAAATATTAATTATTATTCAAAATTATCAGCATAAGTACTGGTTGTGCTACATAGGATGTTTGGTATATACATTAGCAAGTTTCAGCCAAAATTGGCCAAATTGACTAAATTAGCACAAATATAAAATGTTTATGAGTCAATAGACAGAAGGTGGCGTTGTTGGTTCGTGCTCTCTTCCTCTTGCAAAAAGGTCGAGAGTTCGAATCCTAGCTTTGTCATAGGGTGACTTACCTGGTTGCATGTGTGTGGTGGCTAGCACGTGTGGCCCCCAGGGTTTACTCCCCTAACTGTCGGTGGGGTGTGGGGTTCCCTAGGTCATAAAAAAAAAAAAAGGTTTAGAATTGAATCATCACAATTGTAATAAGTTTCTAATTATTTTGTTAATTCTTTTTGGAGTTATTTTACTTTAGTTGTGAAAGGAGTTAGTAGTTGGTTCATAAATGTGAGGAAAAGTTTCATCCTTTGAGCTCGCTTTTGAGATGAGAAAAGTCTAAAACCATCCAACAATTCTTATCATCAGAAAGTAATTATTCCATTTCCTGGTGGACTTGCCTTCGATGATATTGAGAGACATTTGTAAGTTATGTTTACACGTTCAACTCCCCTTAGTGTTCTTGCAATCAAACTATCAACTATAATTTAATGAACTCCACATATCGTAACTTACTCATCGGTCAAAAAGATAAAAAGTTTCACCAAATGTGGATTAGTTGGCCCAAAAAAATAGAGATTTTAGAGGATGGTTACAAAATCGATCTACCCATAATGATAATAATATTAATATATTTGTTGCATCCCGAAGAAAATTGTTGTTGGTCATGCACAGTGATCACAAGGCAAAATAATAGTAAATAATTATTAATTTATCCCTGGTAAGGCTATTCATTCAAAAGTATTGGAGGGAACGAGTCAATTCTCATTCATGGCAAGTGAACAAGATAGGAAATTTCGCGATATTCTGCATAGGAAGATTCATGTGGAGCTCCACAGCAGCAGTCGGCACGAGCAATATAAATCCATAAGGCAACAGGACATGTTGCAGGAACTTTTGGACTTTCCCTTCAGGGCTGCACGCTTCCTTTAGGCCACACGTTTCTCTCAGACGCATTCTTTAATTTGTAGATCTTCTTTTAGCATCAGACACGTATGCATATGCATAAGGCAACAAGATCACATAGAATTAATTATTGATCTGCACGTGATCGAATTTAAATATTCTTGTCAGTTTAATTTTATTCATTGATTCATTGAGCTCAATTTGAAACATATTTTTAACAATGTACAGCTCCACAGCAGCAGTCAAGCACGAGTAATATAAATCCACGTGTTCGCTCTTTGTCCCTCCATCACTCGTCTTCACATCCCTGAAAAGAAACGCAGTCACCTCGAGACGCAGAAACAGCGAAAAACCGCCGTCGCCCCCGGCAATGTTGAGCTTCAACGTCTCACCGCTACTCTCCTCCACACCCTCGCTGGCCTCAATCTTACTCGTCCTCTTCATCACCTTCCTCATCCTCAAATGCCTCCGCCTCCTCTTCTCCTCCGTCGCTGCTACTGACCTCCGCCTGCCTCCGTCACCGCCGAAGCTTCCGATCATTGGGAACCTCCATCAGCTCGGCAATTACCCTCACCGCTCGCTTCAAGCCCTGTCGAGACGCTATGGCCCCTTGATGATGCTCCACTTCGGGAGCACGCCCGTCCTCGTCGTGTCTTCCGCCGACTGTGCGCGTGACATCATGAAGACCCACGACCTCATTTTCTCCGACCGACCCAGGTAGAGCCCAAGCCTGTCAACCCATGTTCATATATCTTAATAATTCTGTATAAGAGTTATATTTTCTGGCATTTATGGTTGGAGAAGGTCTCGGTTTATTACACATATGGGGTTAACCACGTGTCAACTCGTGCCGTTACAAAACATCATAGTTATACACGTCGAATGCTTCATTTAAACTAATTTTGTGCCAAATCATTCAGGTCAACCCTGTCCGAGAGGCTTCTGTACCACCGCAAGGACGTGACGCTGGCGCCGTACGGCGAGTACTGGAGGCAAGTGAGGAGCATCTGCGTGCTGCGGCTGCTCAGCAACAAGAGGGTCCAGTCGTTTCGGACAGTCCGAGAAGAAGAGATCTCTCTGCTGTTGGACAAGATCGGGCAGCATCGCTCGGTGGACCTGAGCGACGTGTTTGCGTCGTTGACGAACGACATCATATGCCGGGTGGCTCTGGGGAGGAAGTACAGCGAGGGCATGCAGGGCAAGAAGTTCAAGGGATTGTTGGCGGACATGATGGGGTTGCTGGGCATTTTCAACGTTGGGGACTTCATTCCGAGCATTGCGTGGATCAACAAGCTGACTGGTCTAGACGCGAAAGTGGAGCTGGTCGCGAGGGAGTTCGACCAGTTCCTCGATGAGGTGGTGGAGGAGCATCGGAGGAAGATGGAGGAGAAGAGCGTTGGCGGCGGAGGTGGAGATAGGAGAGACTTTGTGGACGTTTTGTTGGAGATTGAGAAGGACAAAACTCTTGGCTTTGCTCTTGGTGCCGACAGCATCAAAGCACTCGTCTTGGTAAGCTCTCTATTTTCTCCACCAACCATCTCACACACTGGAATTTTTTGTCATGAGATAACTATTGGGCAGTGTTGGTTCTATCTCATTTTTCTCTTGCACTTATAAATTGAACCCAAACCTATTTCACAACCGACAGCACTAAATGATAAAATTTTCTAATTAGGAATAAAAAAAATAGAGAGAATATCATGAAAAATCACAAACTTTGCCTCGTATGACATATTTACTTTAAACTTTTTTTGTAACACAAAAAATTCCAAACTTTACCTTGTGTGACACATTTACCCTAAACTTTTTTTTTTGACACAAAAAATCCCAAACTTTGCCCTATGTGACACATTTACTCTAAACTTTTATTCTGAAGGGCATTTTTGTCTTTTACGTTTTCTTCCATTTTTCCTGTTTTTTCCTTTTTCTTTCTTCCCTTTTTTCCCTCCTCCACTTTTCTTTCTTCCCTTTTTTCCCTCCTCCACTGTTGCTAGAGGAGCCACTGGCATCGGCCCTTGCTTGACTCAGGCGAGGGCTGCCCTCCCCAGATCTGGCAAGGGCCGCCTCGTCGGATTTGGCGAGGGTTGCCCTTGCCTGCTAGGGCCAAGCGACAATGAGGGCAACCCTCGCCGGATCTGGGGAGGGTAGCCCTCGCTTGGGTCGGGCAATGGTCGACATCGGCGACTCCTCCGGTGGCGGTGGAGGAGGAAAAAAAAAGGGAAGAAAGAAAAAGGTAAAAGGGAAAAAAGATGAAAACGCCCTTCAAAATAAAAATTTAGGGTAAATGTGTCACAATAGGTAAAGTTTGGGGTTTTTGGTGGTATTATCCCAAAAAAATATAACCATTTGTATTTTTTGTCCCTACAAAGATATTTCGGGTAACCAAGTTGATGACTTAATTAAGAGAATTCTAAAGATACAATGATTACAAAATTATATAATAACTTCTCATTAAATTTTGAACATGACTTATGAGTCATAATTGAGTGACAAGCTTTATTAGTCAATATTAATAAGATATTGAGTATTCTTCAAACTTATGAGTCATAATTGAGTGACAAGCTTTATTAGTCGTCCATGACGATTGATTATCAAGTGTTCTTGTGCTTGTGCAGGACATATTTACCGCTGGAACTGATACAACGTACACGGTCCTGGAGTGGGCAATGACCGAGCTCTTAAGGCACCCTAGAGCCATGGACATTCTCCAAACCGAGGTCCGCAAGATCGTCAATGGCAAGCCAAACATAACCGACGAGGACTTGGAGAAAATGCATTACCTGCGAGCAGTCCTCAAAGAGACTCTCCGCCTACACCCTCCGATCCCGCTCCTCGTCCCACGATTGTCGACCCGGGATGTCAAAATCCGAGGCTACGACATCGCGGTGGGGACTATGGTGATCACGAATGCGTGGACCATCGGGAGGGACCCCGGCACGTGGGACAAGCCGGACGAGTTCAAGCCTGAGAGATTCTTGAACAGCTCGGTGGACTTCAAGGGACAGGATTTCGAGCTGATTCCGTTCGGTGCAGGGAGGAGGGGTTGCCCCGGTACGTCATTCGCGATGGTGACGAACGAACTTGTCTTGGCAAATCTGGTGGACAAGTTCGATTGGGCATTGTCCGAGGGTCTGAAAGCAGAGGATTTGGACATGACCGAATGCACCGGTCTTACCATCCACAGGAAAGTTCATCTCCTTGCTGTTGCCACTCCATTTCCGAGTTGAGGTTGTTCAAGGCTGGGAACATGACGAGCATGTGATTATTTAATTATGTAATGAAGTACAATAAGTACTGAACAAAAAAAAGTACAATAAGTAATTTTCATGTCATCTCTGCACATGGATATTATCATCGTTCGTAATATTTTTGTGAGGAGATTCAGCCATTGCATCATCTTTTATTTAACATAGAGAACATCCTAATAATTTAACAGCGTTATGGCTAGAAGACCCATAGTCATTTCTTTATACGTATGTCTAAAGGAAAAAGTTTCTGACTAAACTTGTTTTAATAATACTAATTGCGCATCACTATATGGAGATTACATTAGGCTCTACTTGACAAAATTTGGAGGTTATTAATTTTTTGATCTGAGTAATTCGTTCTAACGATGACCGTTCATGGTACCTCATTTATTAACATTCTTTCAAGTAGCTTACACATGTTCTCTCTCCAATCGAATCAGAACACAATTAATGTGGGCTTAATGCTATCGAATGAAAATGCTCTTAATATACAAATGTATTGATAATTTTGTTTAAGGGTCAGGCTTAATTCCTAAGTAATGAATGACTAAATAGGGTTGCGAAAAGTTAGGTGTCAACATAATCTAATAGGAAGAAAGAGATTGGGATGATGGTAGGTTAATCAGTCCTCAGGATCCACGGAAACATAATATGCATGTGACTTTTAGATGGCTCCTTATAAACCCTAACCATAGAAGGATATGACATGTACAAACACCTATAGACTCTAGTTGTCTATAGATAGTATCTGTTCAGTTGGTAAAGCAAGCTTGATGCTAAAGATTTCATGCTAATTACTTGGTATGATTTCTCAGGAAATTCCCAAGACTTGTCAGATTAGTAAAGTTCATCAAGATCACCATCTTCTCCCACTAAATAAATCCAAGATATTTTTGTGACGAATTGGCCAATCATATATGATGAAAAAACTTGTAGATTCCTCAAATGCACATCGATTATAATTTTGGTCAACCCTTTCTTCAAAGGCACATATGGATCAATGCAAGACTCCATTTATTTCATGAAAAATAAATGACTTGAAGAACATTTAAAAAAAAATGATCATCTATATTGCTTGAAGCAATTAGTCAATGAAAAACAATTGCATTACTGACAATAATTTATATCTAAATATCTTTAAGGATAATAAAAATACTTTTCGTTTATTTAGTTTCATAAGTGAAATAAGCGACCATTTATGAGAGAATGCATACAAAATTATTCATTTTCTGCTAAAAAAATGCAATCTAAAAATTTAGTTAGCCATCTTGCATAATTAATGGGGTGAGGGACCAAATAATGTAGTGGTGAAGTCAATAAGGGAGGACTTATCTCTTCTGTTGGACTCCGTTCCTCGTTATTAAATGACGAAAATGCAAATCTATGAATTTGGATGTCCACATGTATCATAACTTCGTGAAATGTTCAAACTTTAGGGACGGTTACTTGATATAGCCTCAACGGTATCTAACTTATCATCAACTTTTTTTTTTTTCCTTTCTTGGCCTTATTGGTGTTAGAACATACATTCCGAGTCACCTTCTGATGGTCGAATTAATTCCAGTTGTTCGATCTGGTCAACAGTAAGTCACCTACGTCGGAATAAAGAGAGATTCACAAAGACTTATACTCTCGTGACCTACCTCTAAAAACTTGGATAAAGCATACATATCGAGCCGGCGACCTTCGGTTTCTTTTAGGCCAGTCGTTCTACCGGCCCCTTGAAGGCCAAATCATCGCCACTTTGTAATGTTTTCAAGTTGAGGTGGGGTTACTTATTCACGCGTACCCTACGTTTATGCAATGCGCAAGCCACGTCAAAGTGCGTTATGGTGTTGACCATGTCGTTTCTGGATAATGACAAATGCTTACTGAGCTATCCCAATCGATATTCCCAATTCTTCTATTTCCTCTCCATGTACTTTTGTTTCTTCTATATGATACTGATCTAAAAAAAAGTCAGTGATTTAGAAGTTAACACAAGTATGACAACATGTTTTGTTCTCACATGTGACTGCGGTACCCTATCACTCTAATGACATGTTGTCTAGCTAAGTGCCTGTTGGTGCCACGCCGTACATCTGTTGTATATCTTTGGTTGTTAATATATAAACTTACCTTACCAAAAAAAAAAAAAAAACGCAAATACGACAACATGAATATTCATCACCAAAGAAAATCCACCTTAAGATACATGGGGTATGACTCAAGATTCGAGCAAATCCATCAAAGAGATATATGGTCATTTTCGTGATATTGTAATGTAAGAGCTCAATTCCAAAAATTCATTAGGATACGCACTTACCTTCGAAACGTTAAAGAGGATATATATAGACTCAGCTTGGGAAGACTGTCCAAGCATAGACAAATCCTGTGACTTCTAGCATTTTTATTTCCCAAGACGAGGTTAAAGATCCCCATACCAAAACATAAATAAGAACATTGACTCTCGACTCTGGAGATAAAGTACAATGTGCATTGGACTCGACAAGAACATAGAAAAATTGAAAGACTGGCTCTTGGATTTGTCGGCCACCTTTTAGTATTTTGAAAACTAATTCCCTTGAAGACCCCAACTTGCTCAAAACTTGATTCATTTGATATTTTACACATGAGTTTTTCTAATCATTGTCGCGACCTCCTCGAAGGTGAAACACCAAGGGAAGACTAATGGATTACTAAGTCCGAAGACTTAGTGCGGACTCTCCCAAGCCCTACCAACCGCAACTTGGTATTCAAAATTTGACCTATTTAAACATGTAATTTTATATAATTAGGAGCCGCCACTAATCAATTAGGGTTGATTAGAAATCCAAGTAAAGTATGGGAGAATACTTTACTTCTGCGAACCAGAGATTCAATAGGTTCAGGGACATGATTACACTAAGTTAAACTAGCGCCTTTTCGGTACCCTTTCTCTTTAAGTTTCAATTTTTTTTTTTTTGCAAGCAATCTTGGTTGATTTTAACCTAAACCATTAACATGGAAAGGAGTGGCCATGCAACTCACAATCAATAACATTCAGTAAAATTCAAAAGGGCGAATATAAAAATCATGATCAACCTTAAAACAAAATAAGCTATAACTAAAATGCATGACCTAAACATAAATTCTAAAGGGGATGACATCTACTTTTTTTGGATTTTTCTAAAATTAATTATATAAATAACTCTAGTCTAGATTTAATATGCATGATTCTTACTCTAACGACATATGACGTGCAATTCAAATGGCCTAAGTCTAATGACATATGTTAATTGAAAACTATTGTAACATGTGTGCAATCTATCTAGATATGCATGTGCTACATGATGTAGGATGAATGATGTATTTTGCTATATGCATATGCATGATCTTTTATTTTTTATTTTTTTATTTTTATGTCCTTTTTGTTAAAATATATATATATTTAACTAATGAAATTTCCTAAGCTTCTACATCATATGCAATGTAAACTATAAGACTAATCTGACATAAAATGCATTAATCTACCCTATTATGCGACAGATTTTTTTTTTTATGCATTTTTCGTAATTTTACTAAAAAAATCAACACATATAATGCAACCGATCATGTAAAGCACACAATTTAGCCCTGACCCAAGATAGAAAATCAAAACAATCAAAAACCTGATCCGACGTCTTGCGACTTAATATTTTTGATTATTGAGATTTTTTAACACAACACAACGACCTCACTCAATCGAAATTCAATCAAGCATACAATACTTCAAATGAGGAAATAAAATATTCAAGAATTAATTTAGATAGGAACTTTACCTACCTTGTCTCTTGGGAAGATGTCTCCTTTTGTGAGCCGACCTTCAAGACCTGCAGCAAAAAGAGATGCTTTTTCTCCTCTCTCTCTCTCTCTATAGTGCTGCCGCTCCTTTTCTCTCAATTGTGGCTGTTTTTTTTTTTTTTTTTTTCTGTGTGTGGCCCCCTTTTTATAGGTGAGAGGACTATATTATTTAAGAAAAGCTGATAAATTTGCACGTTGCATATTTAGTTCTTGTATCCCACGTGCAATATTTTTCCAATATTTCATCCGACACATTCCCTGAATATTGAAAGAATAATGCGAATATTCTCGGGAATATTCTCATATTCCCAGATTCCAACTCGTCATCTGACACTTTCCTTGAATATTGAAAGAATAATGCAAATATTTCCGGGAACATTCTCATATTCCCGGGAACATTCTCTTATTCCAACTCATCACCCCTTAACGAGCCTAGCCAAATTCTCTTTCACCGTGGGCTTAGTCCAATTTGTTAAATTAAAGTTTAGAACCATCAATTGAAGCCCATTTGCCACATGTCCAATGCGAATGCAATAATAAATGCTCCTAAAACTATATGTTATGCAATTTAATCCTAATATTTTTTGTTTAGGGATTAAAATTAATTCCTAAATTTTTGTGTATTAAATTACGAATGATCAATCAAAATTTAGGTGTCAACAAATCATATATCAGATAATCACATTGAAGCCCGGATTTCTCTTAATCATCAGAGGCAGGTGATCTCTAAAATCCAGCAATAAGCGTTGCACTTAACCTTGTTTTATGTATAGGGGATTGCATCATTTAATTTGAGCTAATTGGGGAGTTGTTCTATGTACGCTTTCTCAACCTCTCCGATAAAATTTGGAACTACGATTTGTTCTTTGTTTTCCTTTGCATGGTTAATTGACAAATTAAAATAGTACGTGATGATTACTATCAATATTGACGCTGGACTAGGGATTCGAATACTAGGTAACGGTAACGGTGATAAGGGGAAAAAGATTAGGATGCTTCGAACAGATACACCTGAGCCAAAAGTTTCGGGGAAATGATGCATTTCCCAAAGCTCGGTCAAACGCAGCCGATGATGGTTAATGCGTCCTCAAGATCCGCGAAAACAGGGAGATTAAACCCTAATTTTGTCCTTTTGCAACTTGAATTATTCAATAACGCCCGTTGATTTTCAAGGATGTTTGGAGAACTCCATGTTTGACTAATTAAGTAGAAAGCCGAGGATCGAGTCGAAGTCGAGCCTTTTGTTCTTGCTTCCTTGTCCATAGGCGTGGAATAGAGTAATTGAGATGGACTCTGCAGACCTCAGACCTTGCAATTGTCACAATCCAGAGATTTGGGGAGGGATAATACGCCAAAACGACAAGTAATAGATGACAAATTATCAGATCAACGCGGCGAAGACTATAAGAATATAAAAATAATATCTGATAAGGAGGTCTAATGCTCCTTGGATTTTATGTTTAGTGGGGGATTAGGTAGCTTAAATCCTCAAATAAGGTGGATTAAACTGTTTGTGTGGAGCTTTCTTTATATTGGCGGTGTATGTTCTAATTTTCCGAACTTCAAATTGTTCGCTAGAAATTGAGAAAATAAACCAAAATTCCCAAAATGATATTGCATGGTATTACTGTGGAAATGAAAGAGAGAGATATGATAGCGGTTTTGCTAGCACTACATTTTTTAGGTTACTGTGAAAATAACAATTTGTTATGAATTACAAATTCTTAAAGAAGTATACCTTATGATAATATATAATATTTGTTATTTGAATTTATGTGGGTTCCGAACCTTATAATCGTTTCTCATGAGGTCATAATCAAGGACGTTACAGTAGTAGTTAGCACGATCAATACAAATGTACATGTTTGCCCTTTGCCCCCCCCCCACCACCACTCGTCTTCCCACCCCTAAAAAGAAACGAAGTCGCCTTGAGACATAGAAACAGTGAAAAACCGCCGTGGCCATCGGCAATGCTGAGCTTTAACGTTTCACCGCTACTCTCTTTCACACCCTCGCTGGTCTCAATCGCACTCGTCCTCTTCATCACCTACCTCACCCTTAAATGCCTCCGCCTCCTCTTCTCCTTTGCCATTGGCACTAACCTTCACCTTCCGCATCACCGTTGAAGCTCCCGGTCATCGAGAACTTCCACCAGCTCGGAGATATCCAACTGCATCTCACTTATATTTGGTTCCTTGGTTATATCCAACTGTATCTCACTAGGTAATTCGAGTATGATAGTAAAAAGATCTTATAGATTGTTCACCTTAATACTTTCAAATCTGTATATACTTCCCATTCTTCTAGCTTGTTCACGTAGGTCCTTCAAGCTATTTTGAATCTTTTCATTTTGTACGTCTAAGTTCATTTTGTCAAACATTATTTGAGACATGAATAACACTTATGTATATCAAACTCGTAAAGAATCATGGATTGTTTTTTTTTTTTTTTGGTAATGATCATTAACTACAAAATATATGAGGAAGTTTTCTCAATATCATCAAGCTCCTATCAATCTCCTGCTAAAAAGGTGCTAATCAAATCTCCTTTTGAGATTCTCCCATCTGGATTTCAGCGACCTGAATAGGAAAGCATAGAAGAAAGAAGAAGAAGAATAAACTTGTAAACCTTATCTTGTATTATAGGTACTTGTCGATTGTACATTGCATTATTGGTACTTGTCGGCTGTATGTTGCATTATAGGTACTTATCGGCTGTATGTTGCATTATTGGAAATTGTTGGCCATCCGAGTTGTCGTCGCATTGTATTGTTGGCCAGTAATTTATTTTTGTTTAATGTCTACCCGTAATGATAATAATATTAATATATTTGTCGCATCCGGAAGAAAATTGTTGTTGGTCATGCTCAGTGATCACAAGCAAAATAATAGTAAATAATTATTTATTTATCCCTGGTAAGGGTATTCATTCAAAAGTATTGGAGGGGAACGAGTCAATTCTCATTCATGACAAGTGAACAAGATAGGAAATTTCGCGATATTCTGCATAGGAAAATTCATGTGGAGCTCCATAGCAGCAGTCAGCACGAGCAATATAAATCCGCATGTTCGCTCTTTGTCCCCCCACCACTCGTCTTCACATCCCAGAAAAGAAACGCAGTCACCTCGAGACGCAGAAACAGCGAAAAACCGCCGTCGCCCCCGGCAATGTTGAGCTTCAACGTCTCACCGCTACTCTCCTCCACACCCTCGCTGGCCTCAATCGCACTCGTCCTCTTCATCACCTTCCTCATCCTCAAATGCCTCCACCTCCTCTCCTCCTCCGTCGCTTCTACTGGCCTCCGCCTGCCTCCTTCACCACCGAAGCTCCCGATCATCGGGAACCTCCATCAGCTCGGCAATTACCCTCACCGCTCGCTTCAAGCCCTGTCGAGACGCTATGGCCCCTTGATGATGCTCCACTTCGGGAGCGCGCCCGTTCTCGTGGTATCTTCCGCCGACTGTGCGCGTGACATCATGAAGACCCACGACCTCATTTTCTCCGACCGACCCAGGTAGAGCCCAAGCCTGTCAACCCGTGTTCATGTATCTTAATAATTCTGTATTAGAGTCATATTTTCTGGCATTTATGATTGGAGAAGGTCTCGGTTTATTACAGATATGGGGTTAACCACGTATCAACTTGTGCCATTACAAAACATCGTAGTTCTACACGTCGAATGCTTCGTTTAAACTAACTTTGTGCCAAATCATTCAGATCAACCCTGTCCGAGAGGCTTCTGTACCACCGCAAGGACGTGTCGCTGGCGCCGTACGGCGAGTACTGGAGGCAAATGAGGAGCATCTGCGTGCTGCAGCTGCTCAGCAACAAGAGGGTCCAGTCGCTTCGGACAGTCCGAGAAGAAGAGATCTCTCTGTTGATGGACAAGATCGAGCAGCATCGCTCGGTGGACCTGAGCGACGTGTTTGCGTCGTTGACGAATGACATCATATGCCGGGTGGCTCTGGGGAGGAAGTACAGCGAGGGCATGCAGGGCAAGAAGTTCAAGGGATTGTTGGCGGACATGATGGGGTTGCTGGGCACTTTCAACGTTGGGGACTTCATTCCGAGCATTGCGTGGATCAACAAGCTGACTGGTCTAGACGCGAAAGTGGAGCTGGTCGCGAGGGAGTTCGACCAGTTCCTCGATGAGGTGGTGGAGGAGCATCGGAGGAAGATGGAGGAGAAGAGCGTTGGCGGCGGAGGTGGAGATAGGAGAGACTTTGTGGACGTTTTGTTGGAGATTGAGAAGGACAAAACTCTTGGCTTTGCTCTTGGTGCCGACAGCATCAAAGCACTCGTCTTGGTAAGCTCTCTATTTTCTCCACCAACCATCTCACACACTGGAATTTTTTGTCATGAGATAACTATTGGGCAGTGTTGGTTCTATCTCATTTTTCTCTTGCACTTATAAATTGAACCCAAACCTATTTCACAACCGACAGCACTAAATGATAAAATTTTCTAATTAGGAATAANTAACTTTGTGCCGAATCATTTAGATCAACCCTGTCCGAGAGACTTCTGTACCACCGCAAGGATGTGTCGCGGGCGCCGTACGGCGAGTACTGGAGGCAAATGAGGAGCATCTGCGTGCTGCAGCTGCTCAGCAACAAGAGGGTCCAGTCGCTTCGGACTGTCCGAGAAGAAGAGATCTCTCTGTTGATGGACAAGATCGAGCAGCATCGCTCGGTGGACCTGAGCGACGTGTTTGCGTCGTTGACGAATGACATCATATGCCGGGTGGCTCTGGGGAGGAAGTACAGCGAGGGCATGCAGGGCAAGAAGTTCAAGGGATTGTTGGCGGACATGACGGGGTTGCTGGGCACTTTCAACGTTGGGGACTTCATTCCGAGCATTGCGTGGATCAACAAACTGACTGGTCTAGACGCGAAAGTGGAGCTGGTCGCGAGGGAGTTCGACCAGTTCCTCGATGAGGTGGTGGAGGAGCATCGGAGGAAGATGGAGGAGAAGAGCGTTGGCGGCGGAGGTGGAGATAGGAGAGACTTTGTGGACGTTTTGTTGGAGATTGAGAAAGACAAAACTCTTGGCTTTGCTCTTGGTGCCGACAGCATCAAAGCACTCGTCTTGGTAAGCTCTCTATTTTCTCCACCAACCATCTCGGAATTTTTTGTCATGAGATAATTATGTTGGTTCTCTCTCATTTCTCTCTCGCACTTAATAAATTGACCCCAAACCTCTTTCACAATCGACAACACTAAATGATAAAGTTTTTTAATTAGGAATAAAAAAAAATAGGGAGAATATTATGAAATTCTGAAGGGCATTTTCGTCTTTTACTTTTTCTTCCCTTTTTCCTGTTTTTTCCTTAGTTCCAAACTTTGCCTTGTGTGACACATTTATCCTAAACTTTTTTTTGTGATACAAAAAATCCTTAGGAATAAAAAAAAAAAAGGGAGAATATTATGAAATTCTGAAGGGCATTTTCGTCTTTTACTTTCTTTCTTTTTTCCTGTTTTTTCCTTTTTCTTTCTTCCCTTTTTTTTCCCTCCTCCAATATTGCTGGAGGAGCCACTGGTGTTGGCCCTTGCTTGACTTAGGCGAGGACAGCCCTCCCTGGATCCGACAGGGGCCACCCTGTCGGATTTGGCGAGGACAGCCCTCGCTTGCTAGGGCCAAGCGACGGCGAGGGTTGCCCTCGCCTGCTAGGGACAAGCGACGGCGAGGGCAACCCTCGCCAAATTCGGTGGGGGTCGCCCTCGCCGGATTTGGGGAGGGCAGCCCTCGCCTGAGTTGGGCAATGGTCGACGTCGGCGGCGGTGGAGCGGCGGTGGAGGAAGAAAAAAAGGGGAAGAAAGGAAAAGGAGAAAAACAGGAAAAAGGGAAGAAAAAATAAAAGATGAAAAAAGTTTGGGGTAAATGTATCACACAGGGTAAAGTTTGGGGTTTTTATGTCACAAAAAAATGTTTAAGGTAAATGTGTGACAAAGTTTGGGGTTTTTGGTGTCACAAAAAAAAATTTAGAGTAAATGTGTCACAATAAGTAAAGTTTGGGACTTTTGGTGATATTATCCTAAAAAAATATAACCATTTGTATTTTTTGTCCCTACAAAGATATTTCGGGTAATCGAGTTGATGACTTAATTAAGAGAATTCTAAAGATACAATGATTACAAAATTATATAATAACTTCTCGTTAAATTTTGAACATACCTCACAAATTTAGATACTACTTTTTAAAGTCACAGTAGAATTTATAAGTCAATATTAATAAGATATTGAGTATTCTTCAAACTTATGAGTCATAATTGAGTGACAAGCTTTATTAGTTGTCCATGACGATTGATTATCAAGTATTCTTGTGCTTGTGCAGGACATATTTGCCGCTGGAACTGATACAACGTACACAGTCCTGGAGTGGGCAATGACTGAGCTCTTAAGGCACCCTAAAGCCATGAACATTCTCCAAACCGAGGTCCGCAAGATCGCCAATGGCAAGCCAAACATAACCGACGAGGACTTGGAGAAAATGCATTACCTGTGAGCAGTCCTCAAAGAGACTCTCCGCCTACACCCTCCGATCCCGCTCCTCGTCCCACGATTGTCGACCCGGGATGTCAAAATCCGAGGCTACGACATCGCGGTGGGGACTATGGTGATCACGAATGCGTGGACCATCGGGAGGGACCCCGGCACGTGGGACAAGCCGGACGAGTTCAAGCCTGAGAGATTCTTGAACAGCTCGGTGGACTTCAAGGGACAGGATTTGGAGCTGATTCCGTTCGGTGCTGGGACGAGGGATTGCCCCGGTACGTCATTCGCGATGGTGACGAACGAACTTGTCTTGGCAAATCTGGTGGACAAGTTCGATTGGGCATTGTCCGAGGGTCTGAAAGCAGAGGATTTGGACATGACCGAATGCACCGGTCTTACCATCCACAGGAAAGTTCATCTCCTTGCTGTTGCCACTCCATTTCCGAGTTGAGGTTGTTCAAGGCTGGGAACATGACGAGCATGTGATTATTTAATTATGTAATGAAGTACAATAAGTACCGAACAAAAAAAAGTACAATAAGTAATTTTCATGTCATCTCTGCACATGGATATTATCATCGTTCGTAATATTTTTGTTCGGAGATTCAGCCATTGCATCATCTTTTATTTAACATAGAGAACATCCTAATAATTAAACAGCGTTATGGCTAGAAGACCCATAGTCATTTCTTTATACGTATGTCTAAAGGAAAAAGTTTCTGACTAAACTTGTTTTAATAATACTAATTGCGCATCACTATATGGAGATTACATTAGGCTCTACTTGACAAAATTTGGAGGTTATTAATTTTTTGATCTGAGTAATTCGTTCTAACGATGACCGTTCATGGTACCTCATTTATTAACATTCTTTCAAGTAGCTTACACATGTTCTCTCTCCAATCGAATCAGAACACAATTAATGTGGGCTTAATGCTATCGAATGAAAATGCTCTTAATATACAAATGTGTATTGATAATTTTGTTTAAGGGTCAGGCTTAATTCCTAAGTAATGAATGACTAAATAGGGTTGCGAAAAGTTAGGTGTCAACATAATCTAATAGGAAGAAAGAGATTGGGATGATGGTAGGTTAATCAGTCCTCAGGATCCACGGAAATATTATATGCATGTGACTTTTAGATGGCTCCTTATAAACCCTAACCATAGAAGGATATGACATGTACAAACACCTATAGACTCTAGTTGTCTATAGATAGTATCTGTTCAGTTGGTAAAGCAAGCTTGATGCTAAAGATTTCATGCTTGCTAATTACTTGGTATGATTTCTCAGGAAATTCCCAAGACTTGTCAGATTAGTAAAGTTCATCAAGATCACCATCTTCTCCCACTAAATAAATCCAAGATATTTTTGTGACGAATTGGCCAATCATATATGATGAAAAAACTTGTAGATTCCTCACATGCACACCAATTATAATTTTGGTCAACCCTTTCTTCAAAGGCACATATGGATCAATGCAAGACTCCATTTATTTCATGAAAAATAAATGACTTGAAGAACATTTAAAAAAAAATGATCATCTATATTGCTTGAAGCAATTAGTCAATGAAAAACAATTGCATTACTGACAATAATTTATATCTAAATATCTTTAAGGATAATAAAAATACTTTTCGTTTATTTAGTTTCATAAGTGAAATAAGCGACCATTTATGAGAGAATGCATACAAAATTATTCATTTTCTGCTAAAAAAATGGAATCTAAAAATTTAGTTAGCCATCTTGCATAATTAATGGGGTGAGGGACCAAATAATGTAGTGGTGAAGTCAATAAGGGAGGACTTATCTCTTCTGTTGGACTCCGTTCCTCGTTATTAAATGACGAAAATGCAAATCTATGAATTTGGATGACCACATGTATCATAACTTCGTGAAATGTTCAAACTTTAGGGACGGTTACTTGATATAGCCTCAACGATATCTAACTTATTATCAACTTTTTTTTTTCCTTTCTTGGCCTTTTTGGTGTTAGAACATACATTCCAATTCTTTACCAAAAAAAAAAAAAAAGAACATACATTCCAAGTCACCTTCTGATAGTCGAATTAATTCCAGATGTTCGATCTGGTCAACAGTAAGTCATCTACGTCGGAATAAAGAGAGATTTACAAAGACTTATACTCTCGTGGCCTACCTCAAAAAGCTTGGATAAAGCATACATATCGAGCCGGCGACCTTCGGTTTCTTTTAGGCCAGTCGTTCTGCCGGCCCCTTGAAGACCAAATCATCACCATTTTGTAATGTTTTCAAGTTGAGGTGGGGGCACTTATTCACGCGTACCCTATGTTTATGCAATGCGCAAGCCACGTCAAAGTGCATTATGGTGTTGACCATGTCATTTCTGGATAATGACAAATGCTTATTGAGCCATCCCAATCGATATTCCCAATTCTTCTATTTCCTCTCCATGTACTTTTGTTTCTTCTATATGATACTGATCTAAAAAAAAGTCAATGATGTAGAAGTTAACACAAATACGACAACATGAATATTCATCACCAGAGAAAATCCACCTTAAGATACATGGGATATGACTCACGATTTGAGCAAATCCATCAAAGAGATATATGGTCATTTTTGTGATATTGTAATGTAAGAGTTCAATTCCACAAATTCATTAAGATACACACTTACCCTCGAAACCTTAAAGAGGATATATATAGACTCAACTTGGGACAACCATCCAAGCATAGACAAATCCCGTGACTTCTAGGATTTTTATTTCCCAAGATGAGGCTAAAAATCCCCATACCAAAACATAAATAAGAATGTTGACTCTCGACTCTGGAGATAAAGTACATTGTGCATTGGACTCGACAAGAACGTAGAAAAATTGAAAGATTGGCTCTTGGATTTGCCAACCACCTTTTAGTATTTTGAAAACTAATTCCCCCCGAAGACCCCAACTTTCTCAAAACTTGATTCATTTGATATTTTACGAGTTTTTCCAATCATATATCAGCCGACCGCATTGAAGCCTGGATTTCTCTTAATTATCTGAGGCAGGTGATCTCTAAAATCCAGCAATAAGCATTGCACTTAACCCTTCATGTTGTTTTATGTATAGAGGATTGCATCATTTAATTTGAGCTGATCAGGGAGTTGTACTATGTACGCTTTCTCAACCTCTTTGATAAAAATTGGAACTACGATTTGTTGTTTCTTTTCCTTTGCATAGTTAATTGACAAATTGAAATAGTACGTGATGATTACTATCAATATTGATGCTGGACAAGGGATTCGAATACTGGTAACGGTAACGGTGATAAGGGGAAAGAGATAAGGATGCTTTGAACAGATACACCTGAGCCAAAAGTTTCGGGGAAATGATGCATTTCCCAAAGCTCAGTCAAACGCAGGCAATGATGGTTAATGCGTCCTCAAGATCCGCGAAGCCAGGGAGATTAAACCCTAATTTCGTCCTTTTGCAACTTGAATTATTCAATAACGCCCGTTGATTTTCAAGGATGTTTGGAGAACGACACGTTTGACTAATTAAGTAGAAAGCCGAGGATCGAGTCGAAGTCGAGCCTTTTGTTCTTGCTTCCTTATCCATAGGCGTGGAATAGAGTAATTGAGATGGACTCTGCAGACCTCCACACCTTGCGATTGCCGCAATCCAGAGATTTGGGGAGGGATAATACGCCAAAACGACAAGTAATAGATGACAAATTATCAGATCAACGCGGCGAAGACTATAAGAATATAAAAATAATATCTGATAAGGAGGTCTAATGCATCTTGGATTTTATGTTTAGTGGGGGATTAGGTAGCTTAAATCCTCAAATAAGGTGGATTAAACCGTTTAGACGATGAATAAACTTGTCAACCTTATGTTGTATTATTGGTACTTGTCGGCCGTTTGTTGCATTATTGGTACTTGTTGGCCATCCTAGTTGTATTGTTGACCAGTAGTTTGTTTTCATTTAATGCTTATACAAGGCATTGGTTGTAACTTTTAAGGGGTAGACTAGTCTCTAATAATAAAGTTGTGTTTGTTTGGAAACACCATGAGTTAATCCTCTTCTTTCTTCTCTTCAACATCTCTAATTATATTAGAGATTTTAGAATGATGGGATAGCACCTCATCCTAGTAGTGTGCTCTACATTTGCCTCCATAATAATCTTGTGCATCATTATTTTGAGGCCAAAAAGGCCTTATGCTTAGCATATGGATTTAGCTGAATGCTAAGAGTCCATCTTGATAGGACAAGGCTTGAGTGAGGCACCAAACNGGTCCTATGGCGGTGACCGGCGGCGGCGCGCAGCAGCAAGGCCGCTGGCCGCTTCTCCAGGTCACGGCCGAAAGGGCCGAAAGAAAGAGAGAGAGAACGGCGGAGGTTGTAACTGGTTCGAGGGGGTGGCGGAGGCTGGCTGGTCGGTCGGCTGGCCTCCGACGATGACTAGGGCGGAGGGACGACGGCGAGGCAGCAGCTCGCTACTCCGGCGTCCAAGCAGTCGGTTGGCCAGATCTGGTTCGGCCAGAACCGAGAAGAAGAAGAAGGATAGGGGGCAGCAGTAGCTCGGTCCGGGGTGGTCAGGCGAAGGGCGGTGGTGGCCGAGCGACGGCGAGGCGGCAGCTCGCTGCTCCGGCGACCAGAACTGGAACAAGGCAGCAGCTCGGACAGAGGAGGAGAAGAGGAGAGGTGCAGCTAGGCAGGTCCAGCTCGGCTCAAAGCCGGCGGACGGCGACTCACCGGCGACCGGACGGAGAACAAGGGCGTTGGAGCTGCGGTGGTGATGGGGTGGTTGCTGGTCTCGCCGATGGGGAAGCAAAGTAGCAGCAGTTTCGGCGAGGGAGAACAGCAGAAAGAAGAAGAAGGAAGGAAGAAGAAGAAGCAGCTGCAGTGGGGACGTGCTGGGGAAGCTGCCCGAAGAGAGAGAGAGAGAGAGAGAGAGACGTCCACATGGCTGTCAGGCAAGTGGGAGAGGAGAGAGAAAAAGAAGATAAGACCAGTCAACAAGTGGGAGAAAAGAAAGAGAGGATAAGGGCAAGTGGGGAGGGCTGTCGACAAGGGGGGGAACGTGAGGGGGAGAGAGAGAAAAGAGAGGGAGAGAGAGAAACGTGCGGATAAGAAGGGGGAAAAGAAAAGAAAAAGAAAAGAAAATAAGACAAATATCTAAACAAGCTTCTAGAAAGGGCAATTTGGTCTTTTTGCCCTTGAAGCACAAATTCTAAATATTTGGCTTCAAAACTCGGCCCATTGAATCTTTTTCCAAAAATTCGGGCTTACCAAAAAATTCGAGAATCAATGAGACATGTCCAATATTTTAATCTCGACATCCCTAAAAATTCGATACCCAATACCGGATTGAAATTCGTGGTTAAAATCAATCAATCGCGACTTTAGTACAACCTAACTTTCGGGCGGCGTTTAGGGGTTCTCGCGCGTTTGACCCGTGGTTGATAGCTTTTCAATCCACGATCGTGCATATTCAAATCAGGGCAATTCTCGGTTGTCATGTAATCACGAGAGGTTAATTGCTCACACTGAGTACATGGCCAAAAGGAAATCGGTTTAACGTCGTCCGCAATTAATATTGAAGTCGTGCGGAATCACCCGCAATTCGACCTCGTATTTTTGCCGACTCGATTTATTTCCGTTCGCTAATTGGCCTGCAACAATATAGTATTATTCCTCTTTGATCTTTATGGTCGAGCGGCCTATCCCTGATTGAATTCACTAGTCGTACGCGTACTGATCCTTAATTGCCTTACCGAACAGTTAGTTAACTCGTGAGGGGCCCAACTCAGAGTAAACGTAACTAACAATGCATTGATAAAATAACCATTTCATCTATCCCGGAATGGGTCAAAATTCAGGATGTTACAGGAAAGCATAGAAGAAAGAAGAAGAAGAAGAAGGTGAAACTAGGAAAATGTTATTTGAAGAAGAGAAAAGGCGATGGAGACAAAATGCTTATCTCTCTCATTAGACGATGAATAAACTTGTCAACCTTATGTTGTATTATTGGTACTTGTCGGCCGTTTGTTGCATTATTGGTACTTGTTGGCCATCCTAGTTGTATTGTTGACCAGTAGTTTGTTTTCATTTAATGCTTATACAAGGCATTGGTTGTAACTTTTAAGGGGTAGACTAGTCTCTAATAATAAAGTTGTGTTTGTTTGGAAACACCATGAGTTAATCCTCTTCTTTCTTCTCTTCAACATCTCTAATTATATTAGAGATTTTAGAATGATGGGATAGCACCTCATCCTAGTAGTGTGCTCTACATTTGCCTCCATAATAATCTTGTGCATCATTATTTTGAGGCCAAAAAGGCCTTATGCTTAGCATATGGATTTAGCTGAATGCTAAGAGTCCATCTTGATAGGACAAGGCTTGAGTGAGGCACCAAACTCAAGGGGACTAACTACCTACATTCGTTGAATTCTATTCTAAGCATAGATCCATGTTTACAACTAAATTTTGGCAATTTGTTTAAGTGTTTATTAATTGCATTGGAAAATTAGGGATTAATTTCTAATCCTTTAGCAAAAAATTTCTTTCATTAAAATGGCATCACATATAGACATTAGGAGTATTTGCATCACTAGTTTTAAAATTAATCAAAAAATCGAAATTAAAAAAAAAAGAAAAAAAAGAAAAAAGAGGGGCAATCGAGCCGGATTCGAACTAGCCTTAGGCCAGCCCCTTCCTCTTTTCCCTCCCACACGGGCTTGGCCCATTCCTTCTTTCCTTCTCCACACGAGCCTAGCCCATTTTCCATTTTCCTTTCCTTTCCCAGCCCGGCCCTACCCGTCCGCTTTGTTCTTCCTCATTTCTTCTCCACGCGCGGGACCTGCAGCAGAAAGAGGAAGGCAGCAAGGCAGCAGGTTGCAGCAGAAAGGCAGCAAGTCAAAAAGCAGAAAGAGCAAAGCAGAGAGGGCAGCAAAGCAGCAGCAGCAAAGCAACAACAGCAAGTCAGCAGGAGCAGAGCAGAGGGGGCAGCAAGGCAGCAGCGGCAAGTGAGAGCAGCGGCAAAAACAGAAGAAAAAAAACCAAGAGAGCGAGTTCGGGCGGGAGGAGAGCGGACCGAGAAGGAGGAGGCAAGCTCGAGGGAGTGTTCGGTCGTCGCCGGAGGACCGTCCAACTGCCCTTGCTCACCGCGGCTATTCCTTCGCACGAGGTAGGCTTCCAAAACTACCGATGTCTTATTTGTGGAAAAACGCCGGGCCGGAGCTTGCAGCCGACCAGTTCAAGCGAGCTTCGGCCCCAGTGAGCTTTTGTCAATGCTGCTATGTGTTTGGAGATGCCTCATTTAAGTCCGTTGCCCCCCCTCGGTAGTGCCTGATAGCTGTTCGACGAAATGCGTCATTGAAGTCACCGAACCTAACCCTAACCGGAGCCCGACTTTTAGTTTTGTTTTTTTTTGCCTTGCTAGGAGTTATGTCGTTGTCATGCATTGTCCCCCGGCGTTTTCCCAGCTTTAAGATAGGTTATCCGACGCCGTTTGGGTGAGATGAAGTGCACACATCTCATCGTAGTCTACCCGACGACTTTCGAAATGTCGGCCAGCTAGTGACCGGTGGCGCTCGGTGTCAGCCGGACAGAACGGTTGGCTTCAGGCGATGGCAAGGCAACACCCTCAGAAGTCGGCGTGGACTCGTCGTGCGTGGAGGTGGTCCGGCGAAGAAGCTGCAGGAGCTTCGGGTGAGCGTACTGCATGGAGAAGGAGTCCAGGAGGAGAAGAAGAACAGAGAAAAAAAAAAAGAAACAAAGAAGATTAAAATAAAATAAAATAAGAAGGAGAAGAAGGGTCTGCATGGCAACAGATGCAACATTTCGGTTTCTAGGAACAGTTTTTACCTAGAAATGTTTTTTTTTTGTTTATGTTCTCGGGAACAGTTTCTGAGCATTTGAAGCCATTTGGCAACTGAATTTTTTTTGTTTGTTTCGGGAATAGAAATACGTTTGGTAAAAATTTCCAATCTTTTGATTCTTTTGATTCTTTTTTCTTTTTCTTTTTTTTCCCTCCTTGTCGGCGAACTCGCCAGAGCCTCACCTAAAAAAATTGTTTTTGATTTCTACTCCAAATCTATTTCGGGGTCCAAATCTATTTCGGGGAACAAATTTGTTCCCGGGAACAAAAAATTTACCAACAGTTGTTCCCGGGAATGTTACTATGCAGACCCAAAGTGGCAGGCGTGTGTCACGGGTTGATCGATCTAGTGTTCCCTTCGAACTCGTGCGGCTTTAGGATTTCTCTCAAGAAGTCTTTCCCCTCAAACTCACAAGATTTTTAGAGAGAGAAACTCTAGAGAGAGAAGTTGTGGATTCTATTACTTGTGTAAAATGAGATGATTACAATGAGAGGATGAGACCCCTATTTATACAAGTACAGGCAAACCGTGTCCGTAGATCTCTCCTCGATCTAATGGTGGAGATCGTATCTCCCCAACTGCCTTAATTACATATGTGTACAATTACCGTATCATCCGCTCCTAGGAATATTCTAGAAGACTCAAGAAAATCCCGTCCCTATGAATACTCTAGGAATATTCTAGGAATACTCTAGAAGACTTAAGAAAATCCCGCCCCTAGAAATATTCTAGAAGAGTCAAGAAAACCCTAGAACTTGGGGTCAACGGTTGAGGATTGCTCATACCAATGATCAGTCATGGCATTAATCAAAACCCTCTTGGACCGTTCGTGTTTCCGAGCCGTGACATTCTCCCCCACCTAATCGGGCAACGTCCTCGTTGCGTCTTCAGCATGGAATACTTTAATTTGCTTCTTGAATTTTCAAAGAGCGTCCGCGAGTTCCCAACTTGCTTCACTCTCCGGAAGACCCTTTTATCAAACCATATACTCCCGCTTCGGCGCACAATACTGCTTTCGTATGACTCGATCCGCCATGATGTAATCAACTTCCCAATCATACGAAGTCTTTATTCCCAATGGTGCCCGTTGCGACTCTCACTGATCCGGATCATACGAAGTCTTCAACCCCTTGTGCACATCTTTGTAACAAAGAACCGCGTGTAGTTTGGCTAACACTTGGTCTCCAACTTGGAACTCCACGTGCCGACGCTTCTGGTCCACCCACTTTTTCATGCGCTTCGATGCCTTGTGTAGGCGCGCCCTTGCCAAGTCCACTTGCTCTTGCCAGTCTTTCGCGAACTTGAAGGCAGGAGGGCTACTCTCCTTGTAGCCTGATGCAACCGCACTTGGGGTTTGCGGTTATTGTCCCGTCACGATCTCGAACGGGCTCTAACCGGTAGATTCACTCTGCTGCAAGTTTTAGGAGAATTGGGCCACATCGATTAACTTTGCCCAATTCACTTGTGTCGTGCTTACGTAGTGTCGAAGATAAATCTCCAGGAGTGCATTGATCCGATCTGTGTAACTGTCAGTTTGGGGATGTAAATTCGTGGAAAATTTTAGCTCCAACCCTAGCAACTTAAAGAGTTCCGTCCAAAACTGTCCGTGAATCGGGGATCTCGATTACTCATGATCGTTTGTGGTACTCCCCAGTACTTGACTACATTCTTCAAGAAAAGCTTGGCCGCCTACTCGGCCGAGCAATCCTTCATCGTAGGCATGAACATCGTGTACTTGAAACACCAGTTGACCACCACCATAAGCATCCGACACCCTTCGGACTTAGGCAGGTTAACAATGAAATCCATGGAAACACTTTCCCATGGATGAGTGGGGATGGGAAGTGGCTCTAGAAGCCCCGGTGACAACAGTTGTTCGAGTTTGTCTTCTTGGCATACAAGACAAGTATTTACGTACGCCTCGATGTTGTCTTGCATTTGAGGCCAATAGTACTGTTCCTCGACAAGCACCAATGTACGATGGATCCCTGGATGACCTGCCCATTTCTAATCATAGCACTCTCACAGTACTTCCTTCCTCAGGTTCTCATGGAATGGCACGTATAGTCGTCATCCCTTGGTGTAGAGAAGCTCGTCTTCACACCAAAATTGCCGAGTCTTGCCCTCTTGCGCGTACCGTAAGAGTCTATGAGCCATTTGATCGTGCTTGAGCCTCTCCTTGATACGATCAATCCATGGACAATTCGGCCAACTTACGATGTTAGCCAGCTCCGCCTTTCAACTTAGTGCATCCGCCACGGAGTTGGACTTCCCCGGCTTGTACTCCAGCAAATAGTCGAATTCCGCTAAAAAGTCTTGCCATCGAGCTTGCTTCGGACTCAGCTTCTTTTGCGTCTGGAAGTAGCTCATGGCCACGTTGTCCATCCTTACAACGAACTTAGCTCCTAAGAGATAGTGTCTCTACATCCGAAGGCAATGGACCACCACGGTCATTTTCTTCTCTTAAATAGTATACTGACGCTCGGTACCGTTCAACTTGCGAGACTCGAATGCAACTGGATGGCCATCCTGCATAAGAACGCCACCAATAGCATAATTGGAAGTGTTATTCTCTACTTCATAAGACTTGGAGTGATCGAGTAACACCAATACCAGCTCTTCGATCATGGCTTGCTTCAACCGATCAAATGCTTCTTGGCATCGAGTTGTCCACTCCCACGGCTTCTCCTTCTTCAGTATGTCCGTGAGGGGCACCATGATGCTTGAATAGTTTCGAATGAAGCGCCGATAGTAGTTGATGAGGCCAAGGAATGACCTCAACTCCGTCACCTTGGTCAGGGGCTCCCATTCGACTACCGCTCGGATTTTGGCCCCATCCATTCTAACTTGACCGCCCCCAACAATGTGCCCCAAGAAAGGAACTTCCTTTTGGGCAAATGCACACTTCTCGCGCTTGACGTACAGCTCATTCTCACGCAAGACTTAGAAAACTTGCCTCAAGTACTTGATGTGCTCCTCAAGCGTCTGACTATATATAAGAATATCATCTAGGTAAACTACTACGAACCTATTTAGAAACGGATGGAGTACCTTGTTCATCATTGTGCAGAAGGTAGCCGGAGTGTTGGTGAGACCAAATGGCATGACGAGGAATTCGTACGATCCATATCGCGTCACACATGAGTGGAATTCGACTCGTCCCCTTCAATGATCTGAACTTGGTAGTAACCCGATCAGAGATCAAGTTTGGTGAACCATCGTGCTCCTTCAAGTTGATCAAAAAGATCCACAATGAGTGGGATCAGGTACTTGTTCTTCACGGTGAGCTTATTCAGTGCCCAGTAGTCGATGTACATCCGGAGTGATCAGTTGTGCTTCTTTTGGAATAGGACTGGCGCATCGAATGGAGATTTGGACGGCCGAATATACCCCGCGTCGAGCAGCTCCTTGAGTTGCTTCCTCAGCTCTTCCAAGTCAGGGGGTGCCATGCAATATGGTGCCATGGCGAGTGGTCGAGCATCAAGTACCAGCTTGATTTGATGATCCACCTCCCTTTGAGGTGGGAGCTTCTTTAGCAGCTCGAATGGCATCACGTCTTGGAAGGTGTCGAGGACTTGGGTCACCTCGGTGGGAACATCCTCCACTTTGCCCATTTCTTCCTCCACCTTCAATGTTGCTAAGAGGGTTGCTTCGCCCTTCCGAACTCCTTTCGAGAGTTGCATAGTTGACAACATTTTCCGATCACGACCCGATGCGCGATGGATTGGAATCATGCATTAACACCGCTTGTCCAGAACACAAATGCAATCCGTAAACGGTAGCACACCAGCATTTATCCTATCGAAGAATCCTAGACCTAGCACAAAGTCATAATCATCTAGGGGGATTATCTCGATGGTTTCTTTACTCGACCATGGACCGAGGTGAAGCTCCACGTCCTTAGCCACGCCGCTAGTCGAGACCTCCTTGGAGTTCACTGTCTTGAGCCAACCAGCTCCTTTCTCGACCCGAAGATTGAGCTTCTTCGCGACCTCTTAGGATATGAAGAGGTTGGATGCCCCCATATCCACGAGTGCACTCATCGTGGTATTGTTGATCTTCACATCCACGAACATCATTCCCTTAGACTCCTTGGCTTTTTTTGTTTTGAGGGAACTGAGGATTCGCAATGAACCCAATCACGATTCCTCCATAGGCTCCTCTTCCTTGCAAAAGGTCGCCAGCTTGGCCTTGTTCGAGCAATCCCGTGCCATGTGTGGATCGTCATAGAAAAAGCATTTATATGTGCGTACCTTCCTTTGTCCTCTGCTGCTCGACTCTGCATGAGCCTTAGGAGGGCCCGCCAATGGTTTACTTCCAATCGAGCGATTGAATCTCCCTTGATCTCCCCCACCATTGGCCTTGTCCCTCGGATGAGAGTCCAGATTGGATGCAGAAGGCACCTTGTATTCCACAAGTGATTCGGCCACAGTTATGGCCGTTGTGAGATCTCCCACGTTGCACCGTTTGAGTTCCTACTTGGTCCACGGCTTGAGACTACTCATGAACTGGCGGTACGCCTCATTATTACTTATCGAGGGTATTTGGAGTAACAACTCCAAAAATCGCTTGATGTAATCGCGCACCACACCCCTTTGCTCGAGCCATTTTAGCTCATTTCAAGCATCCTCCTCACGTACGTAGGGTAGTACTGTCGCGACCTATTTTTTCCGTCTCGGATGGGGGAAAGGAATATCGAAATAAATAAGTTTAGGGGTATCGTTAATTTCAGGCTAACAGTCCTTAATTAACTTGGACTCTCCTAAGCCTATACCCCGTGCGACGTTGGGATATTCACAAAAGTTTTCAAATAAGGAGTCGCCACTAGCCTATTGGGGTCGGCTAAAAACCAAGCGAGGCATGAGAGAGTGCCTCACTTTCTACGCAACCAGAGAATCTAGAGTCGGGGACTTAATTACACTAATTAGCCAATTAGTGCCCTTTCGGTACCTAATCTTGTTCATTTCAAAAAGATTTTTGTCAGGCAGTTTGGATTGATTTTAGACTTAACCACTAACATGTGAGGTGATCATGCATGTGCGCAATCATCAAAACAACATTCAGCAATTGAAGAAAGCATTAAATAAATTGCAAGCAAAAGTAAACTCCTAGCATTAAGAGATACATAAATGAAAATCCTAATTAAACTAAAGGGAAACCATAATCATCACATCGTAAGCATGCTATCAAGGGCAATTGTATCAGAGGATTGAAACCCTAAGATGAAGCCGTGAAGACTTGTTCGATTTTAAGCACAATCTTAGACTGATGATTTTCCGACACTTTTTAAGAGAAAATGGTCCAAGAATTATTTTAGAGCTTTTGGGAAAACTCTAAAACAAACTTGGAGTTTTTGGGATTTTTGAAATTTTTATTTTTTTTGGAATTTTCAATATTTTAATATTTTCTATTTTTAAAAATAATAATATATTTTCCGAAAATTTTGATAAATTTTCAAGATTCTGAATTTCCCATGCATTTTCTGAATTTTCTGAAATTTTTTATGGTTTTTAAATATTTTTTAATGTTTTTTATGATTTTCTGAATTTTTTTTTAATTTTAATAGATTTTGTTTTTTTTTAATAAATAATTCGGACCGGGTCAAAGGACCCGGCCCTACTAGACTGACCCGGGCCCTGTTGGTCCTGGTCGGTTAAACGAAATTGAGCCGGCCCCAAAGCCCACTCGAAAAAAAAAAACCAAAATAAGGTCCACGAAAATTCTTTTATAGAAACAACCCATTTCCAATTTCTGCTCTCGGCCCGCGACAAACCCAGCCCGACGCTCGCGGGCCCAAGGCGCAGCCCATCTCCTTGCTTGATTTTCTTTCGGCCTTTTCTTTGCTTTTTCTGATTTTTCTATTTTTTTATTTGTTTTTCATTCTTTAATCTTTTTTTTATTCCCCACTTTTTGTCTTTTTCCCCTGCAGATTTCTCCTTCCTGCACGCACGCATTTCCTCCCCCATGCACGTCTTCAGCCTCTTCGTTCCTCTTCTCCCGCAGAAGCATACGCCCGCATGTTTCCCATGCGCCCGACGTCCCTACAGCAGCTTCGCCGAACCGATGCCAGCACCGCCGCGAGGTCTGACCGTCCTAAGGGAGTCGCCATGCCGTCGCCAGGCGTCGGTCGTTCCGCCCGACCGACGCCGAGCGTCGCCGGTCGCCGGCTGGCCAGCGTCCGAGAGTCGCCGGACTGACTCCGGCGAGGGCGCGCTTCGGCCTACCCAAACGACGCGGATGACCTATCGAAAAGCTGAGAAAGTGACCGAGACGGTGTACGACAACGGTATGACTCTGAATGACGTAAAAGAAACCGAAAGCCGAGTTCCGGTCGAGGATTGGGTTCGGTTTTCTCATTGGGGCATTTCATCGAACACTTAGCGGGCACTACCGAGTTCAAAGATTTCCGGCTCAACCGAGCCTCGAACACACCTTGGGGTCTTCGAACATGGCATACGAGGGACGTGGGAACAAAATGTGAGGACGATGAGGGCCGGAGCTTGCGCGAGCCGGTCGGCCGCGAGCTCCGGCCCGGTATTTTCCAGAAATAAAGCAACCGAGGTTCAGGGAGACTTACCTCATTCGGGGACGGGCTGTGGCTGACGAACGGACTCCGACGGCGTTCAAACGCTCTTCTGGGTTTGCTCTCTCACCTCTGACTTTGCCCTGTCTCCTCGCTCCAGCTGCGACTAAACACCGGCTGGCTTCAAGGAAAAAGAGCGGAGGCACGGCAACGGGACGTAGACCTCGGGTCAGGCGTGGCTGCCGGCGGTCTCTCACTCTCTCCCTCTGCTCTCTCCTTCTCCGTCTCCCCTGCTTTCAGATCTGGTTTTTTCTTTTTCAAAACAGCCTCCCCTCCGTTTTCTCTCTCGAGCTCCCTTGTTTTCTCTCCGTTTCTCACTTCTTTTTCCTTTTTGTTTTCCAGGCCCTCTTTCTGCTTTTCTTCTGCTGACTTGCTGCCGTTGCTTTTGCTGCTGCTGCTGCTCCCCTCTGCTGACTTCCTGCTGTTGCTTTGCTGCTGCTCCCCTGCTTTCTTCTCTGCTGCAACCTGCAGCTTTGACTTGCTACCTTCTGCTTTGCCGCGCGTGGAAGAAGAGAAGAAGGAGGAAACGGGTGGGCCGAGCCGAAACAAAAGGGAGAAGAAGAAGAAAAGGAAATGGGCCAAGCCCATGCGAGGAAAGGGAAAGGGCCACATGGGGGCCGAGCGGGCCCAGCCTTGGCCCGGCCTCTCTTCTTTTCTTTTCTTTTTTCGATTTTTTTTAATTAATTAATTTTTAATATATATTTTTTTAATTTTCAATTTTAGAGCTACTGATGCAAATGCCCTAATATCTATATGCAATGCAATTTCAATGAATTTTTTTGTTAAGGGATTAGAAACTAATCTCTAATTTTCCAATGCAATTAATAAATATTAAAACAAATCGTCAAAATTTAGGTGTCAACAAGTACATTCGTCGAAACTCCTCGACGAATCCATCCCACGTCGTGATAGGATTGTCACGCCCCGACCCTCGAGCACGCGGCAACCCCTGTTCACTTACGGTCATTTGATTTGCGACTCCCTAGGATCCGTCGCCAACCGTTATTTTTATCTTTTAATTAAACGCATGCGGAAGCGAAACACAATCCCTGGTCAATTACAAAAACAGGGATAGCAGGAAAACTCAATAAGAACACATTCCAAAGTGCCGCTTTATTAACTAACTGATTAACCCTAGGAAGTTTACAAATACAAGCTCTTACCACAGGCATCTTCCTAACAAGCCAATGAGACCAACAGGCCAGGGTTAATCTACTGCCTTCAAAGACGGCCACGAACTGAAACACGCGTCGATTCTCCATCCTACGGCCCTGAAAATTGTTAACCATGACGGGTTGAGATAAACTCAGCAAGTCAAAGTCCTAAGCCCCGGTTAGGAACTTCGCTCGCCTTGGGAGCAATCTAACCATGCAACCTAGTTTCGGCAAACAACACATACCACACCTCAAGCAGCATTATCAAACGACAGTTCAATAAATAGATGCAAACACAAGCGACCCTACCTGGCCTTGGCACGCGCAACCTGCAGCAACTGTCATTTCAATCATCACGACATTAAGAGCATACGAATAATCAGAGCATCTCACGTAACTTTCTCATATTTCACACCTACACATATGCTCCGATTATTACAACCCTCTAGGCCACAGCACAACCTTATGGTTGGCGGTCAACTGGTCGTAAACCAGGCATCGTCCTCCTCCATGAGGCACGGTGACATCATGGGCTCTCTCCCACCGACGGCATTCCATAAGGAGCATGGGCCCGGCCTCAACCGCGACTCCGCATCTGAACACTGTCAGGCGACCCAATGGTCACGGCACAACCCCGAAGGATTGGCGGTCATCCGGCTCAACCGGGCTATCAACTTTAATCTGACCAAGTTCATTCTTGTCTTTGCTTTTGCTTGGTCGTGAATGCAACATCGCTCATACGCTCATGTTCTTGTGACATGCCATTTCAGACCATTTCAGATAACCCACGCAATATGTCATGCGATCTCAATCGACAATTTCCAAAATCCAATTTCCAATCAGCATTCAATTATACACATTCCCTAACTCTTGGGAACAACCAACAATTCAAATCACAGTCTGTTAATCAATTCCGACCAATCAATATCACAATACTTGCACATTTTTCCAAATAATCATGTATATTTAATAATAAATAAATACATGTCCTCAAAACGACACCAATCAACTATTTCCAACAATACTCAATTATCCAAAAATAAGTATAAAATATAATTATATTCAAAGATACTCATTTAAGAAACATATAATACTATAGTCGATTTTTCCGATAAAATAATTCAAGTCCCACAAAATACTTATAATTATTTTTCAATCCCATAATTAATTATCCAACCCAAATAATTCCATTTAGTAAAACCCTTCTTTAATAAACCAATGTCATTTAATAAAATAGTATATAAATACTATTGACTTTGGAAAAATAGACCATTGTAATTTTTCCTCAAAATTACTTAATTAAAACCATTTCCAATAAATAATCACAATTAATTATTTTCTCCAAAAATAATTAATTTTCAACAATGAATAGTAATAACAATATTACTATTAATAATTTGAAATTATAAATTAATTTAATTAATAATTCGGAAAATAATAAATTATTATTATTTATTCCAAAAATAATAATAATATTTATTAATACTAAACATGATTAACACTAAGTAAAGCTTAATCAAATAGTATTAAAACACTAATAATCATCATCTAAAACACTAATCAATAATTAAACTAATTAAACTATTCCTAAGCAAGATTAACCCCTAACTAAGGGATTAGGAAATCGACTCACAGTTTAGCGATTCCGACGACACGAGCGCGACGGCGGCGGCGAGGGGAACGCTCGGGAACTTCCGGCGCATCGGGACGAGGCGACCCGGGATCGAATCTTGGCCGAGGGCGGTTGTCCACGCGGCGAAAAGCTGGGATACAGAGGAACCGGCGGCTGTGGTGGCATGAGGCTGATTGGTGGGCGGTCCAGCAACTCCGGACGGCGGCCAGCAACTCCGGCAACCAGGCGGACGACTCCGGCGAAGGGAAAACAGAAGCTAGAGAAGGAAAAGGGAGGCGGTGCAGTTGGTTTCAGGGGGGAACAGCAGGCTAGGGTGGCTCTGGTGGCTCTGGTGCGGCGGAGGAGGCTCGGGAGTGGTCCTCCGGCGGCTTGTGGCGGTGACCGGCGGCGGCGTGCAGTGACGAGGCTGCTACCCGCTTCTCCAGGTCAGGGCCAAAGAGGCCGAGAGAAAGAGAGAGGGCATGGCGACGATGGCAGCTGCTGGGGTGGCTCCCAGATGGTGCCTAGCGGTGGTCCAAGGCGGCCAGACGTGGCGGAGGATGGCTGGACGGCGAGGGCGGCCATCTCGATCCCAAATCCGAACTGAAGAAAGAGGGAAAGATGGAGGTGGTAGCTTGTTCGGGGGTGGTCCGGCGAAGGTCTGGGCAAGGCGGCCAGCGTTGCGGCGGTGGCAGCGCGACTTGAACTGGAACAAAGCAGCAGCTCGGACAGAGGAGGAGGAGAGGAAGACAAAAGCTGGGCAGTGTTGGTTCGGCCCAAGGTCGGCAAATGGCGGCTCACTGGCGACTAGGCGGCGAGCTAGTGGGACGGCAGAGCTGCGGTGATGATGGGTGGTAGGTGGCAGCAGCAGCAGCAAGCCAGGGATGTCGGCCAAAGAAGAAGAAAAAGAAGAAAGGAAGAAGAAGAAGCAGCTGCTGGCAGGTTGAACGTGCTGTGCGCACGAGAGAGAAAGAGAGAGAGAGAGAGAGAGAAGTACATGGGTGTCAGACAAGTGGGGAAGAAGAAAGAGATAAGGGAGAAGACTAGTCAAAGATAAGAGAGGAAAAGAGGGGAAAAGATGGGCAAGTGGGTGGGGGTGCTGTCGACAAAGGGGGAAACGTGAAGAGGAAGAGAGAGAGAGAGAACGTGCGGAGGGGATGGGGGAAAAGAAAAGAAAAAGAAAAAAGACAAATATCTAAACAAGCAACTAGAAAGGGGTATTTTGGTCTTTTTACCCCTGAAGCACAAATTCCCAAATATTTGGCTCCAAAACTCGGCTCGTTGAATCATTTTTCCAATAATTCAAGCTTACCGAAATTCAGGATGTTACAAGGATCACCACTCCTATCATCTGACCGATAACGCCACCACGACAATGCATTATCAACAAAATACATGGATGCAGTGTTTACCTATGTGAGGTCGTCGTTAATTCCCATGGCTTGGAAGTACCGTTCCATATACCACAGGAAGTTGTCCATGTCTTTGGCCATCCGCGAGCCTTTGAACTTGTCCAGCTTGGGTGCGTTTGTTCGTGGACTAGTATGCACCATGATCACTCCGTTCACGCGTGCCGCTTTCGATTCAACGAGCTTCCCCTTGAGTTCCTCTACTTCTGCGCGCATGGCTGCCATCATGGCTTCCAATGTTTCGCCTCGTTGTTCCAGTTCCTGCCTTAGGGTCCCTAGCAACTCGCCTCGGAGCTCTCCTATGCCGGTTTTGAACTCTTGCACCTCGGCCTCGAGCTCCTCCTTTTCAGCTTCCACTCCTTCGACAATCTAGGTCAGGTCATCGACTGATCCTTAGATCTCGGAGGCGAATAGTTCCACCCTCGTCACCTGAAGATCTAGATCCCTTAGCGCATCCCTTGAACCGGAACCAGCACGGTTCTTCTTTCCCTTGTTGCCTTTTGTGGCAGCCCTTCCACGATCCTCGTGATCAGCCTCCACCGCGAGCAACACCTCAGGACGAGAATCAGCCATTGCGCTTAGGAACGAACTCGCTCTGATACCACTTGTCACAGGCCGATCGATCTAGCGTTCCCTTCGAACCTGTGCGGCCTTAGGATTTCTCCCAAACAGCCTTTCCCCTCAAACTCACAAGACTTTTAGAGAGAGAAGCTCTGGATTTTATTGCTTGTGTAGAATGAGATGATTACAATGAGGGGAGGAGACCCATATTTATTCAAGTACAGGCAAACTGTATCCATAAATCTCTCCTTGATCTAACGGTGAAGATCATATCTCCCCAACTACCTTAATTACATATTTGTACAATTACCGTATCATCCGCCCCTAGGAATTTTCTAAAAGACTCAAGAAAATCCCACCCCTAGGAATATTCTAGGAATATTCTAGAAGAGTCAAGAAAATCCTAGAACTTGAAGTCAACGGTTGAGGATTGTTCGTACCAAGGATCAGTCACGGCATCGATCAAAACCCTCTCAGACCGTTCGTGTTTCCGAGCCGTGACACGTGCATGAGGAATGGAAGACGTGCAAGGGGGGAGGGAATGTGCAGCAAAAGAAAGAAAGAAAAGGGTTAAAAGAAAATAAAGAAAAAAGAGAAACGCAAAAAAGGATGAAAAAGAATAAAAAAGAATAAAAAGAATAAGTAAAAATATATAGAAATAGAAAGTGGGTTGTGATTTTAGTTTGGTTAGTGGGCTTGTGAGGTTAAGGGCTGAAGGGTTGGGCCGAGAGCAGAAATTGGAAATGGGTTTTTTCTATAAAAGAATTTTTGTGGGCCTTTTTGTTAATCTTTTGTGATTTAGGGTCGGGTCTTTTGACCGAGTCCGAATTATTATTTTTATAAAAAACAAAATCAAAAAAATAAAAAATTCAGAAAATATCAAAAATATCAAAAAATATTAAAAATATTAAAACTTCATAAAAAAAAATTCGAAATTTCAGAAAATTCAGGCAAAATTCAGAAACCTAAAATTTATAAAAATTTTCGAAAAAAAAATATTTATATTAAAATATTAGAAATTCCAAAAAAAGGTTTTCAAAAATCCCAAAAATTTCAAGTTTGTTTTAGAGTTCCCTAAGAAGCTCTAAAATAATTCTTGGACAATTTTCACTTAAAAAAAGTGTTGAAAAATCATCGACCTAAGATTGTACTTAAAATTGAATAAGTTTTTACGACTTCACCTTAAGGTTTTAATTATCCTCGGATACAATTGTCCTTGAATGCACGCTTAGGATGCAATGATTATGGTTTCCTTGGTAGTTTAATTATGATTGTCATTTATCTATCTCTTAATGTTAGGTGTTTATTTTCGTCTGCAATTTATTTAATGGTTTCTTTGATTGCTGATTGTTATTTTGATGATTGCGCACTCGCATGATCATATCAAATGTTAGTGGTTAAATCTAAAATTAATTCAAACTGCCTAACAAAATTCTTTTTGAAATGGACAAGATTAGGTATCGAAAGGGCACTAATTGATTAATTAGTGGAATCAACACACTCTCATGTCTCGCTTGGTTTCGAGGAAACCCAATAGGCTAGTTGCGACTTCTTATTTGAAGATTTTCATGAACACCTAATGTCATGTAGGGTATGAGCTTGAGAGAGCCCACATATAACTAAGGGTCCTGAACCCATCCTTTGGACAAAATACCCCTAAACCTATTTATTTATGTATTTCCTTTCCCCCACGGGACGGAAAAAATAGTTCGTGACAACCCATGATTGGTATTAATGGTATATCATGTACATCCAAAGATTTTGCTATATTCTATCTACTATTCACATTATACCATGTACATTGTTTGATATAGACGGTATATTAGTATAAATAACTAAAAATTTACAAATAGAGATGGAAAAAAATCTCTTGCAACATTCTTGCCTATTTTATTTTCATTTTTGCCTCCCCTTTTAATTAATTTCTTTTTTATTTCTTTCTTCTACTTTTATCATTCTCTAATATAATTTTATTAAGTAGAAAATTTAATATACCTAAAATACCTAGAATATGTAATGTATATTTATATTTATATATAGAATTCATATTATAAGATAGGATTTAATTCAAATATATAAATAAAAATAAGATTAAGTTTAAAAAATAAATCGTTATTTTTTTGTTATTTTAAATTTCTTATGTTGGAATTAAAATATTATTTATATTGAAATATAATTGTAATTTTGTTAATTTAGGAAATTTGTTATTTGGCAAAAATAACTTTCTTATTATGGATATTAGAAATCCTATCCATATTTATCCCAACTCCCCCCATGGAATAATTTTATTTGGCCTATATACCTCTTATATTCGACTTCATCATATCTTGAACAAGCATCAAATACAATATATGATAAATTATATCATATAATAAATTTTATTCTGACTACCAAACACAGTCTTGATAATTTGAGAAAGAGAAATGAACATTGGTAACTAACTTAAAAAGAGTTGGTAAAACAAAACTAGTTGGGTTTCTTGTCCTTATGCACCCTATCAAAATAGGATTGCAGAACGGAATTATTGACGTATAGTCAAAACTGGAGTCCATCAGTTTTTTGGATGTTTCCTTTTGAAATTGCAGTATACTTAATTAACTGCATGCCAATACCAGTCATTGATAATATTTCACCTTATGAGGCTTTATTTCACACTAAACCATATATTACGTATTTACGTGTTATGTCATTAGAGTAAAAAATCATGCATATTAAATCTAGATTAGAGTTATATATAATTAATTTTACAAAAAATATTTCAAAAAAATTAGATGTCATCCCATTTAGAAATTATGTTTAGAGCATGCATTTTAGTTATAGCTTGTTTTGCTTTAAGGTTGATCATGATTCTTACATTTATCCCTTTGGACTTATTGAATGTTATTGATTGTGATCCACATAACCACTCCTTTTCATGTTAGTGGCTTATGTTAAAATCAACCAAGACTGCTTTCAAACAAATATTTTTGAAAGTTAAAGAGAAATGGTACCGAAAGGGTGTTAGTTTAACATAGCATAACCATGTTCCCGAACCTATTGAATCTCTGGTTCGCAGAAATAAAATATTCTCCCATACTTTACTTGGGTTTCTAATGAGCCCTAATTGATTAATGGCGGCTTTTAATTGAATAAAATTACACATTTAAATAGGACAAATTTTGAGTACCAACTTGTGGTTGGTAGGGTTTGGGAGAGTTTGCACTAAATCCTCGGATTTAGTAATCCATTAATCTTCTCGTGGTGATTCATCTTATAATTAATGGGGTGAGTGGCCAACCAATATAGTGGGTGAAGTCAATAATGGAGGACTCATATCTTCTATTGTAGTCCATTCCTCATCGCTAAACAACAAAAATGCCCACAAATTTATGCATTTTGATGATCACCCCTATCATTTAGGGGCGGTTACTTGATATAATCTCAATGGTATCAAACTTATTATTGACTTTTTTTTTTCTGCTTTCTTGGCCATTTTGGTGTTACGAACATAGATTCCAAGTCACCTTCCGATCATCGAACTAATTCCACATGTTGGAACAAAGAAAGATCTATAAGGACTTATACTCTCTTGATCTAACTCTAAAAGCTTGGATTCAGCATACAAATCAAGCCAGTGGCCTTCGCTTTCTTTTAAGACAGTCGTTTGACTCTCGCTCGGTCTACCGTTTGAAGTTCTTGTTACCGGCTTTCCTTGACTATTCATCCTTCGGTACTTGTAATTATTGTACTAATGGAGCAAAGGCCACATCTCATGACCATTTTTGTCATGTTCTAATTGAGGTAGGGACACTTATTCACGCGTATCCTTTAGAGTTGCTTTCTTGTAGTATATGTTTCAGCAATGCGAGAGCCACGCAAAGGGCATTATGGTTTGACCACGTTGTTCTTGGATCGTGACAAATGCTTACCAAGCCATCCCATACGATATTCCCAATTCTACGCTTTCCTCTCCATGTAGTTTTGTTTCTTCTATATGATATCGGTCTAAAAAGAGTAGGTGATTTAGAATATAACAATAGTACGACAACATGAAAATTAATCACCAAAGAAAATACAAAAAAAATTAAAAAAGTCCAAAACCTATTCATTGATGCTAATTTAACTATAAATCTTTTACTGGTGTTAATTTGGTCATAAACCTTTTGATTGTAATTCAGTCATTCTAGTTAATTTTGGTTGGATTTTGTTAATGTGAATGCATGTTAGTTTACATGACACGCTGGCGTTGACGTTGATGACTTTTAATAATATTTTAATATTTTTTCAAATTATTTATTTTTGTTCTTTTTTTTCTTTCCTTTTTTCCCCTTTCTTTCCTTCTTTCTCTAGTCGATTGCCTTGCTAGTGGCTGGGATGCTTGCTCGACCTCACCAGCCCTCACCTTTGGGCGGTTGTTGACCATCGATCGACTAGAGTAAGAAGGAAGGGAAGAGGAAAAATAGGAAAGAGAAAAGAAAAGCAAAAAGGAAATAAAACAATAAATTTTTTTATAAAATATTAAAATATTATTATAACTTGTCAACATTAGCATTGATCATGCCATATAGGTCGACCGGAGGGCATGTCAGCAAAATTAGGCAAAAGTTAGTTGGAAAAGATTTAAAATTGAATTGGCACTATGTCAAAATGTTTAAAACTAAATTTACATTAGGTCAAAATGTTTATAACTAAATTAGTACTAATGCAATAGGTTTAACACTTTTGTAACCTTAAGATACATGGGATATGACTCATGATTTGAGCGAATCTATTAAAGAGATACCAAGTTCTTTTTTGATATTGTAATCTAAGAGCTCAATTTCAAAAAATACATTAAAATACACACTTACCCTCAAAACCTTAAAAAGGATTTGTATAGAGTCAATTTAGGACCACTGTCCAAGCATAAACAAATCCCGTGACTTCTAATATTTCCATTTCCCAAGATGAGGCTAACAATAAATAAGAACATTGACTCTTGACTCTTGACTCTAGAGAGAGAGCACATTGTGCAATGGACTCGACAAGAATGCATAAATATTAAAAGACCGGCTCTCGGATCTGCCGACCACATTTTAGTAACACAAGTTCCTCCGGAAGACCTGAACTTCCTCGATGCTTGATTCATTTGATATTTAACACATAAGTCTTTCGAATCATATATCAGCCGGCCACATTGAAGCACGAATTTCTCTTGCCTTAACTGTATGATGCAAGTGGTGAAATCTAAAATTGGCACTTAATCCTTCATGTTGTTTTATAGGAGATTGTATCATTTAATTTGAGCTAATCGGTGAGTTGTACTTCATACGCCTTATCAATCTCTCCGGTAAAATTGGAACTACGATTTGTTCTTTCTTTTCCTTTGCATGGTTAATTGACAAATAGAAAGAGTACGTGATGATTTCTACCAACATTGACGCTGGACTAGGGATACAATGGTGATGAGGGAAAAAGATTGAGAAGCTTTGAACAAAATACACTTTGAGCCAAAAACCTTGGGAAAATGATGTATTTCTCAAAGCTCAATCAGGCATAATTGATGACACGTTAATCTGTTTTCAAGATCCACGAAAGTAGGAAGATGAAACCCTAATTTTGTCCTTTTGCAACTAGAATTATTCAATAATGCGCGTTAATTTTCAAGAATGTTCGGAGAACTCCAAGTTTAACTGATTAAGTAGAGAGCGGAGGATCGAGTCCAAGTCGAGCCTTTTGTTCTTGCTTCCTTGTCCGTAGTCGTGGAATAGGCTAATTGAGTTGGACTTTGCAGACCTGCAGGCCACGAGATTGCCATAATAAGCCGAAACGCCGAGTACTAGGCAACAAAATATCAGATCAACGCGGCAAAGACTTTAAGAAAGGAAAGGTGATGTCTGATCAGGAGGTCTAATCCACCCTTGGATTTGATGTTTAGTGAGGGATTGGGAAGCTTAAATCCCCAAATTAAGGGTGGATTAAACTGTTTGCGTGAAGCTTTTCTTGTGGTGCATGTTCTAATTTTCGGAACTTCACATTGTTTGGCTACAAATGGAGAAAAGAAAAGAAAACTTCCAAAATGATGTTGCATGGTATCACTGTGGAGATGAAAAAGAGACATACATAATAGTTTTTAAATTATTGTGAGAATAATACCTTGTGAGCCACAAATTCCTAAAGGAATAAACCCCACAATAGTTTATAATTATTTATTATTTAAATTTTTATAGTTTATAATAAACTGTTATTTTTAGAGAAAATTAAAAATTATCACCAAATCATTTTTCATTTGTATTTGTATTTTCATCACCATTTCAGAACGGCTTCTATACTAGAACACTCGTTGTGACCCATGGTCTTTATCCTGCCAAACCAATTGTAATGACAATTGTTGGCTGACAACCGTGTTGATCATCTTGAGAAAACTTCTCTTTGATATTTAATAAAAAAGGATCCCCCTTTAGGTAAAAATTTCAGCTTTAAATGAATCTTGTTCACAAAATTTTGAGCGTACAAATAAATTTCTAGTATAAATTGAACATAGAGAATTTACTAAGAGTGAGAAACTCCAATCCAATATGACATGAAGACGATATCACCCCATTCAGAAAAAGTGTAAAAAAAGTTTTAAACATATTGTAGTTGTACTAATTTAGTTCTAAACATTTTGATCTAGTGCCACTTCAGTCTTAAACTTTTTGACTTAGTGCTAATTTAGTCACTCTGGTTAATTTTGATCAGATATTGCTAGGCATAAGTACAGCAGAAGTGTCAAAAGTTGGCACGAAAGGACACTTAAGTGCCAAAAGTTACAAAAAGTACACTTAAGTGCCACTTTTAAAAAAAAAATGGATCACTTAAGTGCCAAGTCGCCGGAACTCTGCTGGAAATCCTACGTGGTAATTTTTTATGAATTTTCTTGCTTACGTGGATCGCCGGAAACTGAATCGGCCAAAAATCAGCCAGGCTGACGTGGATTTAAAAATTATTAATTAAATAATATTAAATAATTAAAAATATATTATTATAAAATAATTTTTATTTTTATTTAAAAAAAAAAGGGAGGAGGGGATCGGCCATTGGCCGGGAAGGGTCGGTGACGGTGGGGGAGGGTCGGCCGGGGTCGCCGGGCCTCGGCCAGTGGCTGATCCCCTCCTCCCTTTTTTTTTTTTTTAATAAAATCGATTTTAATTTTTCAAAAATCTGACGTGGACAATTTTAATTTTAAAAAAAAAAGTGCCACGTGGAATTTTTATTTTGAAAAAAATGCCACGTGGAATTTTTATTAAAAAAAAATGCCACGTGGAATTTTTATTAAAAAAAAATGCCACGTGGAATTTTTATTAAAAAAAAATGCTCCATCAGCAAATAAAGTCGCCGGAAAATGAACACATGGCAATTTGGCCGGAATTTTTCACCGTTGGCACTTAAGTGATCCATTTTGCTCTGATTTTGGCATTTAAGTGTACCTTTTGTAACTTTTGGCACTTAAGTGTCCCTTTGTGCCAACTTTTGGCACTCTAGAGATCCATACCCCGATATTGCTAATATGGATAATTTTTTAATATAATTTTGCCAATTCAGTCATTTGTATTAATTTTGGCGGTATATTGCTACAAAGAAATTTTTTAATACTTTTCAAATTATTGAATTTTTCTTTTTTCATTTTCTTTTCGTTCCCCTTCCTCTGGCTAGTCATTGGACCTCAACAATTGGCCAGAGGTGAGGGCTAACGAGAGCCCTCCTTGGTCTCTAGCTAGCCTTGTTAGCCACTATGGAGGCTCAAGCCCTTGGCAAAGTCCATGAGGGTGGCCTCACGCTGGGCTAGTGAGGGTCAAGCCCTTGCTAGATGCCACAAGGTTGTGGCCTTTTGTCGTGGCATCTTGCAAGGGGCTTGAGCCTTGCCATGGTCAAGCAAGGCTCGACCCTCTCTAGATTCGACAAGTATGAGCCTCGCCATATTAGTGTGAGGCCACCTTTGCGACCTCTGGCAAGGTCCCTCATTGGCAATCCTCACCTCTAGCTAGTTACTGGTTGGTTGGAGGAAGGAAAAAAACAACGAAAGAAAAGGAAAAAAAAGGAAAAAGAAAATAAATAATAATCTAAAAATATTATTAAAAGTTATCCACGTCACACTAGCTATGCCACGTTAGCCAATCGACGCCCATGTTAGCAACATCCTACCAAAATTAGCTAAAATGACTAAATTGTTATTAGGTCAAAAGGTTTAAGACTAAATTAGTACAAATAAAAGGTTTACAACTAAATTGACATTAATATAATAGGTTTAATACTTTTTTGACACTTTCCCACATCATTATCTATGTGGTGGGCAAGGTTGGCCTCACTAGGGCTGGGTGAGTTTGACCTTCCTAGTGAGGAGAGGTTAAGCCGCGCTAGGGATGAGTGAGGTTGACCTCACTAGTCGTTGACAGGCCAAAGGATGAAGATGAAGGTAAGAAAAAAGAAAAAGAAAAAAAGAAATAGAAAGAAACATAAGGGAAAAAAGAAAAAAAAATTAAATCGAAAAAATATTGAATATTATTAAAAATTATCAACATAGGTACTGGTTGCACTACATAAGATGTTTGGTATTTACATCAGCAAATTTAAGCCAAAATTGGCCAAATTGACTAAATTAGCACAAATATAAAATGTTTATGACTCAATTGACAGAAAATGTTTAGGATTGAATTATTACAATTGTAATAAGTTTATAATTATTTTGTTAATTCTTGTTGGAGTTATTTTTCATTGGTTGTGAAAGGAGTTAGTAGTTGGTTCATAAATGTGAGGGAAAGTTTCACCATTTGAGCTTACTTTTAGGATGAGAAAGGTCCAAGACCATCCTACAATTCTCATCGTCAGAAAGTAATTATTCCATTTTCTGGCGGACTAACCTTCGATGATATAGGGACACATTTGTAAGTTATGTTTACACGTTCAAATCCCCTTAGTGTTCTTGCAATCAAACTGTCAACTATAATTTAATGAACTCCACATATCATAACTTACTCATCGGTCAAAAAGATAAAAGGTTTCGTCAAATGTGGATTAGTTGGCCCAAAAAAATAGAGATTTTAGAGGATGGTTACAAAATCGATCTACCCATAATGATAATAATATTAATATATTTGTCGCATCCGGAAGAAAATTGTTGTTGGTCATGCACAGTGATCACAAGGCAAAATAATAGTAAATAATTATTTATTTATCCCTGGTAAGGCTGTTCATTCAAAATTACTGGAGGGGAACGAGTCAACTCTCATTCATGGCAAGTGAACAAGAGGGGAAATTTCCTGATATTCTGCATAGGAAAATTCATGTCGAGCTCCACAGCAGCAGTCAGCACGAGCGATATAAATCCACATGTTCGCTCTGTCCCTCCACCACTCGTCTTCACATCCCTGAAAAGAAACGCAGTCACCTCGAGACGCAGAAACAGCGAAAAACCGCCGTCGCCCCCGGCAATGTTGAGCTTCAACGTCTCACCGCTACTCTCCTCCACACCCTCGCTGGCCTCAATCGCACTCGTCCTCTTCATCACCTTCCTCATCCTCAAATGCCTCCGCCTCCTCTCCTCCTCCGTCGCTGCTACTGACCTCCGCCTGCCTCCGTCACCGCCGAAGCTTCCGATCATCGGGAACCTCCATCAGCTCGGCAACTACCCTCACCGCTCGCTTCAAGCCCTGTCGAGACGCTATGGCCCCTTGATGATGCTCCACTTCGGGAGCGCGCCCGTCCTCGTGGTATCTTCCGCCGACTGTGCGCGTGACATCATGAAGACCCACGACCTCATTTTCTCCGACCGACCCAGGTTGAGCCCAAGCCTATCAACCCGTGTTCATGTATCTTAATAATTCTGTATTAGAGTTATTTTTTCTGGCATTTATGATTGGAGAAGGTCTCGGTTTATTACAGATATGGGGATAACCACGTGTCAACTTGTGCCGTTACAAAACATCATAGTTATACACGTCGAATGCTTCATTTAAACAAATTTTGTGCCGAATCATTCAGGTCAACCCTGTCCGAGAGGCTTCTGTACCACCGCAAGGACGTGTCGCTGGCGCCGTACGGCGAGTACTGGAGGAAAATGAGGAGCATCAGCGTGCTGCAGCTGCTCAGCAACAAGAGGGTCCAGTCGCTTCGGACAGTCCGAGAAGAAGAGATCTCTCTGTTGATGGACAAGATCGAGCAGCATCGCTCGGTGGACCTGAGCGACGTGTTTGCGTCGTTGACGAACGACATCATATGCCGGGTGGCTCTGGGGAGGAAGTACAGCGAGGGCATGCAGGGCAAGAAGTTCAAGGGATTGTTGGCGGACATGACGGGGTTGCTGGGCACTTTCAACGTTGGGGACTTCATTCCGAGCATTGCGTGGATCAACAAGCTGACTGGTCTAGACGCGAAAGTGGAGCTGGTCGCGAGGGAGTTCGACCAGTTCCTCGATGAGGTGGTGGAGGAGCATCGGAGGAAGGTGGAGGAGAAGAGCGTTGGCGGCGGAGGTGAAGATAGGAGAGACTTTGTGGACGTTTTGTTGGAGATTGAGAAGGACAAAACTCTTGGTTTTGCTCTTGGTGCCAACAGCATCAAAGCACTCGTCTTGGTAAGCTCGCCATTTTCTCCACCAAGCATCGCATACACTCGAATTTTTTGTCATGAAATAATTATTGGGTGACGTTGGATCTCTCTCATTTTTCCCTCCTACTTATAAATTAACCCTAAACCTTTTTCACAACCGATGACACTAAATGAGAAAGTTTTCTAATTAGGAATAAAAAAATATAACCATTTATATATTCTATCCCTACAAAGATATTTCGAACAACCGAGTTGATGACTTAATTAAGAGAATTCTAAACATACAATGATTACAAAACTATATAATAACTTCGTTAAATTTTGAACATCTCACAAATTTAGATACTACTTTTTAAAGTCATAGTAGAGTTTATAAGTCAATATTAATAAGATATTGAGTATTCTTCAAACTTATGAGTCATAATTGAGTGACAAGCTTTATTAGTTGCCCATGACGATTGATTATCAAGTATTCTTGTGCTTGTGCTTGTGCAGGACATATTTGCCGCTGGAACTGATACAACGTACACAGTCCTGGAGTGGGCAATGACCGAGCTCTTAAGGCACCCTAGAGCCATGAACATTCTCCTAACCGAGGTCCGCAAGATCGCCAGTGGCAAGCCAAACATAACCGACGAGGACTTGGAGAAAATGCATTACCTGCAAGCAGTCCTCAAAGAGACTCTACGCCTACACCCTCCGATCCCGCTCCTCGTCCCGCGATTGTCGACCCGGGATGTCAAAATCCGAGGCTACGACATTGCGGTGGGGACTATGGTGATCACAAATGCGTGGACCATCGGGAGGGACCCCGGCACGTGGGACAAGCCGGACGACTTCAAGCCTGAGAGATTCTTGAACAGCTCGGTGGACTTCAAGGGACAGGATTTCGAGCTGATTCCGTTCGGTGCTGGGAGGAGGGGTTGCCCCGGTACGTCATTCGCGATGGCGACGAACGAACTTGTCTTAGCAAATCTGGTGGACAAGTTCGATTGGGCATTGCCCGAGGGTCTGAAAGCGGAGGATTTGGACATGACCGAATGCACCGGTCTTACCATCCACAGGAAAGTTCATCTCCTTGCTGTTGCCACTCCATTTCTGAGTTGAGGTTGTTCAAGGCTGGGAACATGACGAGCGTGTGATTATTTAATTATGTAACGAAGCACAATAAGTACCGACCAAAAAAATAGTACAATAAGTAATTTTCATGTCATCTCTGTACATGGATATTATCATCGTTCGTAATATTTTTGTGAGGAGATTCAGCCATTGCATCATCTTTTATTTAACATAGAGAACTGTTGACACCTGAATTTTTGGTTACTTTATTTTAAATGCCTATTTAATTTACATCTATAAATACTTATTAATTTCTAGAAAAGATAAAAAAATTGATAAAAAAAATCGAAAAAATTCAATAAAAAGAAGTCAAAAAAAATTATTATTATTTTCGAGTGGGCTGGCTCAACCCAGCCCATTTTTCTTTCTTTCCCAGCCTTATTCTCCTTTCTTTTAGGCCCAGTCCTTCTTCCCATTTATTTTGAGCCTAGCCCATCACCTCTCATTTTCTTTTCTTCCACACACGCGTACACACAACGCACAGTCGCACGCAGCAGCAACGCTCGACGACGTCATCGTCCCTCTGGACGTTACCCCTTGGCTGACGTCAGCCACGTGACGCCAGGGAATGGTCCCCTGCTGCGCTGTCACGCGAAGAGAGGGCAGCAGGACTTTCGGGGAGGGAGAGCGTGAGTTGTCGAAAAAAGAGGAATTGGGGGACCAAAGGAGGGGCGAGGGGCACGGAGGCCGTTCGGACAGGACTCCCCTCCGACGGTGGCGACAATTCTCAGAAAAGAGATGAAGAGAAAGGAGGGGGGCGAGACGATTTGCAGAGGAGGCAACGATTTTCAGAGAGAAAAAAGAGAAGAAGAAAGGCCGGTTTCTGGTTTTTCGAAGACAGGAGAGAAAGAAGGGGGACAGAATAGCTGGGCGACCCCCCACCGCAGTGACGTCAGCCACGTGACGCCAGCAAGGGAATCTTCCCTTACTGCGCGGTCACGCGGGGAAAAGCGGGAGGAGAAGAGCTCGACAGAGCAGCGACCAAGGATCGTCGAGGAAGGGCAGCTCGAGCGAGAACAGGGTGACGATTCTCAGATCTGAGCAGCGAGCTAGAAGCAAATCTGGACAGGGCAGAAGTGAAGGAAACCGGAGGCCGTCCGGACGCGAACCCCCTCCTCCCACAGTGGTGATGTTGGCTGCAGTGGGAAGAATCGGCGAGGGGATGGTACTGGCGAGAGCAGATCTAGAGAGAAGAGGGCTGTCAAAAGAAAAAAACGCAGTAGAAGAAAAAAGAAGAAGAAGAAGCTGAGAGAAAGGGCTGAGAGAGAGTACCCTACCAAAAAAAAAAGGGCTGAGAGAGAGTACCTTACCAAAAAAAAAAGGGCTGAGAGAGTTCCGACGAGAGAGAGAAAGGCGACGCGAGATAGCGGCTGACCGTCGGCGGAGGTCCGGTCATCAATCATCGTCTGCCATTGCACTTTGTCGGAACCGGAGCAGGAGTTGGACGGGGAGCAGCAGAGAGAAGAAAAAAAATCCAGATCTGAGGAAGAAGAGAGAGCCGCGAGGAGAACAGATCTAAGAGAGAGGGAGGGCCGACGCCGCTGCCACTCAACCATCCACAACGACGCCGCTACCGCTCCACTACCCTGACGCCCCTGCCGCTCGAAACACCGATGACGAGGACTACCGGTGGCTCGCGCCATTGCCTTCGCCACCCGCGCCCAAAGCTGCCCTGACGCACGACGATCCCGCCGCTCACGGGCCGCCTAAACCTCACGTCGCCCCTGCTGCCGACCGCTATCAGGCCGCTCGCCGCTTCGTCGCCCCGGCTGCTGGTCTCACGCCGGTCGCCGCCCGTCGCCGTGGCCTCGCCGGGATGTGCCTGGCCATCTCCATCAGCGCCGCGGATGAGATTGCCGCGATCCGGGTCAAGAACCAGGTCGGATGAGGTATAAGCGGGTAGGGTTTAGCTGCTAGGTTTAGCATAAGTGGACTGGGCTAGGTTTATATTTAATTTGTTCTATAGGCTTGTTTTTATTCATGTCTCAGCTGAATTGTGGGTTGGGTTGGTTTCGACTGGACCTAGTATGAATTCGGGCTAATTATTTGATGTGGGCTGAAGACGATTGGGCTGATTGTTTGATGTGGGCTGAAAAGTAATTGGGCTCAATTTTCAGAAATTGGAAATGGGCCATTTTATTATCTTTTACTAATGGGCTGTTTTAATTTCTTTGTTAATGGTCCATTTAAAAAAATTTCGACTGGGCCGTTCGGCCCGCCCGGTCATTGCCCTGGCCCGGACCGATAGGGTTCGGGTCGGTTTAGTAGGGCCGGGTCTCCCGGCCCGGTCCGAATGACTTTATTTAATTAATTAAAAATTTAAAAAAATCAAATCAAAAATTGAGAAAATTCAAAAAATATTAAAAATCTTAAATAATCTTAAAATTTTCTTTTCGAAAATCATTAAAAATTTAAAAAAAAATATTTTCAGAAAGGTTTTAAAATTTTATTTTTATTTTATTTTATTTTATCTTTCTTCCTTTTTTCAAATATTCAAAAATTTCCTAAAAAAATTAGAAAAATTAGAAAATGCCAAATTTTTTTTTTAAATTTCAGAAAAGTCAAAAAGAATTTAAAATATTAAAAGCTTGTTTTATTTAATTTTGGAAAATTCGAAAATATTTATAAATATTTATAAATGTTAAAAAATATATAAATTTCAGAAAAATTCAGAAAAATTCAGAAATAATTGCAAAAATTCAGAAAACCCTTAAAAAAAGAAAAAAGATCAAAATTGAATAAGCCTTTAGGGCTCCAAAATAGGTTTTTTTGAATGTGTTGCCATGTCTTTAGTTGACACATAATTAAGTTAGGTACCGAAAGGGCGTTAGTCGCATGACTAACGTAACCAAGTCCCCGACTCTAGAATCTCTGGTTACGTAGAAAGTGAGGCATGCTCCCATACCTTGTTTGGTTTCTAGTCGACCCTAATAGACTAGTGGCGACTCCTTGTTTGAATATTTTTGTGAATATCCCACGTCGCGCGGCGTATGGCCTTGGGAGAGCCCAAGTTAATTAAGGGCCGTCGGCCCGAAATTAACAATACCCCTTAAACCTAATATCTATTATAATATTACTTTCGAAAATTATTTTAGGTCACGACAAGAACATCCTAATAATTAAATAGCGTTAAGGCCATAAGACCCATAGTCATTTCTTTATACGTATGTCTAAAGGAAAAAGGTTCCGACTAAACTTGTTTTAATAATGCTAATTGCGCATCATTATATGGAGATTACATTAGGCTCTACTTGACAAAATTTGGAGGTTATTAATTTTTTGATCTGAGTAATTTGTTCTAACAATGACCGTTCATGGTAACTTATTTATTAACATTCTTTCAAGTGGCTTACACGTGTTCTATCTCTAATGCAATCAGAACACAATTAATGTGGGCTTAATGCTATTGAATGAAAATGCTCCTAATATACAAATTCATATTAATAATTTTGTTTAAGGACCCGGCTTAATTCCTAAGTAATGAATGACTAAATAGGGTTGCCAAAAGTTAGGTGTTAACATAATCTAATAGGGAGAAAGAGATTGGGATGATGGTAGGTTAATCAGTCCTCAAGATCCACGGAAACGTAATATGCATGTGACTCTTAGTTGGCTCCTTATAAACCCTAACCATAGAAGGATATGACATGTACAAACACCTATAGACTATAGTTGTCTATAGATGGTATCTTTTAGTTGGCAGAGCAAGCTTGATGCTAGAGATTTCATGCTTGCTAATTACTTGGTATGATTTCTCAGGAAATTCCCAAGATTTGTCAGATTAGTAAAGTTCATCAAGATCACCATCTTCTCCCACTAAATAAATCGAAGATATTTTTGTGACGTATTGGCCAATCATATATGATGAAAAAACTTGTAGATTCCTCAAATGCACATCGATTATAATTTTGGTCAACCCTTTCTTCAAAGGCACATATGGATCAATGCAAGACTCCATTTATTTCATGAAAAATAAATGACTTGAAGAACATTTTTTTAAAAATGATCGTCTGTATTGCTTGAAGCAATTAGTCAATGAAAAACAATTGCATTACCGATAATAATTTATGTCTAAATATCTTCAAGGATAATGAAAATATTTTTCATTTATTCAGTTTTATAAGTGAAATAAGCGACCATTTACGAGAGAATGCATAAGAAATTATTCATTTTTGCTAAAAATTGGAATCTAAAAATTTAGTTATCCATCTTGCATAATTAATGGGGTGAGGGACCAAATAATGTAGTGGTGAAGTCAATAATGGAGGACTTATCTCTTCTGTTGGACTCCGTTCCTCGTTATTAAATGAAGAAAATGCAAATCTATGAATTTGGATGACCACATGTATCATAACTTCGTGTTCAAACTTTAGGAACGGTTACTTGATATAGCCTCAACGGTATCTAACTTATGATTAATTTTTTTTTCCTTTCTTGGCCTTTTTGGTGTTAGAACATACATTCCAAGTCACCTTCTGATGGTCGAATTAATTCCAGATGTTCGATCCGGTCAACAGTAAGTCATCTACGTCGGAATAAAGAGAGATTCACAAAGACTTATACTTTCGTGACCTACCTCTAAAAGCTTGGATAAAGCATACATATCGAGCCGGCGACCTTCGGTTTCTTTTAGGCCAGTCGTTCTGCCGGCCCCTTGAAGACCAAATCATCACCACTTTGTAATGTTTTCAAGTTGAGGTGGGGGCACTTATTCACGCGTACCCTCTGTTTATGCAATGCGCAAGCCACGCCAAAGTGCATTATGGTGTTGACCATGTCGTTTCTGGATAACGACAAATGCTTACTGAGCCATCCCAATCGATATTCCCAATTCTTCTATTTCCTCTCCATGTACTTTTGTTTCTTCTATATGATATTGATCTAAAAAAAAAGTCAATGATTTAGAAGTTATTGATCTAAAAAATAGTCAATGATTTAGAAGTTAACACAAATACGACAACATGAATATTCATCACCAGAGAAAATCCACCTTAAGATACATGGGATATGACTCATGATTCGAGCAAATCCATCAAAGAGATATATGGTCATTTTCGTGATATTGTAATGTAAGAGCTCAATTCCACAAATTCATTAAGATACACACTTACCCTCGAAACCTTAAAGAGGATATATATAGACTCAGCTTGGGATTGTTATATATATGGTTAATGGATCAATGAATGCAAACAAATCAAGATACGTATTTTCTGTTCACGTATCTATATTTATTGAATTCATGAATCTCTCAGATACACGTATCTCATGAATTCATAAATCTCTCAGATTCACGTATCTTCTGAATTCATGAATTTCTTCTTGGATACATGTATTCATTTAATTCATGTATCGCTTCTATATATGAACTTGAAAGCTCTATAAATAGATAAGAACATAGAGCTTCAAAGAGGTTTTTTGGAAGTTCTTCAAGAAAAGAAAAAATTCTACTCTACTCTTCCGATTCTTCTGAGTGTGCTGGTTCAATTGAACAGTTCGACTGAGTCCTATTTGCATAGTACTAATCCAAACAGGTTCGAGGTATTGTATCTTGGGAGGCATAGTTCGTGAATCTGCAGAGCACCATTGGCAGGAACTAATTGCCTTAAGGAGATTCAGACATCTGTATCTCACCTCCAATTATGTGTGATTTTCAAGTGATATCTTATATTTCATCTTCTCCAAGAATTGTAAATTTATAAGGTTGTCATCATCTTTTGCATTGATATTCTGATTACAACATACAGTTTGCTTTTTCTGGATTATTTTCCAACAATCTTAAGGCAATTAGCTCACTCACTGTTTGTTGTTTCAATTAGATTATTAAGATGGCTGAAAACAACCAAGTGCCTTTCAATGTCCAGACTGTTTCTGGAGTTGTTCCTGTGGTCGATTCAACTGTTGCTATGGGAGATATTCAACCTTTCGGGCTTGAATTTGTAGTAGCAAATGCTACGTGCCCTTTGGCCAATACCAATTTTGGCAGTGCGGGTACAAGTCTTACGACTAGTATACTCGGGACTGCTTTTCAGAACAGTACAAGCCAAATGGCTTTTGGCTCCATTTTTGGAGGGATGGTTCAACGAACCTTGCCTACTGTGATGGCAACACCTCCAGTTACAACTAATGAGAAACCGGAGAAATTCACTGGAGTGGGCTTCAAACAGTGGCAGCAGAAGATGTTCTTCTATCTGACCGTGCTAAATTTGACAAAGTACTTATCGGAGGTGTGCCCGATAATTAGTCCAGATGAGCACGATGTCATGACGCTCGGTGCATTGGAGGCTTGGAAGCATGGAGACTTCTTATGTCGAAATTATATTCTTAACTGTTTAGTGAATTCACTATATAATGTTTATTGTAATATTGAATCTGCTAAACAGTTATGGGAGTCCTTAGAGAGGAAATACAAAACTGAGGACGCTGGCACCAAGAAATTTGTGGTTGCCAAATTCTTGGACTACAAGATAATGGATTCTAAATCTGTCATGAGTCAGGTTCAAGAATTGCAATTAATTCTAAGTGACATCTCTGTTGAGGGAATGATACTTAGTGAATCATTCCAAGTGGCGGTCATGATTGAGAAACTACCTCCGGGCTGGTTAGACTTCAAAAATTATTTGAAGCACAAACGGAAGGAGGTGAGTCTTGAAGATCTCATTCTGCGCCTCAAAATCGAGGAGGACAATAGAAGAAGTGCGGACCCTTCTTCTGAGCTAAAGGCCAACGTGGTGGAATCTTCCAAATCCAAGCAAGATAGGAAAAGGAAAATTTCCTTTCACGGAAAAGCCAAACAAAGGGAACAGTTCTAGAAATTCCAAGGGACGTGTTTTATATGCAACAAGCCTGGCCATAGAGCTAATGATTGCAAGAAGCGCCCGAAAAAAGGCAAGATGATGGTGCAGCCCAGCAACTGAATTTGACAAAACATGACAATATTGAGAGATTGTCTGCTGTAGTAATGTCCGAAGCATCTCTAGTGTTGAACACTAACAGCTGGTGGCTAAACACAGGTGCCACAAATCACATCTATGTAGATAAATGCATGTTCTCATCTTATGAGAAGGCTGAAAAAGATGAGAAGCTTTATATGGCTAATTCTGCATCAGCAAAGATTGCCGGAAGAGGAAAGATGATCCTGAAGTTTACATCTGGCATGGAGGTCGCTCTGCTGAATGTGCTGCATGTACTAGAGATTCGGAAAAATTTGATTTTTGGCCCCATACTTGTCAAGAAAGGTTTCAAAGTGGTATTTGAATCTGACAAGTTTGTACTTTCGAAAGGAGAGATATATGTGGGGAAATGGTACTTGTGTAATGACCTATTTAAAGCCAATGTGGCTGTCATTGAGGTAAACTCGAATTATGTGTACCCAAAAACTATTAATAAAGAAAAGTCTTCAGTTTACACTGTTGTGTCTCCTTATCTATGGCATGGTAGATTAGGACATGTAAACTATGGTACAATGAAGAGAATAGCAAACTTGGGGTTAATTCCAAGATTTGAGTTGGATGCCCATTACAAGTGTGAGACTTGTGTGGAGGCCAAGTTTGCCAAGAAACCTTTCAAATCTGTTGAAAGAACAAGTGACCTCTACAATTAATCCATAGTGATCTATGTGATTTAAAGTTTGTAGAAAGTAGAGGTGGAAAGAAGTATTTCATCACTTTTGTGGATGACTGTACTAGATTTTGCTATGTTTATTTACTAACTAGCAAAGATGAGACTATGAGCATGTTTGTCAAGTACAAAAATGAAGTGGAAAACCAACTTGACAAACGAATCAAAGTGCTTAGGTGCGATAGAGGAGGAGAATATGGTTCAATCAATTTTAAAGAGTTTTGTGCTCGTTTTGAAATAATTCACCAAACGACTGCACCTTATACTCCACAACAAAATGGAGTTGCTGAACGATTAAACAGAATACTAAAGGAGATAGTTAACGCCATGCTTTTGAGTTCAGGTTTACCTCAGAACTTGTGGGGGGAGGCAGTTTTAACTGCAAATTATATTATTAATAAAATACCCCACAAAAAGATAGTTAAAACTCCATATGAGTTATGGAATGAAAAGTTGACATCCTATAATTTTCTAGAATTGTGGGGGTGCTTGGCTAATGTGGCAATTCCTTCTTCTAAACAAACCTATGCCTGCAATTTGCATACACTATGATAATCAAGCGGCAATTGCAAGGGCACATAATGTGATTTATAACGGTAAGTCTAGACACATTCGTCGTAGATACAATACCGTAAGGCAGTTGCTCTCAAATGGAGTTATTTCTTTAGACTTTGTAAAGTCAAAGGAAAATATTGCGAATCCGCTAACAAAAGGTTTGTCAAGAGAGTAGATAAACTGCGTATCAAGGAGAATGGGTTTAACAACCTTAACCCAATAAAGAGATTCCGAGGTGGAAACCTAACCTATGCGATTGGAGATCCCATGGACTAGGTTCAATAGGACAACGCAAATTCTGGAAACTCTAGTGTGAGCACTGTCTCCCATTCCTATGATGCAACTGTGCTTTCCTACAGTGTTATTAAGGGTACGTTATGCGTTTAATGATTCCTATAACTCAGAATGTAACATTCAAGTAAGATATGGTAGAATATCTTTAATAGGAATGCACCTATATGCGTGGAGCTGGCCAACTCTATGAAAATCTTTTAAGGCTAGATTTTCTAAAGCACACATGAATCCCGAGAGGTTCAGGGCCGAAAGAACGAACACAACCGAGAACCAATCTTGAATTAGAAATACTCCGTGTGAGGTTTATTGTCTAGGCTTACACAAACAACTGGCGATTCAAGGCTTAGTCCATTGACTAGTTAAGTAAGTTCGATAGGCTTTTACTAAAGAAGGTTCAAAGCGAAAGCTACCTATCTTGATGCGGTGTATTTCAATAGGTATGCTCAAATTCCTTCGAGTCAAAAATGTTTTGTTGATCCATTAATGTGGGGGATTGTTATATATATGGTTAATGGATCAATGAAAGCAAACAAATCAAGATATGTATTTTCTGTTCACGTATCTATATTTATTGAATTCATGAATCTCTTGGATTCACGTATCTTCGGAATTCATGAATCTCTCAAATACACGTATCTCCTGAATTCATGAATTTCTTCTTGGATACATGTATTCATTTAATTCATGTATCGCTTCTGTATATGAACTTGAAAGCTCTATAAATAGATAAGAATATAGAGCTTCAAAGAGGTTTTTTTGGAGGTTCTTCAAGAAAAGAAAAAATTCTACTCTACTCTTCCGATTCTTCTGAGTGTGCTGGTTCAATTGAACGGTTCGACTGAGTCCTGTTTGCATAGTGCTAATCCAAATAGGTTCGAGGTGTTGTATCTTGGGAGGCATAGTTCGTGAATCTGCGGAGCACCATTGGTAGGAACTAATTGCCTTAAGGAGATTCGGACATCCGTACCTCACCTCCAATTTTGTGTGATTTTCAAGTGATATCTTATTTTTCATTTTCTCCAAGAATTGTAAGTTTATAAGGTTGTCATCATCTTTTGCATTGATATTCTGATTACAACATACAGTTTGCTTTTTCTGGATTATTTTCCAACAGGGACAACCATCCAAGCATAGACAAATCCCGTGACGTCTAGCATTTTTATTTCCCAAGATGAGGCTAAAAATCCCCATACCAAAACAAAAATAAGAACATTGACTCTCGACTCTGGAGATAAAGTACATTGTGCATTGGACTCGACAAGAATGTAGAAAAATTGAAAGACTGGCTCTCGGATTTGCCGACCACCTTTTAGTATTTTGAAAACTAATTCCCCCGGAAGACCCCAACTTTCTCAAAACTTGATTCATTTGATATTTTACACATGAGTTTTTCCAATCATATATCAGCCGACCATATTGAAGCCTGGATTTCTCTTAATCATCTAAGGCAGGTGCAATATGCGTTGCACTTAACCCTTCATGTTGTTTTATGTATAGAGTATTGCATCATTTAATTTGAGCTAATCAGGGAGTTGTACTATGTATTTCTCAACCTCTCCGATAAAATTTGGAACTGCTATTTGTTCTTTCTTTTCCTTTGCATGGTTAATTGACAAATTGAAATAGTACGTGATGATTATTATCAATATTGACGTTGGACTAGGGATTCGAATATTGGTAACGGTAATGGTGATAAGGGGAAAAAGATACGGATGCTTTGAACAGATACACCTGAGCCAAAGTTTCGGGGAAATGATGCATTTCCCAAAGCTTAGTCAAACGCAACCGATGATGGTTAATGCGTCCTCAAGATCCACGAAAACAGGGAATTTAAACCCTAGTTTTGTCCTTTTGCAACTTGAATTATTCAATAACGCGCAATAATTTTCAAGGATGTTTGGAGAACTCCATGTTTGACTAATTAAGTAGAAAGCCGAGGATCGAGTCGAAGTCGAGCCTTTTGTTCTTGCTTCCTTGTCCATAGGCGTGGAATAGAGTAATTGAGATGGACTCTACAGACCTCCAGACCTTGCGATTGCCACAATCCAGAGATTTGGGGAGGGATAATACGCCAAAACGACAAGTAATAGGTGACAAAATATCATATCAACGCGGCGAGGACTATAAGAATATAAAAATAATATCTGATTGTCGCAACCTTCCCGAAGATGAATCACCATGGGAAGACTAATGGATTACTAAGTCCAAAAACTTAGTGCGGACTCTCCCAAGCCCTACCAACCGCAACTTGATACTCAAAATTTGACCTATTTAAACATGTAATTTTATTTAATTAGGAGCCGCCACTAATAAATTAGGGTTGATTAGAAACTCAAGTAAAGTATGGAAGAATACTTTACTTCTGCGAACTAGAGATTCAATAGGTTCAGGGACATGATTACGCTAAGTTAAACTAGCGCCCTTTCGGTACCCTTTCTCTTTAAGTTTCAAATTTTTTTTTTTTGCAAGCAATCTTGGTTGATTTTAACCTAAACCACTAACATGGAAAGGAGTGGCCATGCAACTCATAATCAATAACATTCAGTAAAATCCAAAAGGGCAAATATAAAAATCATGATCAACCTTAAAACAAAATAAGCTATAACTAAAGTGCATGACCTAAACATAAATTCTAAAGGGGATGACATCTACTTTTTTTGGATTTTTCTAAAATTAATTATATAAATAACTCTAGTCTAGATTTAATATGCATGATTCTTACTCTAACGACATATGACGTGCAATTCAAATGGCCTAACTCTAATGACATATGTTAATTGAAAACTATTGTAACATGTGTGCAATCTATCTAAATATGCATGTGCTACATGATGTAAGATGAATGATGTATTTTGCTATATGCATATGCATGATCTTTTATTTTTTATTTTTTTATTTTTATGTCCTTCTTGTTAAAATATATAGATATATATATATTTAACTAATGAAATTTCCTAAGCTTCTACATCATATGCATTGTAAATTATAAGACTAATCTGACATGAAATGCATTAATCTACCCTATTATGTGACAGATTTTTTTTTATGCATTTTTCGTAATCTTACTAAAAAAAATCAACACATATAATGCAACCGATCATGTAAAGCACACAATTTAGCCTTGACTCAAGATAGAAAATCAAAACAATCAAAGACCTGATCCGACATCTCGCGGCTCAATATTTTTGATTATTGAGATTTTTTAACACGACACAACGACCTCACTCAATCGGAATTCAATCAAGCATGCAATACTTCAAACGAGGAAATAAAATATTCAAGAATTAATTTAGATAGGAAATTTACCTACCTTGTCTATTCTTTTCAAGTTCGGACGAGTAATAAATCGCGGGGATCGTAATCAACGATGCTTCCAGGCGGATGGCAAGGGTGTGACGGCGACATGAGAACAATTCACGCTAGAGTTGGGTTGAATTGTGGCGGCACGGACTGATTTGAATTGTCGAATCGCCGCCAAGAAATTGTTGGGAATATCGTCAAAACGTGGACAGCAACGTGAGAGCGAGACCGCACGCGATGGTTGTCAAAATGATTGAAAACTTCGGAGGAGGATGCTCGATTCCCCTTTCACTTCTTTTCTCCTTTGACTTTGCTGGACGCCTCTCCACGTCTCACGATCCTTTCTCCCTTGTCTCTTGGGAAGAGGCCTCCTTTTGTGAGCCGACCTTCAAGACCTGCAGCAAAAAGAGACGTTTTTTCTCCTCTCTCTATATTGCGCTGCCGCTCTTTTTCTCTCAATTGTGGCTGTGTTTTTTTTGTGTGTGTCTCCTTCAGTGTTTGTGGCTCCCTTTTTATAGGTGAGAAAATATGTTATTTAAGGAAAAATGAAAAATTTGCACGTTGCATATTTAGCTTTTGTATCCCACGTGCAATATTTTTTCAATATTTCATTCGACACTTTTCCTGAATAATGAGAATATTCTCAGGAACATTCTCACATTCTTGGCATATTCCAACTCATCATCCCTTAACGAGAATATTTCATCCGACACCTTTCTTGAATAATGTGAATATTCTCAGGAACATTCTCATATTCCAACTCGTTATTTTTTAACGGGCCTAGCCAAATTCTTTTTCCTTGTGGGCTTAGTCCAACTTGTTAAATTAAAGCTTAGAACCATCAATGGAAACCCATCTACCACAAGTCCAATGCAAACGCAATAATAAATGCTCCTAAAACTATATGCTATGTAATTTAATCCTAATATTTTTTGTTTAGGGGTTAAAATTAATCCCTAAATTTTTGTGCATTAAATTACGAATGATCAATCAAAATTTAGGTGTCAACAGCTGCCCCTCTTTGAAGGTGAGCTCGTAGAGGTTGCATTCAAAGATAAATTGAGACCTAAATTTTGACCATGCATATGCAATATAATGTTATTTTTTGTGGGAAAATAAATCCCATTTTAAAATATAATATGATATGATGCATGGAAAAGTTAATGCAAATTGTAAAAAAAAGGAAGAAGAAGAGCATACCTGTAATTATTACCAATCAATACGGTAGAGTATCTTGAGGTACGTAATGAATTCCATGAGACTTGCGAAACATCTGAAGATCTGGAATTCTCATCAGATTTCAAAAGAGATTAAGCACATGGAAATCACGTCCGGTGTTTATGGGTTCAAATATTTGGAATTCACATCAGACATTTGAGAATATTTACTGATCACCTGGAAATCACATCAGGTATTTAAAGGTTCGAACCTCTGGAATTCACATCAAATGTATAAAGGTTCGAACATCTGGAATTCACATCAGATATTTGAAAAAAATTCACTAGATATTTGGAAATCACATCAGGTATTTAAAAGTTCGAATATCTGGAATTCACATTAGACATTCGAAAAATTTCACTAAACACCTGGAAATCACATCAAGTATTTAAAAGTTCAAGTATAAGGAATTCTCACCGAATACTTTTAGGACACTGGAATTTTCAATTGAAATTCTAATTAGGAATTTTGATTGACTTGAGAACCAATACCTGGAATCCTCATCAGGTACTTTGAATTATCTTGAGAACAGATACCTGGAATTCTCATCAGGTATTTTGAAGATTTAATAGTATTTGGACAAACTCAAGGCTTCAAAGAGGAGCTCTTTGATCTCCGAAGAAACCCACCTGTCAAACATGATTAGAGCAAGTGTGCATTTAATAGCAAAGTGAAGAATTAAAGCCATTTTTGGACATTAAAACTCAAGGAGACCCATGCATATTTTTTCATGTTTTCATCTCCACATTCCACCAGTTAGAATCATCATCAAGACAATTTTCACTCATAGTGTGGACTTCTTGAAAATGCCAGATGAGAGACTTTTAGTCTGAAAGGGCTTTTCACTCACTTTCATTTAAGAAGGCTATTTGTCCCGATAAATGCGGGAATATCTAAATCACTCGATCTTATCATCAAGTCAACAAGGATTCAAGCTTTCTCGCAAGCGGTACGATTTTACCAATCTGAGAGGTCTTTACTAGGATTATAATGTGATCTTGGTCAACGACTTAACAAGGGGATTCTTTGAGTCAAGGCTATTGAAAGAATAATTCAGCAATCATCTCCAGGTTTACAAGTCAAGAACCCTGCAAAATGAGATAGAAATAATTTTGCTCACACTTCTTCGAGCAATGCTTAAGACATGTGAACACATACATTAATTCAAGTGCCCTAATCTGAAGAGACTTTATGAGGGACGTAATGTAGGCTAGGTTCACGGGTTGAAAAATGAAAGGATTATCAGGCTCAAAATGTGTGTAAATGGGTGAGAGTTGGTGATCATCTTGACATTACCACCAGTCTTCATCTTCGCCATCAAGGATTATTTCCAAATGTGTTCTGTTGACTGCAAAATTTTCGCATTTGACAACTTTTCACAATCGATAGTCATTTATCTTGACTCTTTTTCATTTTCTCTTGTGGGCATTGGCCTTGCTTTTACCAGGCACACTGCTTTTTCTTGCCCCATTTTGTACCCTTATATCTATGGGCATTGACCTTGCTTTTTACCAGGCACACTGCTTTTTCTTGCCCCCTTTTGTACCCTTATATCTATGGGCATCGACCTTGCTTTTTACCAGGCACATTGCTTTTTCACACCCCCTAGTTCTATTTTTACCATTGACACGTTGTTTACGATGTATCAATTTTTCATTTGGACTTTTGAAGGTCTTCACATTTTGTTGGCACTCTAGACATTGCTGCTTCTTGAATGATTATTTTTTGCTTGCCCTAGTGTGGGGAATGATCACCAACTAGATTCAAAGAAATGAATTTTTAGGCTCAAAGGGCTATGCAATAGATATATGTGTGTAGGATATAGAAAAAAAATGCTCTTTGTCATCTTAAGGCACTTGGATTATTGTTTAAGTTCATTTGCAATAAGATACCCAAAGATTGATGCAAGTGAGAGCAAGAAAATTTCCATCTATTTTTCTCACCACATGATGCCAACTTACCTCCAGTTTGCCCCGATATGGGGTGGTTCTTGACAGGGGTAATTTAAAAGAAATCTCCACAAGTGTATGAGGCTCAAAGGGGTTAAACAAAGGTTTACTTGCAGTGTTTAAGATAGAGAAATAAATTGCCTCTTGTCATATTAGTTGTCGTTCCTTTCACGAGAAAACCCTTCACTTTACCGACATGGATTTTTTCACACTCATCTCACAATGTATATACAAGGGATTGTGTATAGGATAAGGCTTGCCTTTCATCATTCTAGCAAATTCAAACATTTCCACACTATTCATTGAATTGTCTATTTTGACAAATCTCAAGTGAAATTGGAGAATTAAACTAGCAAACTATCATGTGAAAATGCTTCATGATGATAAAGCAACTAGGCTCTATTCCTGCAAGCAACAAACATCGAATCCTAAAGTCAGAGCTAAGAGGTGTTTGTGTCTTGCCCCTCTTTGTAAGGGAGCCTGATGACACCATCCATCTTTTGCCCTTGCAAAAGTAAAACATGCATGATTATACACTCGAGGCTTCGCTTTCATTAAAGCAGATGGTGCAGGATCATGCCTGAGACATAAAGTAAACAATTAGAGAGACAAACGGGGTGAACAAGATGCATGCAAAAAAAATCTTTTTATTTTGGAAAATTTTGAGAGAACATGAAGAAGCCCAGCCTTCAGAATTAGCTCCATGCCGTTTTCTTTTTGGTAGGATTTCATCATAGGGCTAGTTTGGTGTACTTCAACATGCTCTCAAATATGAAAATCTTCATGTATTTTATTGGATGAAAGGCAAATTACATTATTGGAATGAAAGAAATCCTAACATGCAAACTAGGAAAGCAATAAAGACTCCTGCGCAGAGGAGCATGCAAACAATTAAAATTCTCCTACTCTCGAGCTTCATTAATGGCGAATACTAAATTCTCCTCGAACAGTTCGATCATTCCTTCAACCTCGTCATCTTCTGCACTAGATTGAGCAGTGGACACAACACTTGGAGTATTGATTGCCCCTTCTTCCTCATGCAACATTGTCACAAGACCAAGGAATGTGGACTTTATGTGGGGTATAGTGAGGCCAAATCGTTCTCGGCCTCTTCCTCTTCCTCGATGGGATCTTCCACCCCTACCACAATAGCCCAATTCAGTTGTGTATGAGTTTCGCCCCACTTCAATTGGTTGCCAAGTGCCTTGACCATGTCGGCCTAAGCTATCACCAGGGGCGAAGCCACTTCCCACCATGATCTTGCCTACCATGATCGCAGATTTGGATACTCTTGGGGTTGGTGGAGTAGTGTCTCGAGAAATATGAATAGTTGAAACCAACTCAAACACCTGATAACTGGATTCTGCTTTATGATCTGGTTCGATATAGGGGATAGTTGTCTCATGGTAGATTTTAAAGTTATCTTCCCCTTGGACTGTAATAATCTTCCCTTGTGCCACAAACTTCACCTTCTTGTGAAGGCTTGAAGGAACTGCACATGCTGCATGTATCCATGGACGACCTAATAAGAAGTTGAACGTAGTGGGTATATCCAAAACTTAGAAAACCACATTGAATAGCATCGGCCCAATTTGCATGTCTAAATCAACTTCTCCAACTGCTTCTTTCCTAATCCCGTCAAATGCCCGAACAAAGGTCTTAGCTGCACAAATTTTCTCCAAATCATACCTAAGGCGTTTCAGAGTTGCTAGAGGGCATATGTTCAAAGCTGATCCATTATCAATGAGTACATGGGCCACTAAAGTATCTCGATACCTGACTGAGATATAAAGGGCCTTGTTATGTCCTCTTTCTTCACCTGGGAGCTCTTCATCCAAGAAGGCAATTTGATCTTTTAACAAAATGGACCCGACAAATTCCTCCAATCTCTCATGGTTAATGGATTCTGGGACGTGTATCTCACTAAGAACTTTCATCAAGAACTTTTGATGCTTATCTAATGTCTTGAGCAACTCTAACAAGGAGATCTGTGCGGGCATTTTGCGAAGCTAGTCTACTACATTATACTCACTTGCCTTAATTACAGCTAAGAATTCTTTAGCTTCCTTATCAGTGACCGGCTTGACAGGTTGTGAGTTGGCTTGAGCATAGATGCGCCCCGACCGAGTGACCACATCTATCTCCGCATCATAACACCATGGCACTGCTTTATCACTTGTAGACGCATAGGGTTGCGTAACATCAAGAATTAACTCTTCCTCATCAGACAATGGTGTGTTGATAATGATCAATCCATCCTTGTCCAACGCATCTTCCAGTGGTGGCATGTCAAGAGGTAGAGGGTCAGTCTCATCAGCTTTAATGTTCCAATCAGCAAACTCATCCACTTGATTGGTAAACTCCTCTTCCAGATCAATAATGAATGGAGTGATAGTTGAAATCATGCCAGTATGGTCCGCATATGCAATCATGCCTTGGTTGGATATCACCTTAACTCTTTGTTTCTTCTGAGACATTGTAGGTTTTTCTGTCTTTGAATAATACCCGACATGAACTAAATTATCATAAACGTCATCCACATGTACTTTCAAGTTCTTCTTCCTATCAGCATCAAAACTGAAGATGGCATTTATACCTTCCACGTGGTCAGGGAGTGGGTTATTCTGGACGTTCGGTTGTGTATCGTGGAAGGAGACCACCTTAGCATCCAAAAGATTTTGGATTTTGTGTCTCAACGTATAGCAACCATCAATAGAATGCCCTATTTCCCCCATGTGATAACCACATGTCTTGGACGAGTTGTAGTTGGGGAAACGCTCGGGATTGGTCCGCTTAGGCTCTTTGGCCAGTAACCCTTTCTTTTGGAGGATCGGCAGAATCTTGGACAAAGGTTTAGGAAATGGTGTGAACTAACGCCTAGAAGAGTTCCTCTGTTGACCATAAAATGGTCGCACTCCTCCTTGCTGGGTGTTCTGGGTGGAGCGAGGTGGTTGGACATAAGCTGCATTAACCTCCGCTATGGGTTCCTTATCTTTCTTGACTGAGAATCTCTTGTACAAGTTGGTCTGATCGGACGCCCATCCATCACACAGGGCCATTTCAATTCGTTCACCAACAGGGATTAGTTGATTAAATGACTCAGCAGTCGAACCGAGCATCCGGCTTCGATATTCAGGCGGGAGTGTCTTCATAAACAAATCCATCAACTCTTTCTCCGTCGGTTCGGGACTGATTTGAGAAGCCACGACTCACCATCTCGTGATACATGCCTTGAAAGATTCTGTCTTTTTCTTTTCTGTACGAATCAAATCCTCCCGGGATGGAATAACATCGATGTTATACTTATATTGCTTGAAGAAAGCATCATTCAAATCCTCCCAAGTCTCTAAGAGATTAATTCTCTTCATGATGTACCATTGCAATGCCGGCCCTATCAAACTTGCTTGGAACGATTGAATCATTAAGGGTACATTATCAACATACTGGGTCATCCTGACCAAATATGTTTGCAGATAGATCTTTGAGCAAGAGGTGCCATCATACTTTTCAAAGTCAGTCATTTTGAACTTCTTTGGCACTTTGACTTTTGCATAAAGAGACAAGTCTGTCGAGCTTTGGCATTCTGAACCCTGTAGTTGCTTGAGCTTTTCCTCAATTTTCGCCAAGCGTTTTTCTTGCTCGGTTTTTTGTACGATCGGGTGCATCACTTGTACCTTATCATCAGCAACAATTTGAGGCGTGTCAATGATTTTGACTGTAGGAGCATCACCAAAGTTTGACGAGTCGATTGCAATCGTATTCATGCCCTTATCTCTTGAATCACCAATAGGAGGTTGTTGAGGTAACACCACTTCAACTTGCGGAGCTGATGGGACAATGCTCGATTTGAGGGAATCCATTTGTTTAGATAGCTGCTCAAGGACATTCAGGACTCGCTTCATTTCCATTTCAAGGGAAGTGACACGAGCTTGTTCAGTAACACGCGCTTGTTCAATGTTATCGGCCATTGCTGCTCTAGAACGAGTACGAATAGGTGATCTCGGGCGAGCCGTGTTGTATCAATGTCACCTGATGTAAAAAAACAACACAGTAAGCATCATGACAAATGAAATTGGTCCATGACAATGATCGATCATGCAATTTATTAAGTGAAATTGGATTCCAAAGATATTAACCTAAGAAATGAAAATGACTCCCTAGGGAATTAAATTCCTAAAACATCAATTTGAAAATTGAAATAACACTCTAAAATTGAAATTGAACTCCTAGACATGAAAATAAAAACAATCTTTTCTATATACAATTGACCTTTTGTCATGGACCCAAAAAAATGATAAAATAAATAGATTGCATAGTGTAAGGTAAGAATACTTACTTCATGAAGGAAAAATGGCAACCACATAGACATATACATGAGATATGAGGTTCGACACCTAAACTATAGGGCTTAGCAAATTAGAGCTAAGAGGAATAATCCGACTAGTCGCAGTCTCGCGTACAAAGGTCGGGTCCTCTTAGCTCCAGCTTGGTCAAAGAAAATCCTATAGTCATGCGATCTCGTAGACAAGGATAAACATTTTGACACCAAGAAAAAAAAATTCGGAGTTGAAAAATGCAACCTCTACATCGCAGTCTCGCGTTTAAGGTTAGATCATTTCTCAACACCATCCTAACATCCTTAATTGTGGTCTAGGTCCGACGGCAGGTAGTGTGTGCAAAGTGTAGTGCTAAAACCATTTAAAAATCATGCACAACAATTAATAATGCAAACATCATTTCAATATGAGCAAAAAATTCAACCTCAACACCTTCCTGCAAAACAAAACGTTAGCAAACACTACACCACTTATAACTCTTTTCTGCAAAAACATTTAACACTTCATGTTAGGGGCGTACCTGGTATCCATGCTGCCAAACAAAAAAATATTTTTGAAAAGAGGAAAATTAGACCTATGTCCACTATGAGTTTTAACTCATATCCCCAGCGGAGTTGCCAAGCTGTCGCGACCTTCTCGAAGATGAATCACCATGGGAAGACTAATGGATTACTAAGTCCGAAGACTTAGTGCGGACTCTCCCAAGCCCTACCAACCGCAACTTGGTACTCAAAATTTGACCTATTTAAACATATAATTTTATTTAATTAGGAGCCGCCACTAATCAATTAGGGTTGATTAGAAACCCAAATAAAGTATGGGAGAATACTTTACTTCTGCGAACCAGAGATTCAATAGGTTCGGAAATATGATTACGCTAAGTTAAACTAGCGCCCTTTCGGTATACTTTCTCTTTAAGTTTCAAATTTTATTTTATTTTTGCAAGCAATCTTGGTTGATTTTAACCTAAACCACTAATATGGAAAGGAGTGGCCATGCTACTCACAATCAATAACATTCAGTAAAATCCAAAAGGGCAAATATAAAAATCATGATCAACCTTAAAACAAAATAAACTATAACTAAAATGCATGACCTAAACATAAATTCTAAAGGGGATGACATCTACTTTTTTTGGATTTTTCTAAAATTAATTATATAAATAACTCTAGTCTAGATTTAATATGCATGAATCTTACTCTAACGATATATGACGTGCAATTCAAATGGCCTAACTCTAATGACATATGTTAATTGAAAACTATTATAACATGTATGCAATCTATCTAAATATGCATGTGCTACATGATGTAGGATGAATGATGTATTTTGCTATATGCATATGCATGATTTTTTATTTTTTTATTTTTATGTCATTTTTGTTAATATATATATATATATATATATATATATATTTAACTAATGAAATTTCCTAAACTTCTACATCATATGCAATGTAAACTATAAGACTAATCTGACATGAAATGCATTAATCTACCCTATTATGTGACAGATTTTTTTTTTATGCATTTTTCGTAATCTTACTAAAAAAAATCAACACATATAATGCAACCGATTATGTAAAGCACACAATTTAGCCCCGACCCAAGATAGAAAAACAAAACAATCAAAAATCTGATCCGACGTCTCGCGGCTCAATATTTTTAATTATTGAGATTTTTTAACACGACACAACGACCTCACTCAATCGGAATTCAATCAAGCATGCAATACTTCAAACGAGGAAATAAAATATTCAAGAATTAATTTAGATATGAAATTTACCTACCTTGTCTATTCTTTCCAAGTTCGGACAAGTAACAAATCGCAGGGATCGTAATCAACGATGCTTCAAGGCAGATGGCAAGGGTGTGATGGCGACGTGAGAGCAATTCACGCTAGAGTTGGGCTGAATTGTGGCGGCATGGACTGATTTGAATTGTGAAATCGCCGCCAAGAAATTGTTGGGAATATCATCAAAACATGGACAGCAACGTGAGAGCGAGACCGCACGCGATGGTTGTCAGAATGATTGAAAACTTCGGAGGAGGACGCTCGATTCCCCTTTCACTTCTTTTCTCCTTTGACTTTGCTAAACGCCTCTCCACGTCTCACGATCCTTTCTCCCTTGTCTCTTGGGAAAAGGCCTCCTTTTGTGAGCCGACCTTCAAGACCTACAGCAAAAAGAGTCGCTTTTTCTCCTCTCTCTCTATATTGCGCTGCCGCTCTTTTTCTCTCAATTGTGGCTGTGTTTTTTTTTGTGTGTGTCCTTCAATGTTTGTGGCCCCCCTTTTTATAGGTGAGAAAAATATGTTATTTAAGGAAAGATGATAAATTTGCATGTTGCATATTTAGCTCTTGTATCCCACGTACAATATTTTTCCAATATTTCATCCGACACTTTTCCTAAATAATGAGAATATTCTCGGGAACATTCTCATATTCTCGGGAATATTCTCATATTCCAACTCGTCATCCCTTAACGAGACTATTTCATCCGACACCTTTCTTGAATAATATGAATATTCTCAGAAACATTCTCATATTTCCGGGAATATTCTCATATTCCAACTCGTTACCCCTTAACGGGCCCAGCCAAATTCTTTTTCCTTGTAGGCTTAGTCCAACTTGTTAAATTAAAGCTTAGAACCATCAATGGAAACCCATCTGCCACAAGTCCAATACAAATGCAATAATAAATGCTCGTAAAACTATATGCTATGTAATTTAATCCTAATATTTTTTGTTTAGGGGTTAAAATTAATCCCTAAATTTTTGTGCATCAAATTACGAATGATCAATCAAAATTTAGGTGTAAACACTGATAAGGAGGTCTAATCCACCTTGGATTTTATGTTTAGTTGGGGACGTAGCTTAAATCCTCAAATAAGGTGGATTAAACCGTTTGTGTGAAGCTTTCTTTATATTGGCAGTGTATGATCTAATTTTCTGAACTTCACATTGTTCGCTAGAAATGGAGAAAAGAAACCAAAATTCCCAAAATGATATTACACGGTATTACTGTGGAAATGAAAGAGAGAGATATGATAGGGGTTTTGCTAGCACCGCATTTTTTGGATTACTATGAAAATAGCAACTTGTTATGAACTACAAATTCTTAAAGTAGTATATGTTATGATAATTTATAATATTTGTTATTTGAATTTATGTGGGTTCCGAACCTTATAATCGTTTCTCATGGGATCGGAATGAGGACGTTATAATAGCAGTCAGCACGATCAATATAAATCCACATGTTCACCCTTTGTCCGCCCACCACTCGTCTTCCCATCCCTGAAAAGAAACGAAGTCACCCCAGGACATAGAGACAGCGAAAAACCACCGTGACCACCGGCAATGCTGAGCTTTAACGTTTCACCGCTACTCTCCTTCACACCCTCGCTGGCCTCAATCGCACTTGTCCTCTTCATCACCTACCTCACCCTTAAATGCCTCCACCTCCTCTTCTCCTCTGCCACCGCCACTAACCTTCACCTTCCACCATCACCCCCAAAGCTCCCGATCATTGAGAACCTCCACCAGCTCGATGATATCCAATTGCGTCTCACTTATATTTGGTTTCTTGGTTATATCCAATTGCGTCTCACTAGGTAATTCAAGTATGATAGTAAAAAGATCTAATACACTGTTCACCTTAATACTTTCAAATCTTTATAAACTTCCCATTCTCTAGACTTGTTCACGTAGGTCATTCAAGCTATTACACATTGATGGAGACAAAAATGTCCTTTTAGAGATCCTATGTAGGCCTAAGAAGATTTTTCATTATTTATATTTGTTTCCGTTAGTCCAATTGGTGAATTTTGAATGCTAGGCATGAGACCTAAATTTTCCAGTTGTACGTATCCACCTAAAGTTCTAGAATTGATCAAGTGATTTTTTTTTTAATAATCTTACAAACCTCATGTAAGAATATTATTACAAAATCTTTAATAAGCGTGGTGATGTGAATCTTTGACCCAAGGACATGCATCTAGATTATAAATTCATATTGACAAACGTGAGACATGTACCAGAGCTCAAGAAGAACCTTATTTCTCTAAGAACACTGGATGATATCGGGTGTAGGTACACCGCTAAAGGTGGAGTACTGAAAATCTCTCATAGTGCCATGACAGTGATGAAGGGGAGAAAGTGAGTTCTCTCTATCATCTATTAGGAAAGATTGTGACTGGAACCGCTGCAGTTTCATCAGGTGAGTTAGACTCTGACTTGACTCAATTATGGCATATGCGTTTAGGGCACATGAGTGAGGCAGGTATGACGATGCTGAGTGAAAGGGGGTTGCTGAAGGGTCAGAAGACAGGAAAGCTGGACTTATGTGAGCATTGCATCTTTGGGAAGCAGTGCCGAATTAAGTTTACTACAGCTATTCATTCGACTAAGCGACTGGTTGAATATATTCATTCAGACGTTTGGGGCCCATCTTCTGTTCCTTCGAAAGGAGGTGCCTGATATATGCTGATATTTATTGACGATTACTCAAGGAAAGCATGGGTATACTTTCTAAAGCACAAATATGATGTGTTCAATCGGTTCAAGAAATTTAAGGCATTGATTGAGAAGCAGTCAGATAAAAAAATCAAGTGCCTGAGAACCGATAATGGCATGGAGTTCTGTGGTAAAGATTTTATCGAGTTCTACGAGAAAGAAGGGATTGTGAGACACTGCACAGTACCTGGGACACCACAGCAGAATGGCGTGGTAGAACGGAAGAACAGAATTTTACTTGAGCGAGCTCAATGCATGCTTTCGCATGCAGGACTTGGCAATGAATTTTACGTCGAAGCAGTGAATATGGCATGTTATCTGGTAAATCGATCTCTATCATCTGCTATCGAGTGGAAGACTCCTGAGGAAGTATGGTCGGGGAAATCTGTTGATTATTCCGAATTACGAATATTTGGATGTTCTGCATATGCTCATGCGAGTGATGGTAAGCTTGAGCGGAGGGCGAAGAAGTGCATATTTCTGGGTTATGCACATGGGGTGAAAGGCTACCAGCTGTGGTGCACTGATCCCATATCACCCGATTTTCTAATCAGCAGAGACGTGATCTTCCACGAGACTGCAATGCTTTAACAGAGGAGTTCTGTAACACAACAAGTAGAGCAGACAGATCTTGGTGTCATTAGTGAGGTGGAGCATCAGGTGGAGACTCCGGAGACCTCGGAGGTGATAGAAGCTGATACTGTAGAAGAGGCCGCAATTCCTGAAGTCGGTGATAATAAACAATCAGCACAATCGCAGCACAATATAGCCGCAGACAAACAGAGAAGGCAAAGTAAACCACTGGTACATAATGGTTATACAGATATTGCTTATGCGTTAACTGTAGGTGATGAGGTGGAGATGGATGAGCCTTCGTCTTATTCTGAAGCAATAGCCAGTAGTGAGTCATCGCAATGGCTTGGGGTTATGAGGGAAAAGATGGAATCAATCCATCGGAATCAGACATGGGAGCTGGTCGAAGTACCTAAGAGCCAAAAGATTGTCGGAAGTAAATGGGTCTTTAAACGGAAAGAGGGCATTCCCGGTGTTAAGACAGTGAGGTATACAGGAAGACTTGTGGCGAAAGGATATACACAGAGGGAGGGCATTGACTATAATGAGGCGTTCTCTCTTGTGGTAAGACATACCTCTATTCGTGTTTTACTTGCCTTAGTTGCTTTGCAAGATCTCGAGTTAGAGCAGCTAGATGTGAAAATGGCGTTTCTTCATGGTGAGTTGGAGGAACGGATTTACATGAGGCAGCCAGAAGGATTTGCTATTCCGAGTAAGGAAGATCATGTTTGCTTGTTAAAGAAATCTTTATATGGGCTAAAACAGTCTCCTAGGCCGTGGTATAAGTGTTTTGATACTTTCATGGCTAGTCAAGACTACTCAAAAAGTCAGATGGATAGCTGTATTTATTTTAGGAGATTGGAGAATGGTTCTTTGATTTATCTACTCCTATATGTTGACGACATGTTGATAGCAGCTAAGAATATGTTTGATATTGATGTGCTGAAAAGGTAGTTGAGTGCTGAATTTGACATGAAAGATTTAGGTGCTGCAAAGAAAATATTGGGTATGGAGATTTTGCGTGACAGAGTTGCAGAAGTTTTACGTCTATCTCAAAAGAAATATATGGAGAAGATTGTGGCATGTTTTAACATGCAATCGGCAAAATCTGTAAGTACACATTTAGCAAACCACTTTAAACTTTCAAATAAATTATCACCGCAGACTGAGGAGGAGGAGGAGGAGCATATGTCCCGTGTTCCTTATTATGTTGTGCACTAGGCTTGATATTTCACAAGCTGTGAGCGTAGTTAGTCGCTACATGAAGCGTCCTGGTAAAGCTCATTGGGAAACTGTGAAGTGGATCCTCAGATATTTGAAAAGGACTACAGACGTGGGTATAGTATACTGGAGGAACAGTAATAGCAGTGAAACCACTGGTTATGTGGATTCGGATCACGTCGGTAACTTGGATGATCCCAGGTCTTTAGCAGGGTACATGTTTACGCTAGCAAGTAGTGCATTGAGTTGGAAAGCATCCTTAGAGGATCATGTTGCATTGTCTTCGACTGAGACAGAGTACATGGCACTAACCTTTATAGTGAAGGAGGCGATATGGTTACGAAGTTTGCTCTTGGACTTTGGGCTTAATCAGAAAAGTGTTGATATACACTGTGATAACCAAGGTGCAATATATTTGACATATAATCCAATTTATCACAAGCGAATAAAACATATCGATATTAGGTACCATTTCATCCGAGATGTCTTAGCAAAGGATAATGTTATTGTGAAAAAAATTGCTACGGCAGAGAACCTGGCAGACATGATGACCAAGCCTGTTCCTTTAGCGAAGCTCAAGCTATGCTTGAGCATAATTGGCGTCTATGGAGAGTAAGCGCCCGTCGGGGTGTTGGGAGAGCAGCATGGATGATGAGCACTATAACTTGGCTTCAAACATAGAGCCAAGGTGGAGAATTGTTAAATTATGACTCGAGTTTGAATTTTCACGAACTCAATCCATAGAAGAATTTTGACTTGTTCAAAATATTTCTTATCCTATTCAAGATCGGTTTTCTTGTTATTCCAAGTTTGACTAGGATTACTTTTGCACAAAAGGATAAAGACAAGGGTTTCCTCTCTTATCTATAGGAGAAACCTAGTAGTGCTAAGTTTACACATATATATAAAAGATTTCTTCAGTGGAAAGAGAAGAGAGCGCCACACAAGAATAGAAGCCAAGCCAACAAGCTGTAGTTGCCGTACGAAGCATACAAGAAAGAACGGAGTTCTTGTTTTTCGTATGTTCGTGAGCGAATTGCAGGAGGGCTTGAACACTCAGTGATTTTGTGCTGTAAGTTTACATTGTTTATTTGTAAACACTTTGGGTTTGGGTTTAGATCTAGGTGTGGGAAACACTCAAGTGTGTGAGCAATTGTAACTATGATTCTCTGATTATAATGGATTATTTGCTGTTGGCTCTCCCCGTGGATGTAGGTACCGATACTCGGACTGAACCACGTAAATTTCTGATGCCCTTATTTTTCTCTAGTATTTTCGTGTTGACGTAAATTGCAAGATCCTGTCGTTTCTGCGTATCGTTATATTTTCAACAGGATCAATGCTAGACTCCATTTGTTTCATGAAAAATAAATGACTTGAAGAACATTCTTTTAAAAATGATCGTTTGTATTGCTTGAAGCAATTAGTTAATGAAAAACGATTGAATTACCGATAATAATTTATGTCTAATCTTCAAGGATAATGAAAATATTTTTCATTTATTCAGTATCATAAGTGAAATAAGCAATCATTTATAAGAGAATGCATACGAAATTATTCATTTTCTGCTAAAAATTGGAATCTAAAAATTTAGTTATCGATCTTGCATAATTAATAGGGTGAGGGACCAAATAATGTGGTGGTGATTGGTGAAGTCAATAATGGAGGACTTATCTCTTCTGTTGGACTCCGTTCCTCGTTATTAAATGACGAAAATGCAAATCTATGCATTTGGATGACCACATGTATCATAACTTCGTGAAATGTTCAAACTTTAGGGACGGTTACTTGATATAGCCTCAACAGTAACTAACTTATCATCAACTTTTTTTTTTCCTTTCTTGGCCTTATTGGTGTTAGAGCATACATTCCGAGTCACCTTCTGATGGTCGAATTAATTCCAGTTGTTCGATCTGGTCAACAGTAAGTCACCTACGTCGGAATAAAGAGAGATTCACAAAGACTTATACTCTCGTGACCTTCCTCTAAAAACTTGGATAAAGCATACATATCGAGCCGGCGACCTTCGGTTTCTTTTAGGCCAGTCGTTCTACCGGCCCCTTGAAGGCCAAATCATCGCCACTTTGTAATGTTTTCAAGTTGAGGTGGGGGCACTTATTCACGTGTACCCTATGTTTATGCAATGCGCAAGCCACGTCAAAGTGCATTATGGTGTTGACCATGTCGTTTCTGGATAATGACAAATGCTTACTGAGCCATCCCAATCAATATTCCCAATTCTTCTATTTCCTCTCCATGTACTTTTGTTTCTTCTATATGATACTGATCTAAAAAAAAGTCAGTGATTAAGAAGTTAACGCAAGTAAGACAACATGTTTTGTTCTCACATGTGACCACGGTACCTTGTCACTCCAATGACATGTTGTCTAACTAAGTGCCTGTTGGTGCCACGCCGTACATCTGTTGTACATCTTTGGTTGTTAATCTATAAACTTACCTTACCAAAAAAAAAAAAAACACAAGTATGACAACATGAATATTCATCACCAAAGAAAATCCACCTTAAGATACATGGGGTATGACTCAAGATTCGAGCAAATCCATCAAAGAGATATATGGTCATTTTCGTGATATTGTAATGTAAGAGCTCAATTCCAAAAATTCATTAGAATACGCACTTACCTTCGAAACCTTAAAGAGGATATATATAGACTCAGCTTGGGACGACCATCCAGGCATAGACAAATCTTGTGACTTCTAGCATTTTTATTTCCCAAGACGAGGCTAAAGATCCCCATACCAAAACATAAATAAGAACATTGACTCTCGACTCGGGAGATAAAGTACATTGTGCATTGGACTCGACAAGAACGTAGAAAAATTGAAAGACTGGCTCTCGAATTTGCCGATCACCTTTTAGTATTTTGAAAACTAATTCCCCTGGAAGACCCCAACTTGCTCAAAACTTGATTCATTTGATAATTTGCACATGAGTTTTTCTAATCATATATCAGCCGATCACATTGAAGCCCGGATTTCTCTTAATCATATTAGGCAGGTGATCTCTAAAATCCAACAATAAGCATTGCACTTAACCCTTCATATTGTTTTATGTATAGGGGATTGCATCATTTAATTTGAGCCAATTGGGGAGTTGTACTATGTACGCTTTCTCAACCTCTCCGATAAAATTTGGAACTACGATTTGTTCTTTCTTTTCCTTTGCATGGTTAATTGACAAATTGAAATAGTACGTGATGATTACTATCAATATTGACGCTGGACTAGGGATTCAAATACTAGGTAATGGTAACGGTGATAAGGGGAAAAAGATTAGGATGCTTTGAACAGATACACCTGAGCCAAAAGTTTCGGGGAAATGACGCATTTCCCAAAGCTCAGTCAAACGCAGCCGATGATGGTTAATGCGTCCTCAAGATCCGCGAAAACAGGGAGATTAAAGCCTAATTTTGTCCTTTTGCAACTTGAATTATTCAATAACGCTCGTTGATTTTCAAGGATGTTTGGAGAACTCCATGTTTGATTAATTAAGTAGAAAGCTGAGGATCGAGTCGAAGTCGAGCCTTTTGTTCTTGCTTCCTTGTCCATAGGCGTGGAATAGAGTAATTGAGATGGACTCTGCAGACCTCCAGACCTTGCGATTGCCGCAATCCAGAGATTTGGGGAGGGATAATGCGCCAAAACGACAAGTAATAGATGACAAAATATCATATCAATGCGGCGAAGACTATAAGAATATAAAAATAATATCTGATAAGGAGGTCTAATGCACCTTGGATTTTATGTTTAGTGGGGGATTAGGTAGCTTAAATCCTCAAATAAGGTGGATTAAACTGTTTGTGTGAAGCTTTCTTTATATTGGCGGTGTATGTTCTAATTTTCCGAACTTCAAATTGTTCGCTAGAAATGGAGAAAATAAATCAAAATTCCCAAAATGATATTGCATGGTATTACTGTGGAAATGAAAGAGAGAGATATGATAGAGGTTTTGCTAGCACCACATTTTTTAGGTTATTGTGAAAATAACAATTTGTTATGAACTACAAATTCTTAAAGAAGTATGCCTTATGATAATTTATAATATTTGTTATTTGAATTTATGTGGGTTCCGAACCTTATAATTGTTTCTCATGAGGTCGTAATTGAGGACGTTACAATAGTAGTTAGCATGATCAATACAAATCTACATGTTCACCCTTCCCCCCCCCCCCCCCCCACCACTCGTCTTCCCATCCCTAAAAAGAAACGAAGTCGCCTTGAGACATAGAAACAGTGAAAAACCGCCGTGGCCATCGGCAATGCTGAGCTTTAACGTTTCACTCGCTGGTCTCAATCGCACTCGTCCTCTTCATCACCTACCTCACCCTTAAATGCCTCCGCCTCCTCTTCTCCTTTGCCATTGGCACTAACCTTCACCTTCCGCATCACCGCTGAAGCTCCCGATCATCGGGAACTTCCACCGGCTCGGCGATATCCAACTGCATCTCACTTATATTTGGTTCCTTGGTTATATCCAACTGTATCTCACTAGGTAATTCGAGTATGATAGTAAAAAGATCTTATAGACTGTTCACCTTAATACTTTCAAATCTGTATATACTTCCCATTCTTCTAGCTTGTTCACGTAGGTCCTTCGAGCTATTTTGAATCTTTTCATTTTGTACGTCTAAGTTCATTTTGTCAAACATTATTTGAGACATGAATAACACTTATGTATATCAAACTCGTAAAGAATCATGGATTGTTTTCTTTCTTTTTTTGGTAATGATCATTAACTACAAAATATATAAGGAAGTTTTCTCAATATCATCAAGCTCCTATCAATCTCCTGCTAAAAAGGTGCGAATCAAATCTCCTTTTGAGATTCTCCCATCTGGATTTCAGCGACCGTAATAGGAAAGCATAGAAGAAAGAAGAAGAAGAAGAAGGTGAAACTAGGAAAATGTTATCTGAAGAAGAGAAAAGGCAATGGAGACAAAATGCTCATCTCTCTCATTAGACAATGAATAAACTTGTAAACCTTATGTTGTATTATAGGTACTTGTCGATTGTACATTGCATTATTGGTACTTGTCGGCTGTATGTTGCATTATTGGTACTTGTTGGCCATCCGAGTCGTTGTCATTGTATTGTTGGCCAGTAATTTGTTTTTGTTTAATGTCTACCCATAATGATAATAATATTAATATATTTGTCGCATCCGGAAGAAAATTGTTGTTGGTCATGCACAGTGATCACAAGCAAAATAATAGTAAATAATTATTTATTTATCCCTGGTAAGGGTATTCATTCAAAAGTATTGGAGGGGAACGAGTCAATTCTCATTCATGACAAGTGAACAAGATAGGAAATTTCGCGATATTCTGCATAGGAAAATTCATGTGGAGCTCCATAGCAGCAGTCAGCACGAGCAATATAAATCCGCATGTTCGCTCTTTGTCCCCCCACCACTCGTCTTCACATCCCAGAAAAGAAACGCAGTCCCCTCGAGACGCAGAAACAGCGAAAAACCGCCGTCGCCCCCGGCAATGTTGTNCCCGATCATTGGGAACCTCCATCAGCTCGGCAACTACCCTCACCGCTCGCTTCAAGACCTGTCGAGACGCTATGGCCCCTTGATGATGCTCCACTTCGGGAGCGCGCCCGTTCTCGTGGTATCTTCCGCCGACTGTGCGCGTGACATCATGAAGACCCACGACCTCATTTTCTCCGACCGACCCAGGCAGAGCCCAAGCCTATCAACCCGTGTTCATGTATCTTAATAATTCTGTATTAGAGTCATATTTTCTGGCATTTATGATTGGAGAAGGTCTCGGTTTATTACAGATATGGGGATAACCACGTGTCAACTTGTGCCGTTACAAAACATCATAGTTCTACACGTCGAATGCTTCGTTTAAACTAATTTTGTGCCAAATCATTCGGATCAACCCTGTCCGAGAGGCTTCTGTACCACCGCAAGGACGTGTCGCTGGCGCCGTACGGTGAGTACTGGAGGCAAATGAGGAGCATCTGCGTGCTGCAGCTGCTCAGCAACAAGAGGGTCCAGTCGCTTCGGACAGTCCGAGATGAAGAGATCTCTCTGTTGATGGACAAGATCGAGCAGCATCGCTCGGTGGACCTGAGCGACGTGTTTGCGTCGTTGACGAACGACATCATATGCCGGGTGGCTCTGGGGAGGAAGTACAGCGAGGGCATGCAGGGCAAGAAGTTCAAGGGATTGTTGGCGGACATGATGGGGGTGCTGGTTAATTCTAAAATCAATCCAAACTACCTGACAAAAATCCTTTTGAAATGAACAAGATTAGGTACCGAAAGGGCACTAATTAGTTAATTAGTGTAATCAAGTCCCCGACCCTAGAATCTCTGGTTACGTAGAAAGTGAGGCCAATTTCCATGCCTCGCTTGGTTTCTAGCCGACCCTAATAGGCTAGTGGCGACTCCTTATTCGAAGATTTTCATGAACACCCAACGTTGCGCGGGGTATGGGCTTGGGAGAGCCTATGTCTAATGAGGGTCCTGGACCCACCCTTTGGACAATACCCCTAAACTTATTTATTCAGATATTCCTTTCCCCATCTGGGACGGAAAAAATAGGTCGCGACAACTTGGCGACTCCGCTGGGGACTTGGTTCTGAACCTTAGAGGACTTAGGCCAAAATTAATCTTGTTCAAAAATATTTTTGTTTGGTAGCGAGGATTCCAGGTACGCCCCTAACATTAAATGTGTTAAATGTTGGTGCGGGGTTGGAGTGATAAGGGGTGAAGTTTTTGCTAACACTTTGTTTTGTAGGTTAGTGAATGGGGATGAATGATTGTCTAGTTAAATTTTTGAAGTGTTGCTTGCTATATAAACTGTTGTGCATGTCTTTCTTACATGGTACTGCACTTTAGCACACACAACCTGCCGCCGGACCTGGGCCGCATAGGATCACTTAGGATGGTGTTGAGATGGATGCTACTCCGACTACCACCATGTAGTACGAGTCACCCATCCCAATTCCGAAATTCTTTTGACGTCGAGAGCTTCCACCCCAGTTTGCAACCACGCAGCACGGGTCGACTCTTTGACAAAGCCGGAGTCATGGGAACCCCGACCTAACCACAACCATGCTGGTTCAGTCCGGTAATCCCATGGCTTCATTTGAGCCATCTAGACTAGAAATCGACCCACGTCTCATGCGTATGTCTATGTGATTGAAAAAAGGAGGAAAAGAAAAAATTCATCACCATTGGTGAGTGTGATTTCTCATTTTACTTGTTCATTTTTTTATTGAAACTTACATTTTAAAAATTTGCAGGGATCAATCGAATGCCCTCGGTGTAGGCTTCTAATTGGGAAAATTGGCAATTATTCTTCATAAGCAAACATTCAATGTCAATTTCAAAAATCATTAATTTAGCCCTACACAACGGGTGATTTCGTTAAAGTTTCCAATCATGGGCTTAAATCACACCTCGTCAAAAAATCCTTCCAATTCATGATTATGTTTTGGGGCACAAAAAATTTGAAATCACACTTTTAATCAAATTCTTTCCCTCTCACATTTTGAGATTGAAAATTCAAATCACATTTTGTATATAGATTTCTCAAAATAAAAATCACCTCATTTCGGCGACAGTGAAAGCACAAATCAATCTTTCAAAATTAATGCCACATTTTTGCATATGAAACCTTTTGAGAATAGAGTGGGCATTCAATTGATAATCATGGATTGATCTTTTAATGATGTCTCCTCTTATGATCAAATCTTGGTGAAATACTGAAATCCTGTAATAGGAGTTATGGGGCATGTGCCATCGTCTTGATTTCATTGTAAAAGGCGACATCATTGAAATATCATTTTCTCATTCATATGCTGACATTATTTCATTCTTGCAGGGTGTGAGTAACATTTACTCTTTGACATTTGCTTGACCATGCAAATAAGTGGACTTTGAACTCGAACGAGAATTGATTTTTACACTCATCGATACATGGTTTTCTTGTATTTTATCATTGTTTTCATTCTTATTAAAAATCATGTTTTCCATTTTGGGTTTCGATTGTAGGCCCAACTGACACTTTTCAAAATCATGAAACACACATTTGTAGTAATGAAATCCAATTTCAAAAAAATAAATAAAAAGGAAAAAAAGAAAAAAGAAAAATTGAAGTGTTTCAGACGAACTTTCAAGGTGAAGCTTTTATGCTTTTAGCTTCAAAACGTGTCAAAAAATGAGTTTATGGAAGAACTCGCGTATCATTTTATCTCTTCTATTAACCACTTTAGTAGGTTGACCCGTGAGACGATACTTTGAGATGGTAAGGTTGTAATCGTTCCAGTGGGAATCTCTTGTGCAACAACCGACTTGTTCATCCATTTTTTCCTGATTAATCAGGTAAAATGAAGAGGTCATTTGAGGTTGTTAATTACCTCCTCTAAAGGACAAAAGCATAAACCCTTGAAATTCGAGATGAACACAACATGCGTGATCATTAATGGAAATGCATCAAGGAAGACACAAGAGGCGAGAAATCCCACCCACTAATCCGCCAAAGCACAAGATGAGAGACCGTCAGGACCATTTGTTGCAAATTGCACGGATAGAGAATTTACATAAGGAGGACATGCTTGTTTTTGTTGTTCTGAAAGTTGCAAAGTCTAGGAATGTTCACTTCTTTTGGGTTTTGGAATTAGATAAGGATTTTGGCCTTAAATGGAAAAAGAAAGCAACTTGGGACACCGTCGGCACCTTTAGCCGAGTGGTATCCGGGGAGGAATCCGCCTAGTCCGATCGGGAGTTCGAATCCCGAAAGCGGCAATGGCCGCGTAAATAAAAAAAAAGGGGCGAAAACCAACTTTTTGCAACTTTCATTTTTGCACCCTTTCCCCCTCTCCATCAGTTGCTTCTCTCTCTCTCTCCCCCTCGCTCAATTCTGATTTTGATCGGACCTGCCACTACTGCAGCTTGTGATTTTTATGGATGATGTTTTAATTCCAAGTTAATCATAAACCCAAGTGACTCAATTTTTTTGGGTAAAGAAATTCAAGTTTGTAAACATCCTTTGACTTCGAAGGCAATTCGGAAGTTAGTGTATTCTATTGAATTTCCATGAGTTTTGGAAAGTCAATACATTTTGTCTCTCTCACGTATTCGTCCACTGCAGGGAATCTTAGGAAAGATAATCTGGGATGGTAAAGTCGTGATCGTTCCAATGGAATCAATTTATTCTGAAACTGATTAGTTCATACTTTTTCCTACAGGAGAGAACTAAATAATTTTGGCATTGGTATTTGAATTAGATCACAAACAAATACTCTCACGAGTCTTGATCTTGGAATTCAAAGAAATGAGAGTCCAACTTTGACACTAGACCCTTCAAAAGCTCGTACCCGTGAATTTAAACCTTGATCATAGGGGCAATATTTCCCCTTCCTCTACAAAAGATGCCTTGGGATGCTGAGCCGTCTGACTTTGAAAAAGGGTGTACTTCGTCCCTAAATTTGATTCTCTTTAGTTTAAAGAAATGACATGTCATTTTCTTTGATGCAGGATAAATTTGAATAAAACCAAAGCCCATCAAACAAGCTTGACATGACACAAGGTTTTAACATGTGTCGGAACAAAATATGATGATGCTTAATTACATGTCTTGATGTAAAAGACATTGGAGCAGCATTTGACTCTGGGGCAATATCTCTTCTTCCCTACCAATGACATGTGTTGGGGCAAAAATTCATCACAAAAGGATGTATTGTTCCCAGATTGAGCCTAATTAAGTATGGAGATAACACAGTTCATTTTCTTTTATCACAGGGCGATCACTAACACAAGTCACCCAAAGCATAATAATTCACTCCCATGAAGCATGATGAAATTGAGTCATAGATCTAACACAAAAAGGGTGTATTGTTCTTAAATTAATCCAATTCAATTATTAGAATGCGAATAACATGTCCCATCTTTTGTAGGAAAATGTGCACATTGACTGTGGGAGCAGTGCCTTCCACCAAAAAAGCACGTTAAAAGCCCAATCGTCCATTTTGGCGCGATAAATGGGGCAAAGCATCCAAGAAACAATTCCCTCAAATGTTAAAACGTAAATGCTCATGCTGGAAGAACGGAAACACGTGAAGGGTAAATTGTATCGATTCCAATTGCTCATTTTGATATTGTCTCTAACATGATTCCCTTGTCCTTCAATAGAGAAACATCAAATGCCTATAAAAAAATGGGCAAGTGAAGGGCATTTTGGGGTTGCCAAATGTCCAAAAGGGTGATGTTAGCTCTCAAAGGATAAATGCGAGTGAGGGATAATGATGTATCATTTCCAATCTTTAATTCCATCGAGGTTCTTACGCTAACACATTCTTTTCCATTATTTACAGGGTTGACACGTCGCCTTGTAGCAGGTAAGTACCCTTCTTCTCAAACTTAAAAGGAAAATGAATGGACAATTTTCATCTCAAAAAATCTTTGGCGTTTTCTTGGAAAACAAACATAAAAATTGAAAATTGAAAATATTTTCCACAAAGCCTCTGAGCATCCTTTTTATCTCAAAATTGTCTATCTGCTTGGTGGATCACTCATTTTGAATCAAGATTCCCTATGGAGATTAATCTGCGTAAATGATTTTGACCGATTGAAATTGGGATGTTAATCGTACCAAGCGAGAGATACTTAGGATGAGGAAAGGCAGCCCATATCCAAATACGTCCTTTAAACACTTTGAGGGTCGAGTGAAAAAAGAAAAGCCGTGTCATTTAAGGACGAGGGATTCATTCGCAGGTGGTACATGGATCAAAGTGAAAAGAGGAATTTCTTTCTATTGCCCTGCACACTGCAGGTGGCAATAGTTTGCCCATTTAAGCATTTAAATACAGAGAATTTCCTACAAAATATCCCTGTCAAGAACCACCCCACAATGGGGCAGATTTGAAGGTTTCGGTTGACATCCTATGGCGAGAAGAATGAGAAAGACTGCTTTGCTCTCACTTGCATCAACCTTTTGTAGTGGTTTCAGGTGAGTTCTTATGGAAACTCGAAGTCTCCCAAAATGAAGAAGAGCATTCATTTCTCTACCTAAACACTTATGCCCTTTGCTTAGCCAAGTTGAGCCTGAACATTCATTTCTAAAACCCGTATGGTGATCATCTCCCCCCCACTGGGGCAAGACATATGATTTATCAAGGCAATTTGCATTTACATGAAAATATGGAAAGTGTCTCGAAAGTCCTAAGGCCTCAAAAAAAAAAATCAATGAAAACTAGGGGTTATGAAAAAGCAGTGTGCCTGGTAAAAGCAAGGCCAATGCCTGATTTCAAAAAAACTGAATGAAAAAAAAGCGAGGAAAGTTGCATGAAAAAAAAGGGGAGACTTTCTTGTGAGAAAAGTTGTCAAAGTCAAAATGCTTGCATTGAAAAAAAGAAAATCATTGCAAATGCAAAAACCATTAGATGAAAGAGCAAAGCTCTCATGTTAAGATGTTTAGCCAAAGGACTTTCGAGACAAAGTTAGATTTCCAAAGTCAAGTGCCTTCAAAAAGCTGGATGAAATGGTAATGATACCATGATGATCACCAATTCTCAAACCCCTCTTCAAAGAAAATTCTAAGCCTTTTGAGCCTATAACCAAACCAACATTACAACCCCTTCCCGAAATCCCTTTAGATTGGGATGACTTGAGTGGAAGTAAGGACTTCTCGAAGAAGCTACCGCTTAAATAAGCAAGGGCAAACTTGTCTTATATCATAAAGTTTCTTGACTTGTAAACCTGGTGAAGATGTTGATCGATGATTATTTCACTGCATAGCCAATGATGCTTATCATTTGTTGAAACGCTGACCAAATCACATCATGGCCCTTCTAAAAGACCTCTTAGATCGGTCAATATGTACTTACTGCGAATGATTCTCAAAACCTTTGACATGGGTTATGTGAGATACCCCAGTGATCGACTGTGCTTCCCACATTAAGGGATGGGATCAAATAGCCATTTTCTCAAGAAGATGTGAGAAGCCTTTTTTGACTAAGAGCCCTTGCTTGGCATGTTTAAGGAATCATTCTCATAAGTCGGGATCACTTTGATATAGACTTTTCTTCTAAAGGAATTTGAGAATTGACGATATCTTCCAAACTCGATGACAATTTTGTGATGCATGTATATTTACCAAATAATTGAATTAGCTCGACTTGCTCATGCAATCATTGCTCTCTCTCTTTGACGTTTGATCTATTTGAGTTGTACTATGTATATAAATACCTGTAATCATCCAGGTCTCCCATTATTTTGGAGTACTTGCCACTATCTAGGTACTCTCCCTCCTTAACATTTGACATGTTCAAGTCGCTCTCTATGTACAGACTCCTATGACTGTCCAGAGAATGGACACTGGTAACTGTCCAAGTATCCCATTTTCTATGAGTGCCTGCCACTGTTTAGCTATCCAGGAAATATCACAAGGGAATCGACACGGCGTGCTTTTGTAGCCCGGAGTCCCCTTTTCATCGACACGGCGTGCTTCTGTAACCCGGAGTCTCCCTCATCGACACGGTGTGCTTCGGTAGCCCGGAGTCTCCCTCATCGACACGGCGTGCTTCTATAACCCGGAGTCCCCCTCATCGACACGGCGTGCTTCTGTAACCCGGAGTCCCCCTCATCGACACGGCGTGCTTCTGTAGCCTGGAGTCCCCTCTTATCGACACGGCGTGCTTCTGTAGCCCGAAGTCCCTCTTATCGACACGGCGTGCTTCTGTAGCCCGGAGTCCCCTTTTCATCGACACGGCGTGCTTCTGTAGCCCAGAGTCCCTCTTATCGACACGGCGTGCTTCTGTAGCCCAGAGTCTCTCTTATCGACATGGCGTGCTTCTGTAGCCCAGAGTCCCTCTTATCAACACGGCATGCTTTTGTAGCCCAGAGTCTCCCTCATTGACACGGCGTGCTTTTGTAGCTCGGAGTCTCCCTCTTATCGACACGGCATGCTTCTGTAGCCCGGAGTCCCTCTTATCAAGGGTTCGTGAGTCCTCCTTAAACCACATGGTTCATGGTTAACCGGAAAACCATGCATTTTCAACACGGTTTTGTGGGTTTATCCTTAAACCACGCTCATCCTCTTCGGTCGAAACTCGTTTTTACACGATGAGACCTCCCTGGTCGAAACCCGTTTTTACACGATGAGACTATTCTCTCCGGTCGAAACTCGTTTTTACACGATGAGACCTCCCTGGTCGAAACCCGTTTTTACACGATGAGACTATCCTCCCCGGTCGAAACTCGTTTTTACACGGTGAGACTATCTTCCTCGGTCGAAACTCGTTTTTACACGATGAGACCTCCCCTCTAGTCGAAACCCGTTCTTACATAGTGAGACTATCCTCCCCGGTCGAAACTCGTTTTTACACGATGAGACCTTTCTAGTCGAAACCCGTTTTTACACGGTGAGACTATCTTCCTCGGTCGAAACTTGTTTTTACACGATGAGACCTCCTCTCTAGTCGAAACCCGTTCTTACACGGTGAGACTATCCTCCCCGGTCGAAACTCGTTTTTATACGATGAGACCTCCCTGGTCGAAATCCGTTTTTACACGGTGAGACTATCATCTCCGGTCGAAACTCATTTTTACACGATGAGACCTCCTCCCTGGTCGAAATCCGCTTTTATACGGTGAGACTATCCTCTCCGATCAAAACTCGTTTTTACACGATGAGACCTCCTCCTTGGTCGAAACCCGTTTTTACACGGTGAGACTATCCTCCTCGGTCGAAACTCATTTTTACATGATGAGACCTCCCTGGTTGAAACCCGTTTTTACACTATGAGACCTCCTCCCTAGTTGAAACCCGTTTTTACATTACATGATGAGACCTCCCTGGTTGAAACCCGTTTTTACACTATGAGACCTCCTCCCTAGTTGAAACCCGTTTTTACATTGTGAGACTATCATCTCCGGTCGAAACTCGTTTTTACACGATGAGACCTCCTCCCTAGTCGAAACCCGTTTTTACACGGTGAGACTACTCATCCTCGGTCAAAATCCGTTTTTACACGGTGAGACCTCCCTTCCCGGTTGAAACCCGTTCTTACACGGTGAGACCTCCATTCCAGTCAAAACTGGTTACCGTATAATAAGACTTTCCCATCTCGATCGAGGGACATTTTTTTACAAAGTAAGATCATGCATTCACATCATTTTCTCATACACAGCCCTTGATCATTATCGTTCATGAAAAAAATTTAGGTGTCTCTCGTCTTTGAAATGAACCTCCTTGAGCTCCCATTCAAAGAGGGGCAGCTGTTGACACCTAAATTTTGGCGATTTGTTTTAGTATTTATTAATTGTATTGGAAAATTAGGGATTACTTTTTAATCCCTTAACAAAAAATTTTCATTAAAATTGCATTACATATAGACATTAGAAGCATTTGCATCACTAGTTTTTAAAAATATTAAAAATTAATTAATTAAAAAAATCAAAAAAAGAAAAGAAAAGAAGAGAGGCCGGGCCAAGGCTGGGCCCGCCCGGCCCCCATGTGGCCCTTTCCCTTTCCTCGCATGGGCTTGGCCATTTCCTTTTCTTCTTCTTCTCGCTTTTGTTTCAGCTCGGCCCACCCGTCTCCTCCTTCTCTTCTTCCATGCGCGGAAAAGCAAAAGGTAGCAAGTCAAAGCAGCAGGTTGCAGTAGAGAAGGAAGCAGAGCAGAGGCAGAAAAAGCGGCGGCAGTAGGTCAGCAAAAAGGCAGCAGCAGCAGGGACGAAAAAATGATGATGATGAAGCAAGTCAGGACCGAAAGGGAGGTAAAACGCAGCAGCAAGCCAGCAAAAAAGCGCAGCAAAAAGTGAGCAGAAGCAGCAGCAAATCAGTAGCAGAAAACGAGCAAAAGAGCTTCGGCAGAAAAAAAAGAGGAGAGAAAAACGAAGGGAGCTCAAGAGAGAAAACGGGAGGGAAGAAAAACCGGAGAGGAAAAAGAAGAACGGAGGGGGAGGCTGTTTTGAAAAAGAAAAACCAGATCTGAGAGCGGGGGTTCAAAGCTGAACCCGAGAGAGAAAAACGAGAGAGAGGCCGACGATCCGAAGAACAACGAAAAGAGAAACGAGCTCGAGAAGGAGAGGGAGCGGCACGAGGGGCTGCTTCTTCAGGAGTGTCTTCCTTGGCTGGTTTCGGGGGGATCCGAGAGGGAAACCGAGAGAGAGCAAAGATAGACCGAAAAGAGAGGAAAAGGCCGAGACATAGGGGAGGCTCGAGTGAGCAAGAGAGTGCCCGCCGCGTCTCAAACGCGACCGACGAGCCCCCGACGCAGCTTCTTCCACTTCGCCGAAGCTCCTAGAGCCGAGAGAAAGGTTCCGAGAAGGAGCGAGAGTTCGAGAGGGGAGCTCCGGATGACGAAGAGAGGGACCCTTAGCCGCGCACCGACCCGTTTGACGACCTCCCCGGCGACGTCCTCGGGCTGACCAGGTAAGTTCGGCTCCGCCCTTGCTCCGTTTTAGCCACACCGGGCCGGAGCTCGCGGCCGTCCGGCTCGCGCAAGCTCCGGCCCTCGTCACCCTTACATTTCGTTCCTATAATCTTTGTATATCGTATTCGAGACCCCCCAAGGCACGTTCGAGGCTCGGTTGAGCCGGAAACCTTAGGATTCGGCAGCGCACCCCAACTGTTCGACAAAATGCCTCAGAGAGATCCGAAAAGTCAGTCCGCGTTCTAGCTTAGAATCGATCCGTGCTTGCATACGTAGCTGCTGAATCATGTTTTTTGTTTGCGTGGTCATTGTGTTTTGGCGTGGTCTTTGCATAATAATCGTGCGTCGTCGGGAGAGCGAGGGTTTTCTTTGTTCCGGTGAACGGATTATCGGTCGCCGGAATAGGTGGCCGCATTTAGTCGAACGCCGGTCGGAGTGAGTGACTAACGCGTGGGGACGGTTCACCAATTGCAGGAGGAAGTATGGTTCGGTAAAAATAAAAATAAAGAAAAGAAAGAAAGAAGAAGTTGCAGAAGAGAAGATGGGGAAGCGTCGGGCGTGCATGGGGTGCATGGGGGGAAGAAATCTGGGAAGAAAACCAAAATAAAAAAGAAATTAAAAAAAAAGGCTAAAAAAAAAAACATTAAAAAAACAAAGAGATGGGCTTCGCCTTGGGCTAGTGCACGTTGGGTTGAACTTGTCACGGGCTGGGTTCTTTAGCTGGGCTAGAAAAGTAGAAATAAAATTGGGCTTTTGTTTAGAAAAAAAGAAGAAGAAGAATTGTTCATGGGCCTTCCTCGTGGATTTAGGGCCGGCCCGTTTCCTTTTAACCAACCAGGACCAATAGGGTCCGGGTCAGCTCAGTAGGGCCGGGTCTTTTGACCCGGTCCGAAATATCTTTATAATAAAAAATCCAAAAAAAAAATCAAAAACTCAAAAAATCATAAAAAACATTAAAAATTCATTAAAAATTCAGAAAATTCAGAAAATGCATGGGAAATTCAGAATCTTGAAAATTTATGAAAATTTTCGAAAAAATAATATTTTTTTAAAAATCGAAAATATTAAAATATTAGAAATTTCAAAAAAAAAAAAAGTTTTCAAAAATTCCAAGTTTATTTTAGAGTTCCCTAAGAAGCTCTAAAATAATTCTTGGATAATTTTCTCTTTAAAAGATATCGGAAAATCATCGGTCTAAGATTGTGCTTAAAAGTGAACAAGCCCTTATGGCTTTACCTTAGGGTTTTAATTATCCTCGGATATAATTGCCCTTGAATGCACGCTTATGATATAATGATTATGATTTTCCCCTTAGTTTAATGAGGATTTTATTTTCGTCTGCAATTTATTTAATGCTTTTTTTTAATTACTAATTGTTATTTTGATGATTGCGCACTCGCATGATCATCTCGTGTGTTAGTGGTTAATTCTAAAATCAATCCAAACTGCCTAACAAAAATCCTTTTGAAATGAACAAGATTAGGTACCGAAATGGCACTAATTGGTTAATTAGTGTAATCAAGTTTTCGACCCTAGAATCTCTGGTTACATAGAAAGTGAGGCCCACTTCCATGCCTCGCTTGGTTTCTAGCCGACCCCAATAGGCTAGTGGCAACTCCTTATTCGAAGATTTTCATGAACACCCAACGTTGTGCGGGGTATGGACTTGGGAGAGCCTATATCTAATGAGGGTCCTGGACCCATCATTTGGACAATACCCCTAAACCTATTTATTCAGATATTCCTTTCCCCATGTGGGATGGAAAAAATAGGTCGCAACAGTTGTTATCCAAGATAGTATAATCCCTCCACATATATCAACAGTCTCTAGTTCTATTCGGTTTCCTAGTGAAATCAAACTCTGACTTATATTAAGCTTCTAGTGACATCAGACTTTGGTTATATATGATTTCCTAGTTATATCCAACTGCATCTCATTAGGTACTTTGAGTACAATAGTAAAAATATCCTATAAATTGTTCACCTTAATACTTTGAAATCTTCATTAACTTCCTATTCTTCTAGACTTGTTCACATAGGTCTTTCAAGCTATTTCGAATCTTTCCACTTTGTACATCTAAGTTCATTTTGTGAGGATATTATCTAAGGCATGAATAACACTTACATACATCAAACTTGTAAGGAATCATGGGTTGTTTCTATAATTTCAAAATAAATTAGGAAGTTTTCTTGATACCGTTATCAATTTCCTCCTAGAAAGGTGCAAATCGAATCTTCTTTTGATATTCTCCCATCTAGATTTTTGCGACAAGAATAGGAATGTAGAAGAAAGAATAAGACGAAGAAGAAGAAGAAGAAAAAGGGTGAGACTGGGAAAGTGCTATTTGTTGACACATAAATTTTGACTATGTATTAAAATTTAAATTTCCTAGAAAATTAGGAACTAATTTGGCCCTAACAAAAAGGATTTTTGCACCACCTAAGTATTAATTTCATTTGCCTTTGCTAAGCTTTATTTTCCCTTATTTTACACTATTTTTCGGATAAATATTATTATTATTATTATTATTATTATTATAAAAAAAAAAAAGAGATGGGTGGCCCACGCGGGCTGGGCCTTTGCGCCCAGCCCCCTTTTTTTTTTTTCTCATGGGTTCGGGCCCATTCGGCCTCCTCACCCTCACGGCCCGGCCCGGCCCTCTCCATCTTCTTCTTCTTCTTCCTTTCTTCTCCTTCCCTGCACGCATGAAGCAGTAGAGCGGAGCAGCGAGGAGACCGTAGCCGGCGACGGATAGGGACTCCTCACACGCGCCATTAATGCCGCCCAACGGAGCAGCACGAAGACCGGTGGGAGACCCAGATGGATGGGACTCGTCTTCAATGCGAAGCAAGTGGCGGAGCAGGCGGGCGACTGAGGCCACGTCGGTTCAGCCGAGGGAAGCCCGGCTGGGCGCCGAGGACCGCCGGTCGAAGTACCTCCGTCGATCGGGCTCCTCGCCTATAAATAGAGGGGCCGAGGAGAGAAGGAGGGCAGAGCGAAGCAAGCAGCGAAACAGAGCGAGAAAGAGAGAGAAGCAAGAGCTCGGAAGGTTTCCCTTGGAGAGACATCCAGGAGGTCGGGATTCCGAGCGACTGCCAATCCGAGAGAGATCTGAGGGAGAGTAGAGGTTATGGAAAAATTCCAGATCTGAGGAAGAAAGAGAGAGATCTGAGAGAGAAGTGAGATCTGAGAGGGGAGGAGAAGCAGGAGCTCAGAAGGTTTCCCTTGGAGAGACATCCAAGAGGCCGGACGAGCGACCACCGATCCGAGAGAGAGCTGCGAGAGAGATCTGAAAAAGGGAGAGTGAGGGTCGAAGTTCTGGAAAAATTCCAGATCTGAGAAGAGAAGAGAGAGAAACTGAGAGAGATCTGAGAGAGACGGAGCCGCGAGGGAGAGAGCCACGGGCCGACGCCATCACCGCTCCGCCACCCCCGACGCCACTACCGCTCAACCATCGACGATGCCGCCCGCATTGCCACCGCGGTCGCTTCTGCCAACGAGCCGCTTCCACCGCCGTTCGAAGCCGTTCTGACCCCGCCGCTCACGGACCTCACGTCGTTCCTGTTGCCCACCACCGTCGTCCTTGGAGCCACCTGCCGCTTCGTCGTCCCATCCGCTGGGTTCGCAACAATCGCCGCCGCTCGCCGTGGCCGGGCCGAGGCGCTCGGCCACCCCCTTGGCGCCACGGAGGGGCTGCGACAGAGAGGGGAAGATAGAGTCGGGTCATGACTGGGTCGGGTGCAAGGACTCGGTCGACCTACTAGGGTTTGTTTTATTTTTGGTTCTTGGGCTGAGATAAATTAGGCCTATCGGACCTCTCTATCTTCTTGGGCTGAACCTATTTTTATAAATGGGCTTGACTATTTATTTCTATTTGTTTCAGGTACTCCCCGCAGGCAGAGTGAATTTGGCCCATTAGCCGAATTCGGCCCAGCCGAGGACCTTAAGGCCCTGGAGCCCGGGCCTCACGCTGGGCCGAACCTGACCTAGGTCTGGCTAGATGACCCGACCTGAGCCCGGTCGGTTAATATAATAATATTTTATTATTTTAATTATAAAAGTATTTAAAAAATAATAAAAAATGTTTTTTTAGAAAAAATTTAAAAAATCCGAAAAAGGTTTATAATTTCCAAATAGACCAAAAAATCCAAAAATGTTTCATATTTTCCAAAAAAGCCAAGAAAATCCAGAAATATTTTATGTTTTCCAAAAAATCAGAAAAAAGCGGAAAAAAAATGTTTGTTTCAACAAGGCATGGAAAAATCCTTGAAAAATTCAAAAATACCAAACTTGAGGGTTTAAACAAAGATTAGGTACCGGAATGGTATTAGTGATTAACTAGTGTAATCAAGTCCTCGATCCTAGTTTCTCTGGTTGCGCAGGAGTAAAATATTTCTATCAATATTTTACTTGGATTTCTAATCGACCTACCCCAAACTGATTAGTGGCGACTCTTTTTTAAATGAAATTGAATTGCAGGTTAAAAACTCTGATCTTAAGTCGTGAATTGGTGGGCTTGGGAGAGCCCTGGCTAAAGCCCTGATGAAAGGCATTCAGTCGAGCCATTAGCCTCCGGATGCGAAAAAGGAGGTAGCGACACTATTCGAAGAAGAGAAAAGGCAATAGAGATAGGATGCTCATCTCTCTCATCAAATGATGAATAAACTTGTCAGCCTTATGTTGCATTATTGGTACTTGTGGGTCATATGTTGCATTATTTGTATTTGTCGGCCATATGTTTCATTATTGGTAGCTGGCCATCCAAATTTCATTATTGGCCATCCACCCTGTCATCATATTGTTTTATTGGCCACTCATTTGTTTCGATTAATGCTTATATAAAGCATTGATTGTAACGTTTAAGGGGTAGATTAGCCTTTGATAATAAAATTGTGTTTGTTTGTAAACACCATGAGCTAATCCTTTTCCTCCTTCTCTTCAACATCTTTGCTATAAGAGATTTTAGAATGGTGGGATAGCACCTCATCCTAGTAGTATGCTCTACACTCGCCTCCATGAGATTCTTATGCATCATTATATCAAGGCCAAAGAGGCCTTATGTTTAGCATTTGGATTAAGTTGGATGCTAAAAGTTCGTCTCGATAGGATAAGGCTTGAGTGAGGCACCAAATGCAAGGGGACTGACTACCTACATCTATTGACACTTAGTTTTTAGTCGATGCATCAATAAAAATAAAAAAATCGAGATTAGGGTTTCTGATCATGACAAAACTCATTTCTCAAACCAAAGTGTTAGCTTTCATTTCTTTTTTGTTTGCCTATTATATCGAGGCTGATTTTTATCCATTTCCATCAAAAACCCATAAAGCCAAACAGTCGACCATTGAGTTGAGGTAAAAAGTTGGCTTTTTATACGAAAATGTCCTAAACGATCCTAATTTGACTTTGGCCAACTAAATTTTCAAAAATTTTAAAAATTTGATTATAAAATCAGCCTTTTAGTTGAGTTTACTTTCAAGCAAACCTTTGACAAAGAAATTTGAAAAAATAAAAATCCTCAGAAGCATTCCTTTTAGCTTCAATTTCATCTTATAATTGAAAATTTTGAGAAAATCGATTAAGAACCTTATTTTCTGAATTTTTTGATTTTAGGTTCAAAATCGATCAAAATAAAATTACTTTCACTACAGTCATAATTAGATGTAGTTTCTTTTATGATGTTTAATCTAGAGGTCATTATACATTCACTCATTCGCTCAATTTTGAAATCAAGTATGTCAGAGTGTGAATTACTGGTTTTTCCCCTAATTATCAATTCTTCGTGATTTGCCCTCACTTATGTAGTCAAATTTTCCCTCCAAAATTCAATTGGAGGCCTCATTACAAAAATCCAGATCTAAAATGTAGGGAAAATCTCTCAAATCTCTCTTAAAAAACTGACTTCTCCTTCTCTCTCTCTTCCCGCCATTTCCCTCCATCAGCATTCCTCGCCGCCGTGCCAAACCAGCGACTACTCCTCCAACGCCTACTGTCACAACCTCTGTCATGCCCCTCCCGAGCCTCCACTGATTGGCACTACCCTCGATAGCTCCTCAATCCACCCATTGGCCTTTGGCACCATATGAATGGAAAATGAAGTCAAATCATAGTGAAAAGATAAAATTCCAAAATATCTTGCACTTTGAAGGATTTGATAAAATCATTGAATAAGCTTCTTATTTTATGAAATTTTTTATTAAATTTCAAAAGGTGAGGATTAAAACTCCTGAAGACATCAAAGACTGGTTTGGCATGCATATTTTCCTAAAAATGCTGCCATAGAGACATATCATAAAAAGGAAAATAGGACAAGCCAAAATAGGACATTTAAAATGGAGACAATTGAAATAGGACCCATGAGTAATTGGCCCTAAAAATTTATGGTGAATCAAGCACACAATAAGGAACAACTTCCATGAATGAAGTGTCCTGAGAAAAGTCACGCACGAATTTTTAAAAATCAAAGAACACAAGGCAACACATCAGACATGGTGTAGGGCAGCAAGACATCATGGCACATTTATGTCAATTTGTCATGGTTAACGCTACCTAAAAATTCTGAAAATTCACAACAACATAGACATATAGATGAAGATCAAATTCTGTTTAGGACTCAACCTCTAAATCCTTAAGGAAAAATCCATACAAAAAATGGCAACAGGTCTAGCTCAGCAAGAACATAGTAGCATTCTGAATTTTTCATTTAACAAGTTTCAGAGTAAATTTTGCAAAAATAGAAAAAAGAAGGTCTAATAACATGTAAACAATGCCAAATTGGTGTCATTAGAATACTTAAGATGTGTTCTAAGACTTTCTAAGAGACATCGAATTGGATTGAGGTTATTTACATGCTCAAACAATGGCATTTGCAGAAGTGAGCAATTCAGCAATAAAAATAGCAGATCATCATGCATGAAGGTGAGCTAATCAAGCTAATTATATGATGCATGAAATTTAAGATGTTTAAGCATGTCACAGAGTTAAATATGGTGGAAAAATTTGGTGAAGACATTAACTCCTAAATCAATGAACAAAAAATCATACAAATTCATGAATATCAATAAGTAACTAACCGTATTCATGACAAAGCTCATTAAATTCCAAAATTAATGTGCAAATTCACAAGCGAGTTTCACATAGTAAATGAGGTTCAAATGAGACACACAATACACCATTTGAAAGCCTGGAATGTCTCCTAAGTATGTTTAGAAGACATCATGCAATGATTTAGCTCTTAAGGAGTTTAAACAAAGAATTGTCTATGAAGAGGCAAATCAGCAAAAAATTGCAGCAAAACAGGACATGTGAATGCATGAATTTCTATCTCAAGATGAGATACTAAAAATGTACAAATTTGCATGGCATTAGATTTAAATGTGAAGGTTCTAAGTCAAAACTCATGGTTACAAGCTCATTTCCAAGCAAATACTAATCGGGTTAAAGTAGGGTAGATTAGCCTAAGGATGATTTTTTAGTGATTTTCTTGATTAAGTTTACTAAAAAAATCTGAAAAAATATATGTCACGATCAAGGAAATTTCAAGCAACTTTGATGAAGGTACCGGCCTTTGAATCACAACATAAAAATTGGTAAAAAAAAAAAAAAATGCTAACATCGAGTAAAATCAAGGCAGAATGAACTAATGATGATTTATTGAAGATTTCACTAACTAAAACATCTCCGAAAATTCTGGTAAAAATATATGTCATGGTCAAGACAATTTTGAGAAACTTTCATGAAGGCACCAACTCAAGGATTGAAGCACAAAAATAAAATAAAAAAAATCGACAAAAATGCTAACATCGGATAAAAACTAGAATCGACATTAGTTTTGCCAAATTTCTAGAATAGATCCTCAACTTTTGAAGATTATTTCAGATAATAAACGAAGTCAATTAAGGGCCCATAACATGTCAAAACGAAGCTTGTCAAGTGTACTTAAAGGTCTAGAAGGCATCGAAGTGAGAAAATGAGATTTAGGACCTCAAATCAGTCATCACAGAACACAAGTGTAGAATCTTCGGATTTCCAAAATTGGTTCAATTATTCAATCAACATTCAAAGCATTCAAAGATCATCAAATCACTCCAAATCATGGATTCCAAGTATAAAAGAGATCCTAAACTTTGAATCCTGGTCCCGATTAATTATCTCAGCCTCGCCTCATCAGACTCGAGCTCGAGAATTCCTACCTTGCGCTTGATTTCAATCAAGACCGATTCTACTTGAACAAGATTTGACCGAATCACCACAGTCATAAGGATATGTTGAGGGGGCTCCGAGAGTACTAGGGGACACTGGAGTAGGAATGGACAGCACCGGCATGTCGCCAATCGGCGGCAAGTGGCGGATCAGGCGCTGGATTGAGTTAGTGAGGGAGATCGATCAACAGCGGGCACTTTGATAGTGGTCAGCTGCTGTAATCAACCTGATGAAGATCGATTTGGAGGTTGCTGAATGTCTTGAGAAGCTGTTGGATGCTAGTGAATCGCCGGAGTGGATCGGACTTCACTGAAATACCGATTGGCAAGAGGATCACCTCATGTGAACGTTTTTAATATCTCAATCTCATTTGCTCGATGCATGTGACTGTGATTGACGCATGATGAATGAGTGTAATGACAAGACGTTGGTTCACTAATTATTTGATTGAGTAAAAATCAAGATCTTTGGACCTACATGGATGTTTGCTTTCAAGCCAGTGCTTGTGATTGCTAGATACATGTATGGATGAGATGTATGCACTCGTGGGACATCTTAGGTGACACATATAACCCGACTTAGGGAGTTTATGATGTTAGTCATCGTGGCTGAATACCAATAATGACTAATTATCATAAGTTATGTGTAAAATGAATGAGAAAACATTTTTGTGGCATGTTACATCTACAACTTCAAAGGCCGACCCCGAGCCCAATTTGAATAGATTGATTGTTTATTGCTTGATTCTTTGACGTATTTTGATTGCCCCTTTGCATTATTCGATATTTGTTTCAAATGTATATGAAATCTTATATGCTAGTTTTAGAGTAGGGTTAGAATTAGCATAAATCTAAGGAGGCGATTCATTAGAGATGATGATCTCCAAGATGATGAATTGTCTATATCCTTTCTGACTATTTATTTGTATCATTCATTTATTATCAGATAAATGTCTCGGGTTTTCTCTTGTGTTATATAAAATGCCCAATGAGTTGCGGGCTTTTCATTTTCTATCCTTTTAGAATTGTTTAAGGTTTTTACCGCTTTCCTTTGATTGCTTTGGGTGTTTACTTACCGCATTATCTTTTAATTTCAATCGTTTGCCTTTCTTTTTCCCTGTTAAGCAGAAATAGAATGGCATGAAACCAATTATTCACGCATGATCACTTCTTTGTAATAAATGTTAAAAAAACATGAAAAGACATGCATGATCACCTTAGGTAACACGAGGACTATTAAGTACCAAAATGACATTAATAACAATATTAACGTAACCCCAATCCCCAAACCCTATAATCTTTAGTTGCATAGATATCGAGGGACCACTCCCCAACCCTCAATTAGGTTTGCTAGTCGATCCCCAAAAATGAGGTTAATAGCGACTCCTAGATGATTTATTAGGTTGTTTAAATACAACTAATAAAAATGAATTCGTCATGCGGGAGTATGAGCTTTAGTTAAAGCTTGCAACCGCGATTGAGCAAGCTCGAGTTGCCGGATTTGAAAGACGAGATAATGACATCTTTTGCCCAATGTCCTTGTAGGAAGCTCTTGCAATCAAATGTCCCCTAAACCCATCCTTCACATTCAATCACCTTTTTTTAAGGTGTACCATACGTATGGAAGTGAGTTACGACACCCTCCTGCTATTGCATAGGGTATGGGTTTTGGAAGAACCTGCGTTTGTGTAGATCTCAAACTTAAGGGGCCGAAATTGAAGACGAGATGATGACACCTTTGGTGGACATGAATCAAGTGCAAGCTCGTGAGCAAATACCCCTAAATGTCATCCCTCTTGATACCGACCTCGGCAAGGGCAAGTCGCGACAACATTCATTGCATTCTATTCTACGCATAGACCCACGATTGGTATCAAAGTTAGGTCTTGGTGTATCACAGGAGTGGTTTAACTGCTTTGCTACTAGAGTCCCACATCGGCTTTGTGAAGTTGGTAATTTGAAAAAGAAAAATGAACATTGGTAACTAACTCAAAAAGAATTGGCAAGGCAAAATTAGTTGGGTGACTCAATTGAAAAAAATTGGTAATTTGTGTAATCAAGATTGATAATTTATAACAAGAATTGGTAAATTTAACAGATTGATAAGTAAGACAAATAAAAATTGAAAAAGAAATAGATATTGGTGAGAGATGTGAATAAGAGTTCATAAAACAAAACTAGTTGGTAACCTAATGTGAGAAAAATTGATAAGTCATACAAATAAAGGTTATTAAATTTATTTAAGAGTTGATAAATTCAAGACATCCATAAGAAACACAAATAAAAATTGGCTAATGACAACAAAGGTTGAAAACGATAAATAAGTATTGGTAATTAACTTGAATGATGTTGATAACCCAAACTTAATCGATAATTTAATCAGAATAAAGTTGGTGCAAAGATTGGTATATTTATACAAGAGCTAGTAAATTTAAGACATCTATAAAAAAAGACAAATAAAGATTATCGAAAGACAAGAAAAGTTTATAATTTGCTAACTGTAAGAAAGAGTTGGCCATTTATAAAAGTATTTGTAAATCATCCATAAATTACCAAAAAACACCGATAAAAATTTTATCAATATATGTGCCGAAAAAAATTATTTTTTCTTGAAAACGGGAGGAATCGTCCATACTCTGAAAAGATTAGGTTCAGTTCACACAAACCATCCAACCTAGAGAAGACCCCATGTGACGAGGACACTCGTGATATCTCTGCCTGGCACACTGCAAACTGCAAATGTTGTGTGGGACCACACAGACGCAGTCAACTTTTTCACATTGATTTGATCTCGCAAGCGAATGGTCGGCAATGGACCCCCGTTGCCACGTCCATCACCAAATATCTTTTGCTTTTGAAGGCTTAGTGGCGTCGAACTTTGTCTTACGTATTGGTGACCAGTAGGATTAGTTTCGATCCCAAAATCGAAAATTGGATTAAAATGGTCATTCTGGAACCGACAATCAGTACATCTAGCCTAAAAATTGGACCAATGGTCTAGTCTGACTCATAGGTAGGTTTAAGAATTGACGGTGATATTTTTTTTCTTTCTTTTTTCCTATTTCCCTGCAAATGTGATCGCATAACCTAAACTCTTATTTTTGGTCTTTTTGGAAAGACTCTAAAGGAGTAATAAAATATCATCAGGTATCATTAACTTGCTGGTAAAAAAAGTATCAATCCAATCCAAACAATCCAAATGATTTGGTTCTCACATGAAATTAAGAATCTGATCGACAATTACTGATTCCAAATTTTAGAAATTACAAACTACTCAGAACCAGTTGGTTCAATCTGATTCAGTCTAATTTCAGTACTCACCTTTAGTCATATGGGCACGTTTCATTCAAAGCAACTTGGCTTCCTTGTCCAAATTGTTGAGAGTGATGTATAGTGCAAGAGAAGAAGTTGGACTTATGTTCCATTTTACTGTACATCCTATTATGATTATAATAAATTACATCTCTCGTTACTTTAGTTCACTCATTTCGATAGGATAGTGAGTAGAGTTTCCTCCACACCTGCTCCTACTATAAAAAGAACCAAATGCCTAGGGAAGCAAATCGGATCTGGTGTACCGATAGAAGAAAACTATGTCAAGTGAACTCCTTAGGCAATATCTGTATCCCCTTTTAATACCATTTACCTTCTTCATCTTACTCCTCTTCAAATGGTTGCTTCCGCCTTCCACCACCCGAAATCACCACCGCCCACCACCTTCCCCACCAAAGCTTCCCATCCTCGGAAATCTCCACCAGATCGGCTCGCGACCTCACTTCTCCCTCGCAAACTTGTCCCTTAAACATGGCCCTCTCATGCTCCTACGACTTGGCCGCGTGCCAGTGCTTGTCGTCTCGTCGGTGGATGCTGCCCGCGAGATCATGAAGGCCCAAGACCTCGTCTTTTCCAACCGGCCGAAGTCGAGGATCTTTGAAAAGCTTGTGTATGACCACAGGGACGTGGCGATGGCACCGTACGGTGAGTACTGGAGGCAGATGAAGAGCGTGTTCGTGTTGCACCTCCTGAGCAACAAGAGGGTCCGGTCGTTTTCCCCAGTCCGGGAGGAAGAGGTGGCCAACCTGATCGCCAACATTGAGGGCTCTCTTTCTTCTGGGTCGCCAACGACCGTGAATTTGGGCGAGAGGTTTGCGGCGCTAACAAACGACGTGGTGTGTAGGGTGGCTTTTGGGAGGAAGTATGGTGGGAAGAGGTTCAAGGCGATGCTCATGGAGTTTGTGGAGTTGTTGGGAGCTCTCAGCTTTGGGGATTATATTCCTTGGCTTGCTTGGGTGGATCGAGTGAGCGGTTTGGATGAGCAGATGGACAAGGTGGCTAAAGAGTTTGATGATTTCTTGGATGAAGTTGTCGAGGAGCATGTCCAGAAGAGGATGAAATATGGAGTGGACAGACAAGAAGGCAAAGAAGATTTTGTGGACATTTTGCTTTCCATCCAGAAGGAGAGCAGCCTCGGTTTTCCCATCGACAAAGTCAGCATCAAAGCTCTTATCTTGGTACGCAAATTCTTGACGGCCCTTTTGTTTATTGGCAAATTCTTAATCCTAGAATTAATCTACGGTGTGCGGAGCTATATGAAATATCGAATTTGTATGGCCTCGATCTCTTCTAAAGTTTCAGATCACTCGGTCCAATATAGACTTTTGCCTCCTCATGTTTTTCAATTTGTTAGTTAAGAACATATCTCGGAAAATTACCAAAAAAATCATAAATTTATTACAATTATATCAATTCAATCCTAAACTTTTTATTTTCCAATTTAGTCATAAACCTTTTACATTTGGGTCAATTTAATACATTCAACCAACATTAACATGAACAATTTTGATAATATATATTTTCCAATTCAGTACTATAGTGAAAATTTATGATTTTTTCAGACCAAAATAAGTTTGGGTAGACTTGGGATTGAACCCAAATTTGGATTTTTTCTTTTAGGGAATAGGCCCGAACAAATGATGTAATACCTCTTTTAATCCTGAGCATGCAACGTTAGTCGACCTCATTCTGGCAATTTGCACTTAAATTTTTTGCCAAATTTGCACTTTAAGGGCTTGTTTGTTAACAAGCCAAATAGTATTTGATTATGTTCTTTTGTTCCTAGGAATAAATTTGGCATAGAAATCTATTTAGTAAAATTTTTGTTCCTGAGAATAGATTTGTAATAAATAAAATAAAATAAAAAAAGTTGATTCTTTGTTCTCCGGAACAATTCCAAAATCAAGACCAATTTTTTTTTCATTTCTCTTTCACTTCTCTTTCCTTTCATTTTCTTCTTCTTCCTTTTGGCCAGTCGCCAGCCTGAGCCTTGACCAGTGACCAACTGACAACCGACCAGACAAGGGCCGATGCCCTCACTAGTCCTCGATAATGCCAAGCCACGGTGAGGCTTGAGCCAGCAAGCCTCGGCATGGCTAGGCGAGGCCGAGCTCGCCCAACCATCAATGAGGCTCAGCCTTGTTAGCCCATCGCCAAGTCAATCATGCGCCCCCTAATTGCACTATGAAAAATGTTGGAATTACTCTAGACCACTACGTACTGATCATGTAGGTAGAGACAGATTAAAATGGAACAGAGTCTTGTATAGTCTAGATCCTACTCTCCTTCTCTGATTGAGCTTACTACTTTTGGTCAAGGAGCACTATTTTGGGACACTTTAGATTGTTGGGGCAATTATAGTTTCATCTCACTGTTAATCCCCCAATATTGGCAACATGGTTGATCATCAGGCAAGAGTACTTTCGAGCAGGCGCACGATAGTAAGGCTGTCTACATTGTCATAATTGCAGGATGCATTTGCAGCCGGAACGGACACTACATACACCCTCCTTGAGTGGGCAATGACCGAGCTTCTGAGGCATCCAAATGCAATGCGACGAGCACAAGCTGAGGTCAGGAGGATTGCTGGTCACAAATCAAGCATAGCTGAGGACAACCTGGACCAACTGCGCTACTTGAAGGCTGTGATCAAGGAAACACTCCGATTGCATCCTCCAATCCCACTACTACTCCCCCGAGAGTCGACCCAAGACACCAAAGTGATGGGCTATGACATCGCAGCGGGGACGCGAGTGATTGTCAACACTTGGGCCATTGGGAGAGACCCTTCGCTGTGGGACTCACCAGAGGAGTTCCATCCCGAGAGGTTCTTGAACTCATCCATCGATTTCAAGGGACATGACTTTGAGCTCATTCCATTTGGAGCTGGCCGAAGGGGCTGTCCGGGAATCGCCTTCTCCATTGCTGTTGATGAGCTTGTTTTGGCCAATCTCTTGCACAAGTTCGATTGGAGATTGCCTGATGGCGTGGAGCAACTGGACATGACCGAGTCCATTGGAATAACCATTCACAAGAAGTTCCCTCTCGTTGCTTCTGCTGCTATAGCCACTCCATGATGCTACCGAAGATTTTTACTTATTTTCGCATCTAATTCAGGCAATGTTGTCAGACAGATCTGGTAGATGAAGTTCTTTCTTTACCTTTTCCATATATCTGAAGATTTTTACTTATTTTCACATCTAATTCAGGCAATGATTTGGTAGATGAAGTTCTTTCTTTCCCTTTTCCATATATCTGAAGATTTTTACTTATTTTCGCATCTAATTCAGGCAATGTTGTCAGATAGATCTGGTGGATGAAGTTCCTTCTTTCCCTTTTCCAAATATCCAAAGATTTTTACTTATTTTTTCATCTAATTCAGGCAATGTTGTCAAACAGATCTGGTAGATGAAGTTCCTTCTTTCCCTTTTCCAAATATCTCTAGCAGTACAAAGGATGTATGGACCCCAAGAGTGCCAAAACTTGGCACGAAGGAACACTTAAGTGCCAAAAGTTACAAAAGGTACACTTAAGTATCAAAATCAGAGCAAAAAGGATCACTTAAGTGATAACGGCGAGAAAATCCGGCCAAGATGTTGACATGGTATTTTTCTAGCGATCTAGGGTCGAAACAGTGTCGTTTTAAGTGCTGATGTGGCCAAATAAGCCCAAAACGATGTCATTTTAAGTGCTGATGTGGCCACAACACACAAAATGACGTTTTGGCCAAATTTTATTTTTTAAATATAAATATTAATTAAATAATATTAAAAAGTGAAAATTAAAAGAGGAGGG
>CM026414.1:24419831-24475239 GCA_014858505.1 Corymbia citriodora subsp. variegata | reverse complement strand
CCCCCCCTTTCTTTTTTTATAATTTTCACTTTTTAATATTATTTAATTAATATTTATATTAAAAAATAAAGTTTGGCCAAAACGGCGTCGTTTTGGGCTTATTTGGCCATATCAGCACAAAAAACGACACCATTTTGACTCCAGATCGTCGGAAAAAAACATGTTAGCATTTTGGTTGGATTTTCTCGCCGTTGGCACTTAAGTGATCTTTTTTGCTTCGATTTTGGCACTTAAGTGTACCTTTGTAACTTTTGGCACTTAAGTATCCTTTCGTGTCAAGTTTTGACATTCCGGCTGTACTTATGCCTAGTGCAAAGTTATTGTATAGCCTGTTAGGATACACTTTTTCATAAAGATAGGTTTAGCTAAGTATTGATCAAGTCTATATCGACAATTCAGTTATGGTGAAAACTAGGAATGCAATTAGTCAGTTCAGTTATGGTGAAAACTAGGGGTGCAATTAGTTCAATTCGATTCGGTTAACCAAACTGATAAAGAAATGCAATGAACCGAACCAAAATCCCAGTTCAGTTGGGTTTTTTGGTTTTTCAGTTTCTACTCTTTTTTTTGGGGGGGGGGGGGGCAGGGCGTCCTCCTCGAATGTAGGAATTCCAGGTCATCATTAGTGAATTCGAAGCATAACAAGAAATTTATGCGTGAAGCACCATTAATACATTGCGTCAAAGATGCATAAAAATGCGATTTTTAAGCATACATCTGATATGACAAGCAATATCATGGACACATTCAGATCCCCTACAGCAACAATTCTTCTGTTGCAAATGGAAAACGGAAAATCCCATGAGAACTCAACCAACGCCATAACAAGGTCAATAGCAGGATGTCCTGCATCAGCAGCAACCAGGGTGCTGCTAGACAAAAACCCACAAGTTATCTACCATACCCCGACACGAATTGATATGAACCCAACTCTCACGAGCCAAAAGGACGTGAGAGCCTGAATAGAACAGTAGTAACCTCCAGATTCTTAATCAGAATCACGTTCGTGCTGTGGATAAAAAGGTGACGACTTGGTTTCAAGAACTGCAACACAAAAAAATTCCAGAATTTCAAGCTTTCATTACCATTTTTTTTCCCAGAAAATGTTATCCGCACGCCAAGAACAGAAGCAACATGAAGTCAAACTTACACGACAAAGACAAAACATGAAGGGTTATCGTTTATGATCCCCAAATCACTGCTTCACACCCAAAAAAAGGAAAAAAAAAAGGCAATGTTTTGGAAGAAAAAACCCGACCCATTTCCAGGATCATCACATAATAGGCCAACAGTGACACCACAAAACATACACACACGTATATGCATACACAACCAAATTAACTTGAGCTGATCTCACTTTAATGAACACTACACGTTCAAGAACAAGATGCAACACCAGCCCCATCACTTTCAAGAACAAGAAAGATTCAACTTACTTGAGCTGGACCTGAAGGCCGCAATTTTAGTACAAGCGAGCTAGTCCCAAATCGAAACATCACTTGTCAGGGTCTCAATATTACATCGCCTCCCCGAATGATGCACAAGCTCCATCAACTAACAGAGAATTTCACTACCCCAAAAGTAAGCATTATGGGGACAAATGCAACAAGAGGAAATATCAGACGTTCTGATTTTCCAGAGATTCGAGTCGAATCAACGGACGAGCAGGCGAAAAGGGATTCAGCCGGAAACCCCCATCCATTCCTCCTCTCCCCAGCTCTCTTCAATTTCTCCGACCACTCGAACAGTCAGACATCCATTAAACAGCGGCAAGAATACCAACAACCAGCGACCCAGAAAACGAAAAGAAAAAAGCCCGCTGATCTGTCGTCTCATCCTCCTTCACGAACATATAAAAAGAAAAAGAAAAATCCGACCTGAGAAATCGAAGCATGAATTGGATCTGAGATGGGGACGATACCTTCCATGGTGTGTCTCGACTTCTGATTAGCTCGACAAGCAAATCGCCATTTCAGCCAACAATTCCATCTGGATCGAGCGAGAGAGAGAGGGAGACGACCGAGCAAGCGAGCCAGAGAGAGACGGAGGCGGATCGACTCGGAGACGGAGGCGGAGGTGGATCGCGCCGGAGACGGAGGCAGAGATGGATCAAGCGAGAGAGAGCGAGACGGATCAATCGAGCGAGAGAGAGCGGGAGGTAAGCGATTTTTGTTTTTTACTTTCTAAGGCTGGTTGAATTTAGTTAACCGAATCCTATATATTCCAAACATGAATTTTTTTGGTTAACCGATTTGAAAATGCACGAAATTTCAATTTGATTTTCAATTTTCGATTCAATTATTGATACCACCAACGAAAACTACGAAGAAAGGCATGTGTGCGCATGTGACGATCCAAATTAGGGATGAATTCAAAGATATGAGCAATGAACATCATGAACTGATGTGCAAGCTTCGGTATCGGAGGAAGGTGAAACGGAACAGGCCAACAAATGTCTGAGCAAAAGCACCAGATTCTATTTTAGCCCTGGAGGTCCATCTGAGAGTCGATTTGGTCGATTCAAATCTTGGATGGATTGTAATTTACAGAATTCGGAGTTGCTCTGTTTTCTTAATGATTGAATAGTTAAAGTAATCAAGAAAGATTAGTGTATGAAGATTTTAATAATGGATGGGTACTTAAGATGGAAGGGTAAAGTAACTTATATTTCCTGGAATCATTAGTCGATAAGAAGGCGCGAACTCCTAATTTTTAATATGTGGCTGATTGAAACTTAATTCAACCAAATCAATTGATCTTAAAGAGTTCAATTTGTTGACAACATCTCCACAAAGGATTCCCAAAAAACTAAACAATAAGACAAACAGACTAGTCAGTCATCTCTTTGATTTCCTCAATCACTTAAAACACTCAAAAACGACCTGAGCACCTAATTATTATTTCACAGATATCTATCAAAAAGCGACATTCTTAAAGTATGATGATCTCGTGATCAGCCCCATCCCCAGATGATTGGAGAAGCTTCAATGATTAGTCAGAAGCGCACTAATTTAGCGTCGCCATTGGCATCACTAATCCTAGCCGCATTCTTTTGTCGCCCTGCACAGGGCGGTATCCTAGGACGGCTTTCAGGATATAAAAAATTCGACCACGGGACACCACCTTGCATGTGAATGGCTTTGCCCATGACAAATGCATCATATAATCACCAGAGGACTTTTTTTTTTTTTTTTCTAAGGCTGACATTGACTAAAATGAAAAACAAATGGCCAGCAAATCAAATAGATAGTTTCAGTGACTTCCATATATAGCACTGTGAGGAATCAACAGAAGTAGAGTATAGCAATATCACATACCTGCAATGCCTCTCCTTCAGGGTCTGTTTCTCCCAACATGCTTGGTCCTAGTAGCTTTGCTAATAGTTTTCGGGAAGAGCAAGTCTAGGAAAAGAAAGGGTAACCTCCCACCAAGCCCTCCCAAGTTGCCGATCATTGGCAATCTCCACCAGCTTGGCAAATCGCCGCACATATCTCTCCATCACCTCACGAGGCAGTATGGGCCGATCATGTCCTTGCAGCTTGGCAAGGTCCCAACCATTGTCATTTCCTCGGCCGCAATGGCCAAGGAGGTGATGAAAACCCATGACCTAGCGCTCGCGAACCGCCCTCAAATCTTCTCCGCCAAGCATTTGTTTTATAATTGCACGGACATGGCCTTCTCTCCCTATGGCACTTATTGGAGGCACATAAGGAAAATCTGCATACTTGAATTGCTTAGCGTAAGAAGGGTTCAGTCATTTAGTCATGTCCGGGAGGAAGAAGTCGCCCGATTAGTTCACCGGGTGGCAGAGTCCTGTCCAGGTACCATAAACCTATCTAAACTACTAATATTATATACGAATAACGTCCTTTGCCAGAGTGCTTTTGGGAGGGACTTTTCAGCAGGAGGGGACAATGATAAGCATGGGTTTCAGAAGATGCTAGAGGAGTTTCAGGATCTGCTTGGGGGATTCAGCATAGGAGATTTCTTTCCTTCTTTGGAATTCATTCATAGCTTGACCGGAACGAAATCTAGACTTCAACACACTTTTAAGCGCTTCGATCGCCTTTTTGACGAGATACTGAGTGAACATTCAAATGAAAGGAAAGCTACGGAGGCGCAGAAGGATATTGTGGATGTTTTGATCGATATCGAGAAGAACGGTTATGGTGATATGCCCCTTACGAGGCCTAACATCAAAGCTCTCCTCCTGGTCGGTGAATGATTCTCCCTCCTAACTTGAGATTCAATTTATGTTTTTTGTGAATAGACCCGATCGTGTGGGTTTGACAGCCACTGTTTGCTTAGGATAAATGGGTTGGAAGAGCATTTTTTTTATAGCAAGTTTGAGCAAGACATTATAGTTATAAGCTTAACTAAATCCAGGGCAAGCCATGTCTGGCCTAAAGAATTATACATGTGGATTTCATTTGGCATGAGCAGGGTTGAGTAACAAGTTAGGCCTGACTCGGCTCAAGCCTCTCCCAATGATCTTTAATATAGAAAAAAGTTCGCATCACAAAGTATATTGACTTGGCTTGAAAATATTGCTAATATGTAGCCCATGCATCTTGTAGGATTTTTTTGCAGGGGGAACAGATACAACATTCATCACTCTTGACTGGGCAATGACGGAGCTTGTCATGAAGCCAAAAGCCATGGAAAGAGCACAACTAGAATTGCAAAGCGTTGTTGGAGAGAGAAAGTACGTGCAAGAGACCGACCTAGCTCAATTGCCATACTTAAAGGCTATCATCAAGGAGGTATTTCGACTACATCCTCCTGCTCCTGTGTTAGTTCCAAGAGAATCCATGGAGGACATAACAATTGACGGATACTCCATTCCGGCAAAAACGCGCTTCTTCATTAATGCTTGGTCAATAGGGCGTGATGTGCAATCGTGGATTGACCCTGAAACATTTCTACCAGAGAGGTTTTTGGATAGCACCATTGACTTCAAGGGACAGGACTTCGAGCTGATACCATTTGGTGCAGGCCGAAGAAGCTGCCCAGCTATTGCATTTGGAAATGCCAGTATTGAGATTGCTTTAGCTCAACTTCTACATAGTTTCGATTGGCAACTTCCTCCTGGTGTCCAACCAAAAGATTTGGACATGGATGAAGCTTTTGGCATCACAATGCATAGGATCGAAAACCTTGTTGTCATCGCCAAACCCCGCTTCTCCTAGACAACAGCAAACAACAAACAAGATAGCTGAAGATTTCCTCTTCCACTTCATATAATTATCCATAAGCTTTCGCTTGTCATAGAAGCCTAGGAAGGAGAAGAAGCTAGAAGCTATCTATAATTGAAGAGTTAGGAATATGCTATAAGTCTACATATCCTCGGTGTTGAAATATCATTAGTGGAGATTGTTACCATTAATTTATAAGTGGGTGTTAAATAAGATAGTCAGGATTTGAAGCGTCTTTCTATGTTCAAAAATATGGTTTCTATGTAGTTTTTTTATTTAAGTCAAATAAATAGCCACTCCATAATGCTACAGAAGAGTTTTGCTTAATTTTGCACCTAATTTAGGATGGTCTCCTCCCATATACATACGTAATTTGCCCAATTAGGCACTGTTTTCAGACAGATTTGACATATGAAGTTCCTTCTTCCCGTTTTCCAAAAAATTCTCGCGTTACATGGTTGCTATATGATCTGATAGTTGTGATACACTTTTCATGAAGGAAACTCCAACAAAGTATAGTAGGGTGTACATAGAAAGTTCAGATATGGTAAAACCGCAAACAAGGGCCCGGGTGCACATGTGGGTTTTAGATCGTGGAATAGATGCGCAAAGTGTGTGGATAGTGTTTTGGCTATTCCCGGCAAGGAACTAAGACCAAGAGGTAAGGAAATAATATGGTTTTTATCAAGTGAGAAATGGCTACAGGACCAGGCTATGGGACTAGTTCTTAGGCCGAAAGGCGCAGCCATCTTTTAGTTGGTGTCTTCCATTGGTTTCTTTTATGCTGTTGCGTGAGCACTATCAAGCCTACTCATTGGCAGATTTCACTGCCATACTCTTGTACAAGAGGTAAAGACACAGGCAACTTGTCCTTTGTAATCCTTACACGCTTTTACTTTTATCCACGATTTTTTTGACAAAAGCTCCTGGCAACTCCAATTATAATGACCCAATTTGACGGAATCTAGACAACATGCAACTCTAAATTTAGGATGGTAATGAAGATAGGAGTGAATCAAATCTCACATTGCTTAGATGTGATGAGATAAAGTGCCATACATATCTCACTTGTAACAATGTCTTTTCTGAGTAAAGCTTAGAAAAATAAAATCATGTGAACTCTGATTTAGAATAGATAATATATTTAAGAGTGAGGCTTGGATTCAACAAATGTGGTTACAAGGGTAGGCACCATGGGACTAGTTCTCGGGCCACAGGGGATAGCTGTCTTTTAGCCGTTGTCTTCTGTTGGCTTCTTCTATGCTCTTTCGCGAGCACCATCAAGCCCTATTTATTATGCAGATTTCATCGCCATACTCTTTGTTCAAGAGGTAAAAAAAATAGGCTATGTGTCTTCCCTTTTTACCTGTACACTCTTTTACTTTTATCCAAGATTTTCTTTTTACGAAAGTTCTAAACGACTCCATAAATTTCAACTGCCACCTGAAGATTAGATATTTTGTAAAAATTTCTAGATTTCTCTTGTAAATGGATCGCTTCTCAACGGCGGGAAATGTCATTATTATAATTTATAGCGCAAAAAAACCCTTCGGACCTGAGTAAATTCCTTAAATTATTTCGTCTGATTTCTAGGACGTAAAATTCGAGTGTATTCCTAGGTTAGAAGAGAAGAAAAATATTCTCTTATCAATGAAGAATGCGAGGCGTGTAGGTATCGGCACGTTTAAATAAGGAACGCATCCTGGATATGGAGGGATTACCATATGCAACCCCCGTAGGTGGCAACACCCTTAGAGGAGGATGAGCCGGAAGAGTGGCATTCAACTGTTTTTCACCACATGCTAATGACCCTCTAACAAATACCCAATTAAATAAAAGTATAGGAGTGTACTGGCAAAAAAGGAAGACACGTAGCCTATGTCTTTACCTCTTGGACAAGAGTATGGCCATGAAATCTGCATAATAAATAGGGTTTGATGGTGCTCGCGAAAGAGCATAGAAGAAACCAACATAAGACAATAGCTAAAAGACAACTCTAAACAACCCCACAAATTTCAACTACCGCCTGAAGATTAAATATTTTTTAAAAAATTTCTAGATTTTTCTTGTAAATGGATCACTTCTCGATGGTAGGAAACGTCATTATTATAGTTTATAACATATAAGAAACCCTTGAGCGAGACCCGTCACTGTAATAAGAAAACGATCCACATCAAAGCTGAAATCAAAAGACATTAGTAATGAACATCATGAACCGATGCCCCAACTTTTATGCTAGAGGAAGGTGGTGGGCTCTTTGTGAAAAGGAAAATACAATATATGCCCTATAAGACAGGCCAACACATGTATAAACAAAAACACTAGATTTGAATTCAGCCCTGTATATCTAGCCGAGGGTCGGATTCATCCGTCCAAATATAGCATGGACATGGACCATATTTACGTGGATGACGTTGGAAAATAGGAATTTCTCTTTTTTCTTTATGACTAAATCGTTGAAGTAGTCAAGAAGGTCCAGCGTATAATGATTTTCTTTATTGGAGGGTAACTCAAGAGTGAAGGGTGAAGCAACTTATTTCCTAGCATTACAAGTCAACAAGAAAGGGAAAAGGATCTTAAATGCTCTTTTTATTTTGCGAAAAATGAATCATTTAGATAAATATTTTCCTAAAAATAATTGTTTAAATCCCATACAAAAATGAATGAATTTTGATCAAAACATCATTGATTGTGGTTTTTTTCATCCAAAGTAGGAGTGAGTAGTTTTCGTGAGGCGGCGTTTAGCATAGATTTTATATTGGAAATATAATTGGGTGTTTTTTATAGAGGTTGCAAGACAAATGTTCAATATCAACCCAATGACACCTTTGAGTTATTTTATTTTATTTTTTATTATGGAGGTTGGTTAGGACAAATGCACAATACCAACCCAACGACACACTGACTTTAGCTCTAGCTCTGGCTTTGTTGGCTTTTGCTCAGGCTTGGGCTTGGGCTCTAGCTTTTGACTCTTTATTTGATTTTAGTTGAGGATGGTGAGGCCAAATGCCCAAAACCATCCAAACGTGCTTAGCTTCGATATCATGTTGAATGTGAGATTTTATGAAATTACTACAAAGTATTCTAAAAATTTAAACTACTAGATGAAGACGTGATTTAATATTTAAATATTCTAACAATCCTCATCATGCTTAGTCTAGTCTTTTTTCTAGTATTAAGTGTGGAAATTCAATTTGAGAGGTAAATGGGACTACCAGATTTGAACTGAAGACCTCCAATTCTGATACCATATGAAATTTTGTAAAATCACTATCAATTGTTCTAAAAGCTTAAGCTATTAGATAAATGTATAATTTAATATTTAAATATTCTAACATTGAAAATTAAGCATGTGTGGAAGATGGTTTTGATAATGATAATAGTTTTTCGATGATGATGTGCAAGTATATGTGTGCGGTATGTATTTGGTAGAGTTTGGACAAGGGACCAAGTAGGATACTTTAAGGATTTTGGAAATGGGAGATAATTTCATTAGTTTATGAAAATGGTATTACAAATGTAGTTGGAGGAGAAATGGTGGAGGAGCTGAGGGATATGAATTTTGTCGTAGTACTCCCATCTCTTGGTGCCGGCGGGGGTCTAAACCTCACACACACTACACGAATAATTCTAAGGTCTACTCATAGAGCAACTCCACCGACGCTCTCCCACAATTGTCGCCTATTTTGCCGACATCTTCAAGCCTCAATCTTTGACAACTCCTCAATCTAGATTCCTCTTGAATGCCAGCCACGTAGTCTCCAAGATGTCGTCTCCTACTTGGACCATTCTTACTCTTTTGCTGCTGCTTGCTTACTTTCGCACTTTCCTTCTCACGTTGTTGAATTCTTCTTTCACTTGCTTCATCAGATGTTGTAAACTTGCTGCTCACATTCGGCTACTTCTTGATAAAAAAAATGCGTTTCTTGATTTTGTCGAAAATTGATCATAATTACCAACACAGACGTTTTCCAGGACATAAAAAGTTAGGCCACGGGACACCGCCTTGCATGTGAATGGCGTTGTCCATGACAAATACATCATATAATTACCAGAGGAGATTTTTCTTAAGACTGAGATTGACTAAAATGAAAGAGAGGCCTGTTAAGCTAACTGTACCGTTAATTATTCCCAAGAAGTAACGGTGCCTTTTCTTTCCACAAAGTGCCATTGATGTGGAATTGGCAAACGGGACCACAAAGATTCTCCCTCTTATCTTTCTCTCTGCATGTCTTGGTGACAGTGCCTTGCGGATGGTAGAGAATGAATAAGCAAAGAGAATCCGGTAAAGCAAGTTGATCATTTTCTCTTGCAATATGTGTGGTGGTGAATGCACCGTCAGCTTATCATTTTCCAATGCGAAACAAACGGCCAGCAAATAGTTTCAGTGACTTCCATATATAGAACTGGGTAGGAATCGAATAAGAAGTAGAGAATAGCAATATCACATACCTTGCAATGCCTCTCCTTCAGAATCTTTTTCTCCCAACATGCTTCATCCTAGCAGCTTTGCTTATAGTTTTCAGGAAGAGCAAGTCTAGGATAAGAAAGAGCAACCTCCCACCGAGCCCTCCCAAGTTGCCGATTATTGGTAATCTCCACCAGCTTGGCAAATTGCCGCACATATCTCTCCATCACCTTGCGAGAAAGTATGGGCCAATCATGTCCTTGCAGCTCGGCAAAGTCCCCACCATAGTCATTTCCTCAGCCGCGATGGCCAAGGAGGTCATGAAAACCCACGACCTAGCACTCGCGAACCGCCCTCAAATCTTCTCCGCCAAGCACTTGTTTTATAACTGCACGGACATGACCTTCTCTCCCTATGGCACTTATTGGAGGCACATAAGGAAAATCTGCATACTCGAATTGCTTAGCGTGAGAAGGGTTCAGTCATTTAGTCATGTTCGGGAGGAAGAAGTTGCCCGTTTAGTTCATCAGGTGGCAGAGTCCTGTCCAGGCACCATAAATCTATCTAAACTACTAATATTGTATACGAATAACGTCCTTTGCCGGAGTGCTTTTGGGAGGGACTTTTCAGCAGGAGGGGATAATGACAAGCATGAGTTTCAAAAGATGCTAGAGGAGTTTCAGGAGCTGCTTGGGGGATTCAGCATAGGAGATTTCTTTCCTTCCTTGGAATTCATTCATAGCTTGACAGGGATGAAGTCTAGACTTCAAAATACTTTTAAGCGCTTCGATCGCCTTTTTGACGAGATACTAAGCGAACATTCAAATGAAAGGAAAGCTACGGAGGCGCAGAAGGATATTGTGGATGTTTTGATTGATATCGAGAAGAACGGTTACGGTGATATGCCCCTTACAAGGCCTAACGTCAAAGCTCTCCTCCTGGTTGGTGAATCATTCTACTCCCTAGCTTGACATTCCATTTAAGTTTTTGGTGGATAGACCTGATCGTGGGTTTCGGACCATTGCTTGCTTAGGATTAATGGGTTGGAAGACCAAATTTTTTTGGCAAGTTTGAGCAAGACATTATAGTTAAAAGCCCAACTAAATCTAGGGCAAGCCCTATCTGGCCTAAAGAATTATACACGTGGATTTCGTTTGGTATGAGCAGGGTTGAGCAACAAGTTAGGCCCGACTCGGCCCAAGCCTCTCCCGATGATCTTTAATATAGAAAAAAGTTCGCATAACAAAGCATATTGACATGGCTTGAAAATATTGCTAATACGTAGCCCATGCATCTTGTAGAATTTTTTTGCAGGGGGAACAGATACAACATTCATCACTCTTGACTGGGCAATGACGGAGCTTGTCATGAAGCCAAAAGCCATGGAAAGAGCACAATTGGAACTGCAAAGCGTTGTTGGAGAGAGAAAATACGTGCAAGAGACCGACCTAGCTCAATTGCCATACTTGAAGGCTATCATCAAGGAGGTATTTCGACTACATCCTCCTGCTCCTGTGTTAGTCCCAAGAGAATCCATGGAGGACATAACCGTTGACGGATACTACATTCCGGCAAAAACGCGCTTCTTCATTAATGCTTGGTCAATAGGGCGTGATATGCAATCGTGGGATGACCCTGAAACATTTCTACCAGAGAGGTTTTTGGATAGCTCCATTGACTTCAAGGGACAAGACTTCGAGCTAATACCATTTGGTGCAGGCCGAAGAAGTTGCCCAGCTATTGCATTTGGAAATGCCAGTATTGAGATTGCTTTAGCTCAACTTCTACACAGTTTCAATTGGCAACTTCCTCCTGGTGTCCAACCAAAAGATTTGGACATGGATGAAGCTTTTGGCATCACAATGCATAGGATCGAAAACCTCATTGTCATCGCCAAACCCCGCTTCTCCTAGGAAACAGTGAACAAACACGATAGATGGAGATCTCCTCATCCACTTCATTTAATTATCCATAAGCTTTTGCTTGTCATCGAAGCCTAGAAAGGAGAAGAAGCTAGAAGCTATCTATAATTGAAGAGTTAGGAATATGCTATAAGTCTACATATCCTCAGTGTTGAAATATCCTTAGTGGAGATTGTTACCATTAGTTTATAAGTGGGTGTTAAGTAAGGTCATCAGGATTTGAAGCGTCTCTCTGTGTTCAAAAATATGATTTCTATGTAGTTTTTTATTTAAGTCAAATAAGTACATAGAAAGTTTAGATATGGTAAAACCGCAAACAAGGGCCCGGGTGCACATGTGGGTTTTAGTTCGTGGAATAGATGCGCGAAGTGTTTGGATAGTGTTTTGGCTACTCCCGGCAAAGAACTAGGACCAAGAGATAGGGAAATAATATGGTTTTTATCGAGTGAGAAATGGCTACAGGGCCAGGCTATGGGACTAGTTCTTAGGATGAAGGGCGCGGCAATCTTTTAGTTGGTGTCTTCCATTGGTTTCTTTAATGCTGTTACGTGAGCACTATCAAGCCTAGTCATTGGCTGATTTCACTGCCATACTCTTGTGCAAGTGGTGAAGACAGGCAACGTGCCCTCCTTTTTAATCTTTACTCGCTTTTACTTTTATCCACGATTTTTTTTGACAAAAGTTCCTGACAACTCCAAATATAATGGCCCAATTTGACGGAATCCGATAACGTGCAACTCCAAATTTAGGATGACAATGAAGATAGGAATAAATCGAATCTCACATCGCTTAGATGTAATACATATCTCACTTGTAACAATGTATTTTCTGAGCAAAGCTTAAAAGAATAAAATCATGTGAATTCTAGATAATATATTTAAGAGTCAAGCTTGGATTTAACAAATGTGGTTACAAGCGTAGGCACCATGGGACTAGTTCTTAGGCCGCAGGGGATAGCTGTCTTTTAGCCGTTGTCTTCTGTTGGCTTCTTCAATGCTCTTTCGCGTGCACCGTCAAGTCCAACTTATTATGCAGATTTCATCGCCATACCCTTTGTCTAAGAGGTAAAAACATAGGCTATGTGTCTTCCTTTTTAACCTGTACACTCTTTTACTTTTATCCAAGATTTTCTTTTTACAAAAGTTTTAAACAACTCCACAAATTTCAACAGCCGCCTGAAGATTAGATATTTTGTAAAAATTTCTAGAATTCTCTTGTAAATGGATCGCTACTCAATAGTGGGAAATGTCATTATTATAATTTATAGCACGAAGAAACTTTTCGAACCTGAGTAATTCCTTAAACTATTTCATCTGAATTCTTGGACGTAAAATTCGAGAGTATTCCTAGATTAGAAGGGAAGAAAAATATTTCTTTTACCAATGAGGAATGCGAGGTATGTAAGTACTAGTATGTTAAAATAATAAACACAGCCTGGATGTGAAGGGATTACCACAAGCAGCCCTCATAGGTGGCAACACCCTTAGAGAAGGATAAACCGGTGGAGTGGTATTCAACCGTTCTTCACTACGTGCTAATGACCCTTTAACAAATACCCAGTTAAATAAAAGTAAAGGAGTGTACTGGCAAAAAAGGAAGACACGTAGCCTATGTCTTTACCTTTTGGACAAGAGTATGGCCATGAAATCTGCATAATAAATAGGGTTTGATGGTGCTCGCGAAATAGCATAGAAGAAACCAACAGAAGACAATAGCTAAAAGAAAGCTCTAAACAACTCCACAAATTTCAACCACCGCCTGAAGATCAGATATTTTTAAAAAAATTTCTAGATTTCTCTTGTAAATGGATCACTTCTCAACGAAACGTCATCATTATAATTTATAATACGAAGAAACCCTTGAGAGAGACCCGTCATTGTAATAAGAAAACGATCTATATCAGAGCTGAAATCAAAAGACATCAGTAAAATATCATGAACCGATGCCCCACCTTTTATGCTAGGGGAAGGTGGTGGGCTCTTTGTGAAAACGAAAATAAGATATATGCCCTACAGGATAGGCCAACACATGTACGAGCAAAAACACTAGATTCCTGTATATCCAGCCGAGGGTCGGATTCATCCATCCAAATATAATGATTTTCCTTATAGGAAAATAAGAATTTCTCTTTTCTCTTTATGACTAAATCGTTGAAGTAGTCAAGATGGTCCAGCGTATAATGATTTTCCTTATTGGAAGGTAACTCAAGAGTGAAGGGTGAAGCAACCTATTTCCTAGCATTATAAGTCAACAAGAAAGGGAAAAGGATCTTAAATGCTCTTTTTATTTTGTGAAAAATGAATCATTTAGAAAATATTTTCCTATAAATAATTGCTTAAATCTCATACAAAATGAATGAATCTTGATCAAAACATCCTTGATTGCCGTTATTTTCATCCAAAGTAGGGATGAGTAGTTTTTGGGAGGCAACGTTTACCATAGATTTAATATTGCAAATATAATTAGGTGTTTTTTTTCATAGAGGTTGCAAGACAAATGTCCAATATCAACCCAACGGCACCTTTTGAGTGTTTTTTTTTCCTTTTATGGAGGTTGGTTAGGACAAATGCACAATACCAACCTAATGACACTCTCCGACTTTAGCTCTAGCTCTGGCTTTGTTGGCTTTTACTCAGGCTTGGACTTTGACTTTGACTCTTTATTTTATTTTAGTTGAGGATGGTGAGGCCAAATGCCCAAAACCATTTCACTATCCAAATGTGTTTAGCTACAATATCATATTAAATGTGAGATTTTATGAAATTATTATCAATTGTTTTAAAAATTTAAGTTACTAAATGAAGACATGATTTAATATTTAAATATTCTAACACTCCTCATCATACTTAGTTTAGTCTTTTTCCTAATATTAAGGGTGAAGCAAAATCAGGCAACCCATCACTCATCTTCGCACTAATACAGTTTGCCCAAAAACCTTAAGTTTATTCAACATTATGATGTTCGCCGAAGGCAAATTATGTGATAGAAGATGCGGTGGTTAGGGTTTTGCATCATAATGAAAATTTGTCTGATTTTAAGCAATTTTTTGGCCGTTTTCACCGGATCTTGGACCTAAGTAATCGCACCGACGTGATCTTCATAACCGCCACTTATTTTGGTCTAAAGTGGGTTGCCGGAGGAGAATCGGTCAGCGGAAAGTACGGCGAAAGCGAAAAAGATCGCACGATGAAAGCAGGTGCGTGGACCCACGCGCCCGCGCGAAGGCTGGCGCATACATGGCACACGCCATGCAGGGCTTCAAGCACGGGTGATCCAAGCGCCACACGCACTGGCGCACGTGTGACAACGCCCGTCAGTCCCATCGCACAATTTTATAGATTTGCCCTCTCCTTGTAATTTTACTGATTTGGCCCCGTCGACCCATGAATTCCCAATTCTGCCCGCACTTATCTGTTTTTATGACATAGCCCTTGGCCGATGGATTCACCGTTCTGTCCTTGGCCAGTTGTAAACCAGTAGTTTACCGTGTTGTCCTTTATTTGTGAATTTCCCGTTCTGTCATTGTCTTGTGAATACTTTACTATTTCGCCGGTGCAAGCAATTTGTGAATATTTTGTGCAAAAATTAAATGTCTAGTATCCATATATAAATTTATTTAATTAGAGATTAGGTAGATCATCTCTAATTATCTTTAATTATATACATTAAAAATTTTTGGATCACATATTGAAAATGACATTAATTGTAATTAATCATATTAATATAATAATTTTTTTCCCATAGGAATTTTTATTATATTGATACGATTAATTAGGATGAAATACCACATTATTTTTCTTAACTTACTCATAGGAATTAAGAAAATAAATATAATATGATAGTTTCTTCATAAAGTAATTATGAATCAATTTAAATTAAAAACTTATCCCACAGACATTTTTTATATTAGTAATTCATATTTCGTGACATATTTTACATTGGTAAACATGATTTATGTATATTTTACCTCAAATTTTGTGACATAAGCATGTTTGTATATTATGCAATTTTACCACCTGTAAATATTTCCGATATCAATGTTCTCGAGTTAAACAATGGCAATTATAAAATTTGGAAGGAATTAATCATTCTTTAATTAGGGTGCATGGACATTAATTATGATATTCGGAAAGATGAACCACTTGTCCCTACTGATACTAGCACTTGACTGAAGTTGCTCTTTATTAGCAATGAGAGATGTCTAATTGCCTTAGTGTAATGTTCATAAGGACTAAATGTTCTACTAGTATTCATTGATTTAATTGTTCAGCATAATAATGCCAAAGCATTGTTGGAGGCTATTGGTGTGCAATTTGAAACTTTTGAAAAAACGCATGCCATGACCCCAAATATAAAGTTTTATCATTGAAACTCACTCGTGTTAGAGACATGCATGAGCACATCATGAGGATGAGGGACAATGTGGCTTAGCTGAGGAACCTTGAATTTGGGATACTTGAATCTTTCCTTGCATATTATATTCTAAATACTCTCCCACAACAATATGCACATTTCAAGATTTCTTATAACTCACATAAGAATAAGGGTGCATTTGATTCGGTATTTTGAAAGTCTATTGAGGAAATGCAAAGTAGTTTAGTCTAAAGGGTTTTGAACAAATGTAAAGACTGTTTGGTAAACAATGTTTTGAGAAACAACTTAAAAAAAATTGTCGTTTGGTAGAAAACACATTTGAAAGATTATTATTAGTTTTTTTAATTTTTATTTGTTAATAATTGATAAAAAATAATCATGCAACTTAAATAATAGTAAGAAAAATCAAATTTATTTACTTAAATAATAGTAGGAAAAATAAAATATATAAATTCAAAAAGGAAAAAGAAAAAAGCAAAGGGTCATTGCCACCAGTGAGCCAAATCTGGTGTTGGCGGCCGTTCACCGAGGTCGCCCAAGGCCGAGTGACCTCCGGCAAATGTCGTGTGAACTTGGCGAGGGTCGTTAGAAGTCACATGACCTCAAGCAACCCTAGTGAGGGTCATGCAACCTAGGCAGCGCATGACCCAAGCAAACGCCAGTTAGGCCAATCGCTTGGGTTGCGTGCCACAAAGGTTGCCCAACCTTTGGCGCCCTATGCCAAAGTCATGCAACCCTCACCAAAGGTTGCTCAATCAATGGCCGCCAATGCTAAATTTGGCCTGTTGGCAACCGCAGCCCTTTACTGGACCGATGAAGGGTTTGGTCCTTCTCTAATTAGAAAAATGATAGAACAAAACAAAATAATGATGAGGTAAAATCGGAAATTTGAAAAATTGATGAAGGTAATTTTGGAAGAAAAATGAGTTTTAGCATTGGGCTTTTCAGCATTCCCAATGCTAGCTTTCAAGTGAAAGCTATTTCAAAAAGTTTCCAAACAATCCAGTATGTCTCCAAGAGGCTTTGGATGCTAATGCCCTTTAGGAATACTAAATCAAACACATCCTAAATGGTCAATTGATGAACTCATGACCATGTGTGTTCAAGAGAAAGAAATGTTGCTTATGGAATCAGGCAAGAGTGCTCATTTGGTAACATGAGGAAAGTTTAAAGAACAAGGTAGGTAAAAGGGAAAAAGTAAAATGCCTCCACAAGTGACATTAAGAAAAAATCCAAATGCTTATTCAATAAAAAAGAAAGGGCATATGAGGAAGGGTTATGTTAAATTTAAGACCTGACTCGAAAAGAAAGATAATCCAATCTCAGGTATTTGTTATGAATCTAATATGATTGATGTAAGTCACAACACTTGATGAATTGATTCCAAATCTACAATCCACATTTCAATTTCCTTGCAAGGTTTTCAAAACCACCGAAAATCCTTAAGAAGTGAATAATACATTTATTTTGGAAACAAGATACATGCAATGCAATGCCCATGAATCATCAATGCGAGCTTTCATAGATATGTCACTAACAAATTTCCATTGAATAGAAAAATTCTTATCCTCCATCTTAACAAATGCAATAATATAATTATATTTGTCATATATTATACAAGTAACTCCTTTAAAGCATAGATAGTACCCATTTTATATCATTTAGCCCACACTGAGTAGATCTTGGGCAAGACTAAGGACTGGACATACATTGTGAATTTGGGCATTTATTTGTGTCAACAGCAATAGTGCCTTTTGCTTCCACATCGACTAGTGCACTGTTGTCCAATTTTCCTAGGGTTTTCACCCATATATCAAGTGAAAAATAGATTTTGGTTCCCTATCATGTGATTGATGTACGCCCACTATCAATGTACCATATATCTTTCTTTCTTTTTTGTCATTCATTGCTTGGCTTATGTAGAATGCCTTATCTTCACTTTCTTTTTCTTGAACATAGCTGGTTCAATAACTTGTTTTCCAGAGACAATCTTTTTCTATGTGGCCAATAGTTTACAAAAGTAGCATTGTGGCTTATCTAAATCAACAATTTTTCACCAAATGACTAGCTTTCTTGCAAATACTGCAAGGTGGATATTTTTCATTTTGAATAGTTTCCCCTTCTCTTTTACTTTTCCATGAGCTCTTTCTACCTTTCTAGTTTTATGAGACCGCATGAATGTTTTAGATTGGAAGACACTTTCAACTAAACTTTCATCTTATGCCATCAATGTTTTTTCATATGCTTCTAAAGAACTAATTAATTTACTCAATGGCAGGGCCTTTAAATTATTAGTTCATTTTATAGTGGTGACGATAGGATTGCATTTTTTGATAAGTGACCCCAATATTTTTTGAACAACCCTTTGGTCATTGATTTCATCTTCATAGGCTCTTATTTGATTAATTAGTTCTTTTAGTCTTCTACAATATTCTTGAATAGTCTCGTGATTTTTCATCTTAGTTTTCTCAAATTCCCTACTCAAAGTTTGAAGTTGAATAGTGCATACCTTTTCTAAGCCTTGAAATTCTTCTTGTAGTATCTCCTATGCCTTCTTATAGTTTCCGCTCAATTATTTTAAAAAATACCATTTTCGAGAGTGCTTGTTAAATAATACCTAGCGCCCTTGCATCCTCTTATAGTTGTTTGTTCTAAATGCTTGAACCTTCTTGTGGAGCCGCATAACCTTATTCTAGGGAAAATTGTCCAAAATATTCCTAAACCTATTGTGCTTTTGTTAATTTAGTTATAAACATTTTCACGTTTTGCCAATCAAGTCTATCCGATCAATTTTGATTGGAAATTACTAATGTGAACGTGGTCGCTGACCATTCTATGTGATAAGGTCAGTGTTAACGTGAATAATTTTTAATAATATTTTAATATATTTTCGAATTTTTTGTTTTTTTGTTTTTCTTCTCTTTTCCTTCTTTATTTTTTTCTTTCTCTTATTTTTTTCTATTTTATTTTCCTTTTTCCCTCTATTGGGCCTTGTCGATAGGGAAAGAGGAGAAATGAGAAAAAAGAGAGGAAAAAAAGGAAACGATAAAGAAGGAAAAGTGAAAATATTAATAACAAAGTTTGAAAAAAATATTATAATATAATTAAGAATTATTCATGTCAACATTAAGCGTATTATGAAGGACAACTGATATTTACGTTAACGATTTTCGATCAAAATTGATTATATAGACTCAATTGAAAAAAATTGAAAAATTTAGGATTCAATTAATATAACTAAAGATTTAATTCTAAATTGATAGAAGTATAATAAATTTAAATAATTTCAAATAATTTTTCTCTCTTTTTCATAATATCTAATACATCTTGGTCATCAAGAAAGTAATGATCTTAATGCTCTAATAGTCATAATTATTTCCATCGAAAATTGGAATAGGAAATAAGGATGAGACAGCGTTGGCCATGGATTTGGTGTCAGAAAATTTGGATGGGTGATTTGCGTAGAGGTTGGATAGGACAGTCGCCTAATACCGAGACTCTGACATAGCGTGGGAAATGGTTACGAAGCTAAGCTATGGGCTGGGTGTAGCTGTCTTCTCGTGGTGTCTTCTGTCGGTTTCTTTCATGTCCGTGCCCAAGCACCATCTAGCATATTTGTTCGTCATCAGACTTCACCACCATCCTCTTGGACAAGAGGTAAAGACTCAGGCCACGTGTCTTCCTTCTTAACCGGCTACTTTTATCCAAGATTTTGGGCCCGTTTGGTTCAGCATTCCCAAGGGGCTTTTAGCCCTGAAAGCCCCTTGGGAAAATGCAAACCTGTTTGGCTAAGCTTTGGGGAGGACTTTGGGGAGATGCAATTGCATCTCCAAGTATCCTCAAAGGGCCCGTTTGGTTCGGCTTTGGGGGAATGCATTTGGGAAAATGCAAATACCTTTGGACTAAAGGGGTTTCTCGAAATGCAAATACTGTTTGGTAAATTTTGCATTGTGAAAAAACTTTGACCTAAATACCGTTTGGTTAATACCCCATTTTGCTAAGGCCTTTGCAAAATTTTTTATTAAAAAAAATTGTAAATATTTTTTTTTTGCAAATTTACTTTTCTTCGGCCGCCGGCCACCCTCCGGCGACCAGATCTGGCCGCCAGTCAAGCTCCGGCGGCCAGATCTGGCCGCCGAAAGGCCTCGCCTGAGGTCGCCTGTCGCCTGGGTCGGGTGACCCAGGCGACGGCGGCGGTCGCGCGACCGCCTGGGTCGCGAACCAGGCGGAGGTCGCGCGGCGCGACCGCCTGGGTCGCGAACTAGGCGGAGGTCGCGCGACCGCCTGGGTCGCGAACCAGGCGGAGGTCGCGCGGCGCGACCGCCTGGGTCGCGAACTAGGCGGAGGTCGCGCGGCGCGACCGCCTGGGTCGCGAACCAGGCGGAGGTCGCGCGACCGCCTGGGTCGCGAACCCAGGCGGTGGTCGCGCGACCGCACGAACCAGGCGGAGGTCGCGCGACCGCCTGGGTCGCGAACCTAGGCGACGGGCGACCGCCGCGCCTCAGGCGGCGACCCAGACGCGCGACCTCCTGGGTCGCCCGACCTAGGCGACGGGCGACCGCCGCGCCTCAGGCGGCGACCCAGACGCGCGACCGCCTGAGGTCGCGCGACCAAGGGTGGTGGTCGCCTCCTTGGCCGGCGGTCGCCGGCGGTGGTCGGCGGACGTCAGCTTCCTTGGTGAGAAGAAGATGAACAGTGCATCATGTTGCATTCCCAAAATGCAAGTTCCCAATGCACCTCTGGAGGTGCATTGGGCTAAGGGACTTTCAGGGTACTTGGAAATGCAATTGCATTTCCCCAAAGCCCTCCCAAAGTTGAACCAAACAGGTTCGCATTTGGCCAAGGGGCTTTCAGGGCTGAAAGCCCCTTGCCAAAGCTGAACCAAACAGGGCCAAAGTCCCTTAGACTAATGCAGGTCCAAAGGTGCATTTGCAAGTTGTATTTTCAGAATGCAACTTGTACTACTGTTCATCTATCGGCAACCACCCACCAGTGACTGCCGGCCACCCTCCGGCCACCACCGGCTCACCCTCCGGCCATTGCCGGCGACCGCCGGCCCACTCTCCGGCGGCCAGATCTGGCTGCTGGTCAAGCTTCGGCGACTAGATCTGGCCGCCGGAGGGCCGGCCTGAGGTCGTGCGACCTCAGGCGGGGCGGCTTGAGGTCGGGCGACCTCAGGCGGCGGTCGCTTGGGTCCGGCGACCCAGGCGGCGGTCGCGCGCCTGAGTCGCGCGACCCAGGCGTCGCCGTCACTTGAGGTCGCCACCTCAGGCGATTGCGCGACCCAGGCACGCCTGAGGTCGCCGCCTCAGGTGGTCGCTTGGGTCGCGAACCCAGGCGATGGCCATCGCCTGGGTCGCATGGCCTCAGGCGGGGCGGCCTGAGGTCGGGCCGTCGCCTGGGTCGCCGGACCCAGGCGACCGCTGCCTGAGGTCGCCCGACCTCAAGCGGGCCTTTCGACGGCCAGATCTGGCCGCCGGTCAGCTATGGCGCCCAGATCTGGCCGCCGGAGGGTGGCCGGCGGCCAATTTGGCCGCCGGAAAATGAATTTAAAAAAAAAATTATTAAAAAAAATTTTAATAAAAAATTTCGTAAAAGTCCCTTAGCAAAATGTAATATTCACCAAACGGCATTTAGGCCAAATTTTTTTTACAATGCAAAATTTACCAAACGGTATTTGCATTTCGGAAAACCCCTTTAGATCAAAGGTACTTGCATTTTCCCAAGTGCATTTCCCCAAAGCTGAACCAAACGCACCCTTTATCTTTTACGAAAGCTCTAAACAACTCCACGCACTTCAACTTCCGCCTGAAGATTATTTATTTTGCAGAATTCTTTTAGATTTCTCTTGAAAATGGATCTGTTCTCTACGGTGGGAAACGTCATTATTATAGCACGAAGGAACCCTTGAGAGAGATTAATCATAATAATAAGAAAACGATCCATATCAGGGCTGAAATCAAAAGACATCAATAATAAACATTGAACCGATGTATGAACATTTCTACTAGAGGAAGGTGGTGAGATCTTTGTGAAAACGGATATACAATATCCGTCCTATAGGACAGGCCAACACATGTTTGAGAAAAAACACGAGATTTTAGTACAGCTCTCTAGATCCAGCTAAGAGTAATCTTGGACGGACATAGACCATATTCATGTGGATGACATTGGAAAATCAGAATTTCTCTTTTTTCTTTATAACTAAATTGTTAAAATAGTCAATAAAGTCCAACTCAAAGGATATTAAAATCTTAAACAGAAAGAAAAATAGATTTATCACTCAATCACTTAAAACATTAAATAAAGATCTAACAACATAATTATTGTTTAGCATATATTTATCAAATAGCAACTTGCTTAAAACAAGACAATTCATCAGCCATCTTCCCTCAATCACTTAAAATATTAAATAAATATCTAACAACATAATTATTGTTTAGTGGATATCTATCAAACAGTGACTTGCTTAAAGCAAGATAATCCATAAAAAATTGGGCCAGCTCCAATAAAGTCAAAAAAGCATTGATTATTGGTCGCTATTAGCATCACTAACCCTAGCTAACCCTAGCAGCACTATATTGTCACCCATGTAAATAGGGGTTACCTTGGATCCTTAGTTTTGTTACAAGGGTATCCTCGTCAAGGTAGGAGAGTTTTCTCTATACAAGGCCTCCTCCACTTGTTCAATAACTAGCGGGTTGCAAGAATGCATTTCTTATTTTAATGTGATAATGCCTGCATGCCTTACGCTCCTCGTTAGAGTCTATATATTTTGTTGTCCAACTCCAAGCAATATTCTCTATGTGTTTTATATTTGAGAGATCCCAAGGTCTGGAATTACCTCAAATGTAGCCTTTTTAATGTCATGTTGAGGTCGCGCCATCCTTTTAATTTCCTCAATTGCTTAAAACATTAAATAAAATTTAGCATATATCTATTAAATAGCGACTTGCTTAAAGCAAGATAATCCCTAGATAATTGGGGTAGCTTCAATGATTAGTCAGAAAAGCATCGATTATTCGTTGCTATTAGCATCACTAACTCCAGCAGTTTTTTATTGTCACACTGAGGACAATATCCTCGGGCGTTTTTCAGGACATAAATCTCGACCCCAGGACACCAATTTGCGGGTGTATGTCATTGTCCTGGGCAAATGGACCATATATTTACAAGAAAATGTGCACATTCTTTTTAGACTGACATTGACTGCAATAATAAATAAAATAAAAATAAAAGAGAGATAGAGACCAGCAAATCAGATAAATTCAATGACATCCATATGTAAAAACTGTGTAGAAATCAAATAAGAAGTACAGTTTAGCAAGATCACATATCTTGCAATGGCTCTCCTTCAGCATCTGTTTCTCCCAACATGCTTGGTCGTAGCAGCTTTGCTGATAGTTCTCTTGAGGAGCAAGTCCAGTAAAAGAAAGTGCAACCTCCCACCGAGCCCACCTAAGCTGCCGATTATCGGCAATCTCCACCAGCTTGGCAAATCGCCGCACATATCACTCCATCGCCTGGCGAGAAAGTACGGGTCGATCATGTCCTTGCAGCTCGGCGAAGTCCCGACCATAGTCGTTTCCTCAGCTGCGATGGCCAAGGAGGTGATGAAAACGCACGACCTAGCGCTCGCGAACCGCCCTCAGATCTTCTCAGCCAAGCACTTGTTTTATGACTGCACGGACATGGCCTTCTCTCCCTATGGTGCTTATTGGAGGCACATAAGGAAAATCTGCACACTCGAAGTGCTTAGTGCAAAACGGGTTCAGTCATTTAGTCATGTCAGGGAGGAAGAAGTTGCTCGTTTAGTTCACCGGATTGCAAAGTCTTTTCCAGGCATCATAAATCTTTCCAAACTGCTTGGGTTATACGCAAATGACGTTCTTTGCCGGACCGCTTTTGGGAGGGACTTTTCAGCAGGAGGGGATTATGATAAGCATGGGTTTCAAAAGATGCTAGAGGAGTATCAGGAGCTGCTTGGGGGATTCAGCATAGAAGATTTCTTTCCTTCCATGGAATTTATTCATAACCTAACAGGGATGAAATCTAGACTTCAACACACTTTTAAGCGCTTTGATAATCTTTTTGACAAGATATTGAGAGAACATTCAAATGAAAACAGATCTCTGGAGGCGCAGAAGGATCTTGTGGATGTTTTGATTGATATCGAGAAAAATGGTTACGGTGACATGCCCCTCACAAAAGCCAACGTTAAAGCCCTCATCCTGGTCGGTAAATCATCCTCCCCTCTGGCTTGACATTCCATTTAAGTTTTTAGATTGCATTTATCATCTAAATTTCTAGTCAGGATAGGAATTAATAAAATAGAATTTAAGGACTTCACTATAACATATCAATTGTTTGGTTAATCGTAGCAATGAAATTGAATATTTTCGCATTCCATCATTTAATTGTTTAATATGAATGGTATGTTAGTATAAATGAACTAAAATTGCACAAACATAAATGATAAGAATTTCTTATTTTTATTTGCTTATTATCTATTATTTTTCCCTCTCTTTTTTATTTCTTTTTTAGCTTCCACCATTCTTTAATAAAATTTTATTTAACAGTGAACTATGCTATTATCCCTAAAATACGTAATAAATATAAATACCATGCATATATTGAATATATATTATAGGATAAATGGATATTCAAATATATAAATAAAGATAAGAATAAATAAAATAAAAAATTGTTGTTATTTTGAATTCTATTTTTATATTAGAATTTATGTATTATTTATCTCTAATTACTATTTAAATTTTATTAATTTAAGAAATTTGTTATTTGAAAAAAAAAGACTTTTATATGATGGATATTTGAAATCATATCCATTTTTATCCCACGTCCCTCAAAAGATATTTTTATTTGGGTTACATCTATCTTATGTTCAACTTTATTTTGTTTTTGTCAAGACCTATATACCTGTCCCGAATTTTCATCCCTCTAACAAATGTAGCTCTAAAGAATAGACAAGATCATGGGTTTGATAGCTCACGCCAAATGAGTGAAAAGAACATTTTTTAGCATGTTTGAACAAGATTATTTCATAAAAGGTTCAACTTAGCCCAAGCCTAGCGATGTCTCGCCTAAAGAATTACGCATGCACACTTCTTTTGCTGTGAGCTAGGTTAAGCAACAAGTCAGGCCCAACATAAGAGCTCGATTCGCCCGAGTCCCTTCCATCGGTCATCTTCAATATGCCGTAAAGTTTGCATAGCAAAGCATATCTAACTTGCGTGAAAAATATTTCTAACATGTAGCCTGTGCATGTTGTAGGATTTTTTTGCAGCAGGAACAGATACCACATTCATAACGCTTGACTGGGCAATGACAGAGCTTGTCATGAATCCTAAAGCCATCAAAATAGCACAAGCCGAATTACAAAGCATTGTTGGCGAAAGAAAATCTGTGCGAGAGACTGACCTACCTCGATTACCATACTTGAAGGCTATCATCAAGGAGGTATTCCGACTGCATCCTCCTGCTCCTGTGTTGGTCCCAAGAGAATCCATGGAGGATGTAACCATTGACGGATACTGCATTCCAGCAAAAACACGTTTCTTCGTTAATGCTTGGTCAATAGGGCGTGATCCGCAATCCTGGGTTGATCCTGAAGCATTTCTACCGGAAAGATTTTTGGATAGCACCATCGACTTCAAGGGACAGGACTTTGAGCTAATACCATTTGGCGCAGGCCGAAGAAGCTGCCCAGCTATTACATTTGGAAATGCCAGTGTTGAAATTGCTTTAGCTCAACTTCTTCACAGTTTCGATTGGCAGCTTCCTCCTGGTGTCCAACCAAAAGATTTGGATATGGAAGAAGCTTTTGGCATCACAATGCATAGGATCGAAAACCTTGTTGTCGTTGCCAAACCCCGCTTCTCCTAGACAAAGGTGAACAACAAACAAGCTCGCTGAAAATCTCCTCTTCGACTTGGTTTAATTATCCATAAGCGTTTGCTTGTTATGGAAGCTTCGAAAGGAGATTATGCTAGATGCTATTTATCACTGAAGAGTTAAGATTATGCTATATGTGCTCTAGGCAGTGTTTAAGTCATGAACAGTCTACCTATTCTTGGTGTTGAAGCATTAGCTAGCGGACTTAATTACCATTAGTTAATAGGGGGTGTTAAATAAGGTAGTTTAGGATTTGAGTGTCTTTTCTGTGCTATATATAGAGTCTCTATGTGACTTTTCATTAAGTCAAATAAGTAAACATTTATGGGTACTCTCTCTCTCTCTAGCTTGGTGGCTTCTACAATCCCCCTAGTATCATTTTTTGGTATCAGGTAGCCGTTAGATCAAATAAGATAAATCTCACCCATCAATAATAAACATCTTTAGTTTTTGTAAGACAACTTTAAAGGTTATGACAAAATGCACGTGGCTACGGGGAGATTGGTGTCTAGAGGACTATAGAATCCCCTAAAGATTCTGGAAGAAGAACCATAACTCAAACAAGGTAATTATATAGAGTGTAGTCGTGAAATATGTAGATCATCCATACCTTTTTCCATTTTGCTTGCCTTTTCTTCTTCTCTCTTCTTCTTTTGGGCCCATTTTCTCTTGATGCCACTTTGATGCCATTCACATTCACCTGGTTTATTTTACTCTTCCTGTTCATCTTCAAATGGTCACTACTTCATTATTACTCCATTATAGCTCCTTTGTTTCCGGAGTGTCATTGTGAAATGTCTACATGTCAACCAAAGACTTCCTTCAAGTAACCCAACACTAGCATCGATTAACAACCTGTTGTTTGATGTCAATCTTAAGACATATTTTGCATCTAAAATTCCTTCTATCAGTTATATCAAGTTTCGGACATTGCAATGTTGCTAACATTGGTTCTACGTAGGCATTATGCAGTCTGACATTGGCGGTACAGTTTCTTTGTATATGTATGTCCAGCAAACATACCAGTCGGGGTCCATATTGAGAGTCACAGATGCCGCAAAAATCAGCATAAGGGCAAACGCAAACAATGTTAATAGTATGAGAGAGAACCTTTGATAGAGATAGAGGCGCCACAAGATTATAGTGAGAAGAACACAGATGAAAATCCTGGATGCGTCCAAAAGTTATCAACGATGAGCATCATGAACAATCTATGAACGAGTGGTACTTGAGAAAGGTGCCGAGACACTTTGAAAGATCATTTAATGTAATTGAAATAACTAAATTTTGGGTTGTTCGAGCAAGTAAGGGAAATTCTATGGAATTCATAACCGTCTCAATGTTATTTTTTTTTACTTTTTTTATTGTCTGAATATTCAGGAACTAAGACCATTCCAATGCTCCTTTTCGCCATGCATAAACTAAACCAACAATTAGGATAAGCACGAGTATATGGAAAGGTGAAAAATTGCTTTCGTTGTTGTGGAATAAGAAGCCTTCGTATCTTAATGCATGTATTTACCGCATTCGGAGCTATTAGAGCGGGATCCACTTTTTGGGGAATATGAGTTGAAGCAATAACAAGAATATTTTGAGTGGAACATTTTCTTATTCCACAACATTTATACAAGCATGAACATGGGATTTCAACTCAACCTAGTCGATCACACTAGAGTAGATTTGATGGATTGAAATTTTGAATGGCCGACCAAATTTATGTGGACAGCTATTGTTTTAAGTTTTTTTAAGCTAAAGTCCACAATGTGATCAAGAGAAGTCCAATAACAAGATGGGGTAATCAGCTCCACTTCCTAGGATTGGATAGTTAGACAAAGGAGACCTATGGTTAGGAACGTTAGGTTTTGTTGGAATTTGTGATCCAACTTGTTGAATACGATAGCATATAGAAACATCAGTTGGATACTAGAGTAATCGAGATTTATCCTGCAAAAATTTAAGTCTTACGAGGTAGTTAAAATTTATGGTCCTAGTATTTTGAGAGTAATTCCCAAAAAAGTCTTAAATTTGCTGCAATTATACTAATTCAATCCAAAACCTTTTAATTAAATCAATTCAATCCTAAATCGTTTGACAATATACCAATTAAGTCCTAAAACTTTGAATTGTGTTAATTTAGATCTAAATATTTTGATAATTTGCTAATTTAGTCTTTTTTATCAATCTAGGCCAAAAAATGCTGATGTGGCAGCCTAGTTAACGTTGGCTATTCTATGTAGCATGACCAACACTAATGTAAATAATTTTTTTACATCTTTTTATTTTTCTGAATATTTTTTCTTTTTTTCTTTTTTCTAAGAGTTGGAAAAAAATGAAAAGATAAAAATATTTAGAAAAAAGTTTAGCAAAAAATTATCTATGTCAATGTCGATGCCGACTGTGCCATAAGACAGTTGGTCCCTACCAAACCGCCACATCAATGTTTTCAGACCAAAATGACTAAATTGACAAATTGTCACAAGATTTCGGAATAAATTGGCAAATCCTCATAATATTTAGGACTAAATTGGTAAAATTAAAAAGTTTACGATTGAATTGACAAATTATCAAAATGTTTAGGTTTAAATTGGTCAAATTAAAATGTTTAGGATTGAATTAGTACAAATATAATAAGTTTAAGACTTTTTAAGTAAAATTTTCCTTTGTCACGTCTAGGAATTGTGGTAAATATTCTAAGCCGGTGGATGTGCTCTATAAATGGAGGATTGATCGCAAAGCCGTGTGGGGAGCTGAGAATAAAATACATATGCTCCTTCATCAATCCATGTGAATGACGTTGGAAAATCAGAATTTCTACTTTTTTTATGACTAAATTGTTAAAATAGTCAAGAAAGTGCAACGTGTAATGATTTTCCATATTGAAGGGGTACTCAAAGATTGAAGGGTGACTGCGAAAAGGATTTTAAAACCTTAAACAAGGAAAAAAAAAAACAGATTCGTCAGTTGTCCTATCATTCCCTCAATCACTTAAAACATTAAATAAAGATCTAACAATGTGATTATCATTTAACATATATCTATTAAACAACGATTTGCTTAAAGCAAGATAATCCCTAAATAATTGGGGCAGCTCCAATGATTAGTCAGAAAAGCATCGATTATTCGTTGCTATTAGCATCACTAGCCCCAGCAGTATCCTATTGTCACACTGAGGACAATATCCTAGGGCGTTTTTCAGGACATAAATCTCGACCCTGGGACACCAATTTGCGGGTGCGGGTGTATGTCATTGTCCTGGGAGAATGGACCATATAATTACAAGAAGATGTGCACATTTTTTTAGACTGACATTGACTACAACAAAAAAAAGAAAGAACAAGAGACCAGCTAATCAGATAAATTCAATGACATCCATATGTAAAAACTGTGTAGAAATCAAATAAGAAATACATTTTGGCAAGATCACATATATTGCAATTGCTCTCCTTCAGCATCTGTTTCTCCCAACATGCTTGGTCGTGGCAGCTTTGCTGATAGTTCTCTTGAGGAGCAAGTCCAGGAAAAGAAAGTGCAACCTCCCACCGAGCCCACCTAAGATGCCGATCATCGGCAATCTCCACCAGCTTGGCAAATCGCCGCACATATCACTCCATCGCCTGGCGAGAAAGTACGGGTCGATCATGTCCTTGCAGCTCGGCGAAGTCCCGACCATAGTCGTTTCCTCAGCTGCGATGGCCAAGGAGGTGATGAAGACGCACAACCTAGCGCTCGTGAACCGCCCTCAGATCTTCTCAGCCAAGCACTTGTTTTATGACTGCACAGACATGGCCTTCTCTCCCTATGGCGCTTATTGGAGGCACATAAGGAAAATCTGCACACTCAAAGTGCTTAGCGCAAAACGGGTTCAGTCATTTAGTCATGTCAGGGAGGAAGAAGTTGCTCGTTTAGTTCACCGGATTGCAAAGTCTTGTCCAGGCATCATAAATCTTTCCAAACTGCTTGGGTTATACGCAAATGACGTTCTTTGCCGGACCGCTTTTGGGAGGGACTTTTCAGCAGGAGGGGATTATGATAAGCATGGGTTTCAAAAGATGCTAGAGGAGTATCAGGAGCTGCTTGGGGGATTCAGCATAGGAGATTTCTTTCCTTCCATGGAATTTATTCATAACCTGACTGGGATGAAATCTAGACTTCAACACACTTTTAAGTGCTTTGATAATCTTTTTGACAAGATATTGAGAGAACATTCAAATGAAAATAGAGCTCTGGAGGCGCAGAAGGATCTTGTGGATGTTTTGATCGATATCGAGAAAAATGGATACGGTGACATGCCCCTTACAAAAGCCAACGTTAAAGCCCTCATCCTGGTCGGTAAATCATTCTCCCCTTTGGCTTGACACTCCATTTAAGTTTTTAGATTGCGTTTATCATCTAAATTTCTAGTCAGGATAGGAATTAATAAAATAGAATTAAAGGACTTCACTAAAACATATCAATTGTTTGGTTAATCGTAGCATTGAAACTGAATATTTTCGCATTCCATCATTTAATTGTTTAATATGAATGGTATGTTAGTATAAATGAACTAAAAGTGCACAAACAGAGATGATAAGAATTTTTTATTTTTATTTGCTTATTATCTATTATTTTTCCCTCTTTTTTTTATTTCTTTTTTAGCTTCCACCATTCTTTAATAAAATTTTATTTAATAGTGAACTATGCTATTATCCCTAAAATATGTAATAAATACAAATACCATACATATATTGAATATATATTATAGGATAAATGGATATTCAAATATGTAAATAAAGATAAGAATAAATAAAATAAAAAATTGTTGTTATTTTGAATTCTATTTTTATATTAGAATTTATGTATTATTTATCTCTAATTACTATTTAAATTTTATTAATTTAAGAAATTTGTTATTTGAAAAAAAAAAGACTTTTATATGATGGATATTTGAAATCATATCCATTTTTATCCCACGTCCCTCAAAAGATATTTTTATTTGGGTTATATCTATCTTATATTCAACTTTATTTTGTTTTTGTCAAGAGCTATATACCTATCCCGAATTTTCATCCCCCTAACAAATGTAGCTCTAAAGAATAGACAAGATCATGGGTTTGATAGCTCACGCCAAATGAGTGTGAAGAACATTTTTTAGCACGTTTGAACAAGACTATTTAATAAAAGGTTCAACTCAAGCCAAGCCAAGCGATGTCTGGCCTAAAGAATTATGCTTGCGCGCTTCTTTTGCTGTGAGCTCGGTAAGCAACAAGTCAGGCCCAACATAAGAGCTCGACTCGCTCGAGTCCCTTCCATCGATCATCTTCAATATGCCGTAAAGTTTGCATAGCAAAGCATATTTGACTTGCGTGAAATATTTCTAACATGTAGCCTGTGCATGTTGCAGGATTTTTTTGCAGCAGGAACAGATACAACATTCATTACTCTTGACTGGGCAATGACAGAGCTTGTCATGAACCCTAAAGCCATCGAAATAGCACAAGCCGAATTACAAAGCATCGTTGGAGATAGAAAATCCGTACGAGAGACTGACCTACTCAACTGCCATACTTGAAGGCTATCATCAAGGAGGTATTCCGACTGCATCCTCCTGCTCCTGTGTTGCTCCCAAGAGAATCCATGGAGGATGTAACCATTAACGGATACTGCATTCCAGCAAAAACGCGTTTCTTCGTTAATGCTTGGTCAATAGGGCGTGATCCGCAATCCTGGGTTGATCCCGAAGCATTTCTACCAGAAAGATTTTTGGATAGCACTATTGACTTCAAGGGACAGGACTTCGAGCTAATACCATTTGGTGCAGGCCGAAGAAGCTGCCCAGCTATTACATTTGGAAATGCCAGTGTTGAAATTGCTTTAGCTCAACTACTTCACAGTTTCGATTGGCAGCTTCCTCCTGGTGTCCAATCAAAAGACTTGGATATGGAAGAAGCTTTTGGCATCACAATGCATAGGATCGAAAACCTTGTTGTTGTTGCCAAACCCCGCTTCTCCTAGACAAAGGTGAACAACAAACAAGCTCGCTGAAAATCTCCTCTTCGACTTGGTTTAATTATCCATAAGCGTTTGCTTGTTATGGAAGCTCCGAAAGGAGATTACGCTGGATGCTATTTATCACTGAAGAGTTAAGAATATGCTATATGTGCTCTAAGCAGAGTTTAAGTCATGAACAGTCTACCTATTCTTGGTGTTGAAGCATTAGCTAGCGGACTTATGTACCATTAGTTAATAAGGGGGTGTTAAATAAGATAGCTTGGGATTTGAAGTGTCTTTTCTGTGCTTTATATATAAAGTCTCTACGTGACTTTTCATCAAGTCAAATAACTAAACATATATGGGTACTCTCTCTCTCTCTACGTGACTTTTCATCAAGTCAAATAACTAAACATATATGGGTACTCTCTCTCTCTCTCTCTCTCTCTCTCTCTCTCTCTCTCTCTCTCTAGGGGTGTGCAACCGGATTGACTCGGAACCACCCGGAACCACCCGATCTCTCTCTCTCTCTCTCTCTCTCNTCCGCAATCCTGGGTTGATCCCGAAGCATTTCTACCAGAAAGATTTTTGGATAGCACTATCGACTTCAAGGGTAAGGACTTCGAGCTAATACCATTTGGCGCAGGCCGAAGAAGCTGGCCAGCTATCACATTTGGAAATGCCAGTGTTGAAATTGCTTTAGCTCAACTTCTTCACAGTTTCGATTGGCAGCTTCCTCCTGGTGTCCAACCAAAAGATTTGGATATGGAAGAAGCTTTTGGCATCACAATGCATAGGATCGAAAACCTTGTTGTCGTCACCAAACCCCGCTTCCCCTAGACAAAGGTGAACAACAAACAAGCTCGCTGAAAATCTCCTCTTCGACTTGGTTTAATTATCCATAAGCGTTTGCTTGTTATGGAAGCTCTGAAAGGAGATTATGCTGGATGCTATTTATCACTGAAGAGTTAAGAATATGCTATATGTGCTCTAGGCAGAGTTTAAGTCATGAACAGTCACCTATTCTTAGTGTTGAAGCATTAGCTAGCGGACTTAAGTACCATTAGTTAATAAGGGGGTGTTAAATAAGGTAGGTTAAGATTTGAAGTGTCTTTTCTGTGCTCTATATATAAAGTCTCTACATGACTTTTCATCAAGTCAAATAAGTAAACATATATGGGTACTCTTAGCCGTTAGATCAAATAAGAATAAATGTCACCCATCAATTATAAATATTTTTAGTTTTTGTAAGACAACTTTAAAGGTTATGATAGAATACACGTGGTTACAGGCAGATTGGCCTCTAGAGGACCATAGAATCCCCCGAAGATTCTGGAAGAAGAACCATAATTTAAACAAGGTAATTATATGGAGTGTAGTCGTGACATTTATGGATCATCCATATCTTTTTCCATTTTGCTTGCCTTTTCTTCTTCTCCCTTCTTCTTTTGGGCCATTTTCTCTTGATGCCACTTTGATGCCATTCACACTCAACCTAGCTTATTTTACTCCTCTTCCTATTCATCTTCAGATGGTCACTACTTCATTATTACTCCATTACAGCTCCTTTGTTTTCGAAGTGTCATTGTGAAATTTCCATAAGTCAACCAAAGACTTCCTTCAAGTAACCCAACATTAGCATCGACTAACAACCTGTTTTTTGGTGTCAATCTTAAGAGAGACTTCGCATCTAAAATTCCTTCTGCCAATTTTATCTAGTTTCGGACATTGCAATGTCGCTAACATAGGTTCTACGTAGGCATTACGCAGTCTGACATTGGCGATATAATTTCTCTGTATACGTAGGTCCATATTGAGAGTCATAGATGCCACAAAAATCAGCACAAAGGGCAAACGTGAACAATGTTAATAGCATGAAAGAGAACCCTTGATAAAGATAGAGGCGCCACAGGATTATAGTGAGAAGAACACAGATGAAAATCCCGGATGCGTCCAAAAGTTATCAACGATGAGCATCATGAACAATCTATGAACGGGTGGTACCTGAGGAAGGTGCAGAGACACTTTCTATACTAATTGCAGAGGAAAATGATGCCCTTAGCTACTTTTTCTTATTCCACAACATTTATCCAAGCATGACCATGGGATTTCAACTTAACCTAGTCGACCACATTGGAGTAGAATTGATGGATTGAAATTTTGAATGGCCGACCAAATTTCTTAATCGTTAAGACAGCTATTCTTTCACCGTATATTCTTCTTGTTGATCAACAATAACTACAATATCAGGTAACCCCATCATTTATTTAATCCCGCCCAGATATGTTTGGATAGTTAGACAACGGAGACCTATGGTTAGGAACGTTAGGTTTAAATAAAATATGTGATCAAGAGAAGTCCAATTCAAGATAGAAAGGTAATCGGCTCCACTTCCTAGGATTCGATAGTTAGACAACGGAGACCTATGATTAGGAACGTTAGATCTTGTTGGAATTTGTGATCCAACTTGTTGAATACGGTAGCATGTAGAAATATCTGTTGAATACTAGAGTAATCGAGATGTATCCTACAAAAATTTAAGTCTTACGAGGTAGTTAAAATTTATGGTCCTAGTATTTTGAGAGTAATTCCAAAAAATTCTTAAATTTGCTGCAATTATACTAATTCAATCTAAAACCTTTTAATTAAACTGATTCAGTCCTAAATCATTTGACAATTTATCAATCAAGTCATAAAACTTTGAATTGTGTTAATTTAGATCTAAATATTTCGATAATTTGCTAATTTAGTCTTTTTGATCAATCTTGGCAAAAAAATGCTGATGTGGCGGCCTAGTTAACGTTGGCTATTCTATGTAGCATGACTAACACTGATGTAAATAATTTTTTTACATCTTTTTATTTTTCTGAATATTTTTTTTCTTTTCTTCTTTTTTCTAAGAGTCGGAAAAAAGATTCAGAAAAAAGTTTACAGAATTGCAAAAAATTATCCACGTCAACATTAGTGCCGACCGTGCCATAAGATGGTTGGGCCCAACCCGACTGCCACATCAATGTTTTCAGACCAAAATGACTAAATTGACAAATTGTCACAAGATTTAGAAATAAAATGGCAAATACTCATAATATTTAGGATTAAATTAGTAAAATTGAAAGGTTTACGATTGAATTGACAAATTATCAAAATGTTTATGTCTAAATTGATCAAATTAAAATGTTTAGGACTGAATTAATACAAGTATAATTAGTTTAAGACTTTTTAAGAAAATTTTCCCTTTGTCACATTTAGGAATTGTGGTAAATATTCTAAGGCGGTGGATGTGCTCTATAAATGGAGGATTGATCGCAAAGCCGTGTGGGGAGTAATGCTCCACCGCGTGGGGGAGCTGAGAATAAAATACATATGCTCCTCCATCACTACTCCATCACGTGTACAACTAGTTTGTTAAATTAATCAAACTATCCCTGTCCTATAAAACCTTGAATTTATATACCTTGTCCCTTTCTCATTCCTCCGCCACATATATCCCACACACATACACACTTGCACATCAAACCACAAACTAACAGTGGTTTCAAAATCACGCTTTTGCAATCGCATTGTATCAAAGATCCAAAGATTAACAGGTTTTCATAAGCACTTTTCGCATTTTGCTTAAATTTGTTAAGTGGAACTTCAACCTACTTTCTTCATAGTTGCTGTCAAATTCTCCAGAAAAACTAAAAGCATAAAAAACTTCCTCTTAAAGTACGGTAGAATTTTCAGCCAAAAAAACCTACAATAGAATACCATGTAAAAAGGAGACTGCATCCCAAGATTGAGTTCACGCTGCTCCAGGAGCAACTTAAGAATAATCTTTCAGAAACAGGTCATCTGTTAGGTGTCCATCACATCACACCTCCAGAGAAGTCTTTAAAGGACCTAATTTCTAGGCAGATCTCTATCAAAAGGGAACTTACTAAAAGTATTACAATCCCACGACCAATGAGATTTTTCCAAAGGCGTGGGGCTTCCGGCGATTGATCTAATTGTGGGACTATGCATCGATCTAGAAAAAGAGACATGTGTCGGCCACCAATACCACAATCGATAGCATTCTGGTACAAGAGAATGACGAAGGCAAAGAGCAAGCGGTGTATTACCTGAGCATGATGCTAAATGATGCCGCAAAGAGATATATCACAATTGAAAAAATTGGTTTATCTCTGTATTTTACATGCACTAAATTGCAACATTATATGTTGCCAGCTATTGTGCATGTAATATGTAAGAACAATGTTATAAAGTACATGCTGACAAGGCCCATAGTAAAGGGTAGTGTAGCGAAATAGTCATTTGCTTTGACGGAGCTAGATTTAGTTTATATACCAATGAAAACTGTAAAAGGGCAAGCAGTGGCTGATTTCATTGCGGAATAGCCATGTGTCCAAGTTGAAGAATATATGAGCAAGAGCTATACACGAGTAGTTCCATGGCTTTTACACTTCGACGGATCCGCCAGGACGGCTGCCTTAGGAGTTGGTATCCTGATTGCCTCGCCTCAAGGGCATAAAACAAAGTTACAGTTCAAATTGGACTTTAAATGTTCCAACAATCAAGCGAAATACGTGGCCCTCACAGTCATAGGTGTAGAATCCGTCAAGATCATGGGCGATTCACAGAAAGTCATAAAGCAATTAAGTGGGGAATATCAATATCTGAATGAAAACATTATTGAATATTATCATAAGGCAATGAGCTTGCTCAAACGGCATCTGGCTATTGCATTTCAAAAGAACTTGCACATACCATTGCAATCGAGATGAAAGCATTGCCACCAATGTCTTAGCGTATTTCGATTGTAGAAACCGAAAGGAAAAAGAGTGGTGACGCGGATTGGAGGATACCGATAATTGAATATCTAAAGAATCCCCAATCATGGGATAAGAAGTTAAGGAAGCAGGATTTAAAATATATCCTCCTTGGCAAAGAGCTTTACTGACATATTATAGAAGGAATACTATTGTGATGTTAGGATCAGAGAGAAGCAGCTTTGGCAATGGTTGAGGTTCATGAGGGGATTTGTAGAGCTGATCAACCTGGAATTAAAATGAAGCGGTTATTGCGACGTCATGGATATTTTTAGCCCGCAATAAGTCAAGATTGCATGGACTACACGAGAGGGTGTAAAGCTTGCCAAGTGCATGGCCTGATTCAACATGTCTTGGCCACCTTGTTGAAGCCAATAGTGAAGCTATGGCTGTTTAGGGGTTGGGCAATAGACATCATTGGGACGATATACCCACATTCGACCAAAAAAAACATACACATATATTGCTCGCTACCGACTACTTCACTAAGTGGGTGGAAGCGGCATCATATAAAAGCATTACTCAAAAGACAGTTAAGGAGTTCATCGAGGAGCACATCATAAATCATTTTGGGATTCCCAAAACTATCACAGTTGATCAAGGGACCGTCTTTACTGAGGCCTAAGAGCTTGATTTTGTAGAGTTGAAGGGCATAAAGATGATCCACTCAACACCATACTATGCGCAGGCTAATAGGCAAGCCGAGGCGTCCAACAAGGTCATTATCAATTTGATAAAAAAGCACCTCGTCGAGAACCCAAGGGAATAGAACTCCATTTTGTCGACTAAATTATGGGCTTATCGCACGTCAAAGAGGTCAACTGATGGAATTGTGGAGTCTGATGGAGAAAAATATTATTGTGGGTAGGCACTTCCCAATAGGTTACCCATCCTGAGATATTAAAGGAAATAAAGTTTATATTACTGCTAATAGCATACATGTAATTTCCTTTAATATGTATGCCCTAGACTCCTGTTATAAATAGGGCAATTTTCTTTTATAGTTGTGACGCTGAAGGTTTGTAACCTTGAGCTTGTAATGTTGATACTAATAGTGAAGAGATTGCCTAGTGCGGCACCATGGTTTTTCCCTTCTTGATTTTGGAAGGGTTTTCCATATAAAAATTCTTGCTTGCCTTCTTTTTTCTTCCCTACTTTTATTTTTCGCATATTCACGTTCCTCAACAATTGGTATTAGAGCCTAGTTTTGGCAAAATAGTGGGAGCGAATATGGACGAAGGAAAGGTGAAGATTGATCGATTCAATGGTAAGGATTTTGGTTTCTGGAAGATGCAGATCGAGGATATGCTGTATCAAAAGAACTTGCATCAATCTCTATTTGGAGAGAAATCAAAATCTATGAAGCAAGCAGAGTGGGAATTGTTAAATTGACAAGCTCTTGGTTTGATTCGTCTTACATTGGCGTGGAATGTTACTTTCAACATTGCCAATGAGACGACAATGGTGGATTTGATGGTGGCATTGTCTAACATGTACTTGAAGCCTTCTACATCAAACAAGGTATATTTGATGCGTCGTCTTTTCAATCTGAAGATGGATGAGAGTGCTTTTGTGATAGATCACATCAACAAATTCAACGTGATCATCAGTTGAGTTCGGTGGATATCAAATTTGATGATGAGGTAAAGACTTTAATTTTATTATCTTCTCTACCTGAAAGTTGGAGTGCAACTGTGACTGCAGTGAACAATTCATCTGGTAAGAAAAAGTTGAAGCTTCAAGCAATCCAAGATTTGATTCTTAGCGAGGATATTCGTAGAAGAGAATTGGGTGAATTTTCGGGTGCTGCCTTAAATATTGAAGACAGAGGGAGAAGCAATCAACAGGGATAAAACCAGTACCATGGTAGATCAAAGTCCAGAGGAAGAAGCAAATTGAGACCTCGTGGTGAAATTATTTGATGGAATTGCGAAAAGAAAGGACATCTGAAACGAGATTGTAGAGCTTTAAATAAAAAAATTCAATATCGAGATCGAAATCAAGAGGAAGAAAAATCCGTGAATGTAACTTTTGAAGAGACACAAAATAGTGATGCTTTAATTTTGAGCATTGATGGTCCAATTGAGTTGTGGATTCTTGACTCAGGTGCGTCATTTCACTCTACTTCATGCAAAGAATTAATGCACAATTTTGTTGTTGGAAAATTTGGAAAGGTTTATCTTGCTGATGATGAACCTTTGGATATTATGGGAAAGGGTAAAATTTATATAAAATCTACTAACATATATCAATGGAAGTTGCATGATATTAGATATGTTCCAGAACTTAAGAGAAATCTGATCTCTATATGTCAACTAAACAGCACAGGTTACAGAACTATTTTTGGGGATGGCTCTTGGAAAATTGTTAGAGGTGCTCTGGTTGTAGCACGTGGAACAAAGTCAGGAACGCTCTACGTAATTGAAATTAATAGAGAAACTATAGCAATTGCTGAATTATGGCACTACAAGCTTGGACACATGAGTGAAAAAGGAATGAAGATTTTAACATCTAAGGGAAAATTGCCTGATTTGAAGTGCATAGATATTGGTCTATGTGAAGATTGTGTTATGGGTAAGCATAAACGTGTCAGTTTTTCGAAGATTGGAAAAGAACCAAAGAAAGAAAAATTAGAGTTGGTGCATACAAATGTGTGGGGCCCAACTCCTGTGTAATCCATTGAAGGCTCGCGCTATTATGTCACATTTATTGATGATTCCACTAGAAAGGTATGGGTTTATTTTCTAAACAATAAATCTGACGTGTTTACTATTTTCAAAAGATAAAAAGCTGAAGTGGAGAACAAGACTGGCCTGAAAATTAAATGTTGGCGGTGAATATGATAGCAAGGAATTCAAGCAATTTTGTGTAGAGAATGGAATCAGAATGACAAGAACTATTCCCAATAGGCTGCAATAAAACGAAGTTGTTGAGAGAATGAATAGAACTTTGAATGAGCGTGCAAGAAGTATGAGGTTGCATGCAAGATTACTCAAGATGTTTTGGGCAGATGTAATTAATATGGCAGCATATTTAATTATTAGAGAACCTTTGGTTCCACTTGATTTTAAGTTACCAGAAGAAGAATGGAGTGGAAAGAAGGTAAGTCTCTCACATCTGAAAGTTTTTTGTTATGTTTCCTATGTCCACGTAGATTCTGAAAAAAGCTAAAAAGTGTTTTTTCATTGGATATAGTTTTGATTATTTTGTCTATCGGTTCCGGGATGAACAAAATAGAAAAATAATAAAAACTGCTGATGTTACATTCAATGAGAATATGTTGTACAAGGACAAATTTGTGGCAGAATCTAGTGTGAAGGAAAATTTAGTGGAGAATACAAAGATTGAATTGGAAGAGAATTCTAAAAGTGTTCTGGTTGAAATTCCTAAAACTATTGCTGAACAAAAATCATGTACACTTGATCCCACTTTGAGAAGATCTAGTAGAATACATAAACTTGTACAGAGATATTCTCCACCATTGCATTATTTGCTTTTGACTGAAGTTGGCGAACCAGAAAATTTTTCGAAAGCAGTGCAGGTTGAAAATTCTGTTAAGTGGGAGTTAGCAATGTAGGATGAGTTGAATTCATTCAAAAAAAAACAAAACTTGGGTGTTAACTCAGTTACCAGATGGGAAGAAGGCATTGCAGAATAAGTGGGTGTATCGAGTCAAAGAAGAACCTGATGGCAGCAAGAGGTACAAAGCAAGGTTAGTGGTAAAAGGGTTTCAGCAAAAAGAAGGAATTGACTATATAGAGATTTTTTTCTTCAGTTGTGAAATTGACTACTGTTAGGTCAGTATTGAGTATTGTTGCCATAGAGAATTTACATCTAGAGCAACTAGATGTTAAGACTACATTCCTCCATGGTAATTTGGAGGAGGATATTTACATAGTACAACCGGAAGGTTTTCAAGATCTCGGATAAGAAAATTATGTCTACAAATTGAAGAAAATTATGTCTACAAATTATGTCTCCATGGTAACTAGAGATTTTTTCTCCAGTTATGAAATTAACTACTGTTAGATCAGTATTGAGTATTGTTGCCGTAGAGAATTTACATCTAGAGCAACTAGATGTTAAGACTGCATCCCTCCATAGTAATTTGGAGGAGGATATTTACATGATACAACCAGAAGGTTTTCAAGATCTTGAAAAAGAAAATTATATCTACAAATTGAAGAAAAGTCTGTATGGCTTGAAACAAGCTCCTTGATAGTGGTACAAAAAATTTGACACATTTATATGTGGTAACGAGTTCACCATAAGTGATATAGATCACTATTGTTATTTCAAAAAATTTGATGACTACTATATTATTTTGCTGTTGTATGTAGATGATATGCTCATCGCAGGATCTAGCATGAGAGAGATCAGCATACTAAAGCAGCAATTGTCAAAAGAGTTTGAGATGAAGGACTTGGGCGCAGCAAATCAAATTCTTGGGATGAGGATCACGTAGGATAGATTCAAAATAATTCTAAAGTTATCGCAAGAAAAGTACATTGAAAAAGTGCTTGACAGATTTAAAGTTCATAATGCAAAGCTTAAAAGTATTCCTTTAGGAAGTCATTTCAAGCTCTCAAAGGAGCAGTCACCAAAGACGAATGAAGAGCAGGAGTATATGGCTAAAGTGCCTTATGCATCAGCTGTTGGTAGTTTAATGTACGCAATGGTGTGTACTAGACCATACATAGCTCATGCAATGAGAGTTATAAGTAGATACATGGCAAATCCAAGGATAAAACATTAGGAAGCTGTAAAGTGGTTATTAAGATACCTGAAAGGCACTTCAGATATGTCATTATGTTTTATGAAAAATAGTGCAACTTTACAAGGCTTTGTTAATGCAGATCTTGATGGTGACTTGGATAATAGAAAGAGAACATCGGGTTATGTTTTTACTTTAGGTGGCACTGTAATTAGTTGGATGTCTAGACTTCAGACTTGTGTATCTCTCTCAACTACTGAAGTAGAGTATGTGGCTATATCTGAAGCTGATAAGAAGATGAATTGGTTAAAAAAATTTCTGAAGGAGATAGGCAAAGAACAAGATAACAGCGTTCTTTTCAGTAATAGTCAAAGTGTTATTTGTTTTGCAAAGAATCTGGTATTTCACTCAAGGACAAAACACATTGAGTTAAAATATCATCAAATTCGTCAGTTGATAGATGACAGGACATTGTCATTAAAGAAGATTCTTGGTACAGAAAATCAAGCAAATATGTTAGTAAATGTTGTCACCACTGAGAAACTGAGGCAGGGCATTACCTCAGTTGGCCTCTATGGTAAGTGATGAGGGAGGTCACCGCACTAGGATAATTTGGTTTGAAAAGATGAAGACTATAAAAGATTGCTATTTTTTAAAGATCAGCTTCCGAGTGGGAGATTGATGGAATTGTAGAGTCTGATGGAGAAAAATATTATTGTGGGTAGGCACTTCCCAGTAGGTCACCCATCCTGAGATATTAAAGGAAATAGAGTTTATATTACTGCTAATAGCATACATGTAATTTCCTTTAATATGTATGCTCTAGACTCCTGTTATAAATAAGGCAATTTCTTTTATAGTTGTAACGCTGAAGTTTTGTAATTTTGAGCTTGTAACGCTAATACTGATAATGAAAAGATTGCCTAGTGCGGCACTGTGGTTTTTCCCTTCTTGATTTTGGAAGGGTTTTCCACGTAATTCTTGCTTGGCCTTTTTTTTCTTCCCTACTTTTATTTTTCGCATATTCGCGTTCGTCAACATCAACAACGAGAACAAGCCCATACTTGTTGACATACGGTCAAGAAGCAATGTTACCATTGGAAATCACGGTATAGTCGTTAAGGGTACGGCTCCAAAACGAGATATTACCAGAAGACTATAATGAAGCAATGTATATGTAGTTAGATGAACTGGACGAGGTGAGATCCACAACATTGGACCATGCGATTGCCTGAAAGAAAAGAGTGGCCACATCTGACAGCAAGCATGTGAAGGATAAATACTTCTCTATGGGAGATCTAATTTGGAAAACAGTTCTCCTGTTCCATATGAAGACCGAGGCATTTGATAAATGGTCCCCTACGTGGGAAGGACCGTATTAAGTAACCAATGTATTAAGTGGCAATGCTTACCGATTGATGAGTTTGGAGGGAGTGGAGATACCACAATCGATCAACGGGAAGTATTTAAAGCCATTGTAGCCAACGATGTGGGAAATGAGAGTGGCAAGAGGAAATTGGAACGCAAATCAATTAGTATTCACAAAAAGGGGTGCAGCAAGACACCTACATGAGCCAGCCAAAAAAGAAAAGACTTGGCAAAATAGCAAAACAGAAGCCCGACAGGGCAAACAAAGTCCAACACACACCATCTAGGGGTGTCAATGAGTCGGGTCGGGTCAGGTCGGGTCGGGTTGGGTCTTGATGTTACCCGACCCAACCCGAACAATAAGGGTCATGTCATTTGACCTGACCCAACCCGACCCAAAAGGCATAAAACATGAAGCAAAAAAAAAAAAAAGTGTCAATTCGGGTCGGGTCGGATTTCGAGTTGTTGACATATCATAACATTCTCCCTCGCCGTCTCTCGGCTCCTCCTCCGACGGATCAAAGTCCACACAAGAATTGCCTGGGAACTTGACATTGGCAATATGGCCTATGTTAATAAGAAAAACAGAAAATCTGGAGGAAAAGATAAAAAGAATGCCCAATATAGCCTCACTGAAAACACTTGATGAGGACGACTAAACTTCGCACAATCCGTATTCACATTCGCATCCACATCCCCTTCTTCATTATTACTTTTCTTGATCGCTCCTTCCTCAGAATGGCACTCCTCATTCTCATCTTTCATGATCTTGATGATCTCGCACGCTTTCTTCGAAGTCGGAGTGTCAGGGTAGGCTCCACATCCCTGGCTGGCCTCAGGATTCGCTGAATTCAACGCGTCAATGCCCGAACCTGAGCCGGACCGTGCCTTCTTCTCGACCAGTGACTCGGCCAAGTTCCGATCGTTGCTCAAGCTGGTGGTGGTCGAGCTCAGGAACCCGGAGTTCCGGCCACTCCCATCTGCGCGAGATGGAGAAGTCCGATTGCTCCAAGCTGTGATTTTGAACCATCTCGCAATCGTCAATCGCGGTCAGGGACGAGCCCAAATAGAGAAAGGACCTGAAGAACCCGCCATTGCCGTTGAGCCCTGACTCGCCAGGTCAAAGTACGCGAACACCATCTTCTAGTTCTCCCTCACGACGCTAATTTCAGGGAACTCAATCTTGGAATACTCGACTGGGTCGAGGATCACCTTCGAGACTTTCCGGTCAAGCAGCACCACCTCGGAGCTAATCGACGAGTTGGCCACCGCCGAGTCGACCGGGGCGATGCGATGAGCTAGAGGCCGAGTCTGACTGTCCTGGTGGGAGAGTGGAAGAGGTCGGTGGACAAGAGGCTGTAGTTGCAAGTGACCTTGCCCTTACTGGCGATCTACGACAGCGGGACGAGGGCAAACCCGAGGAGCTGGTCCTCCATGAAGTATCGGGCACAGCTCCGCATCCAGACCTTGCACTTGAGGACCGAGTCAGCGTTGAGAGAGAGAAAGGGGAGATCCGTGTTGAGAGAGAGGAGAGAGAAGGGGGAGACGAGGGGGAAAAAATGAAAAATGTTTTGATTTGAGTAATGGGTAATGGATAGGGTTATTATTTGACCCAACCTAACCCAAACAATACCCAAATAAAAAAAACCCTATCCAAACAAAACTAAGCTCAAACCCCAAAATATTAATAGTTTATGGGTCAGGTCGGGTCAGGTCGAGTCGGGCTGGGCTAGGCGTTTTTGCCACCCCTACCTGAGGGGCGACAATGACGAAACTCATGAAATAAGACGAGCTAGATGAGTTGCGAGTAAAAGGAGTTGTAGATGAGATAGCTTGGGTTGGTGTGTTTAGTTTAAAGCCTTTAATGTGTTTGGGTAGAACAATGTTCCGACCCTAACTTGATCCAAAACATGTATTCTATTTGTGTTTATAATTATTACCCGAACAGTATTAAGACCCGAAACATGTACCATACTTATTTCGTGTTCGGGGCGTGTTTGGGTCGTGTTTGGGGCGTGTTGATTTGATGGATTTTTTGGACACCCCTACCGTCAACCCTCTATTTATAGGCGAGGAGCCTGATCGATAGAGGTTTTTGTTATAATTGATCACAATTCAGTTTAAAAAAATTGCCTACATTAAATTCCATTGCAAAGGCTAGTGATTGAATATAAAAATTTTGGGGCAAATATGATTGAAACAAAAATTGGTGATTTTGGCAAAATCAGGCAGCCCACCACCCGTCTTCGGTTTAAAACGGTCGCAGCACCATGGGAAACAAAAGCCTAAAGTTTATTTGGCATTATGGTGATCGTTGAAGGCAAATTGCATGATGAAAGTCATGGCGGTTAGAGTTTTGCGTCGTATTGAAAATTTGAATGATTTTAAGCAACTTTCTTGCTATTTTCATCAAATCTTGGACCTAAGTGATCGCACTGACGTGGTCTTCATAACCACCTCTTATTTTGGTCTTAAGTGGGCTGTCGGAGGAGAATCGGACAGCAGAAGGCACAGCTGAAGAAAAAAAGATCGCACTATGAAAGCAAGCGCGCTCGCGCGAAGGCAAGCGCATGCACGGCACTCGCCGTGCAGGGCTTCAAGCATGTGCCCTCCAAGCCTGTGGAGGGCTTCTGGCACTTGGGCAGAACGTGCTCGCGCACTTGTGACACGCGCCCGTCAATCCCATTGCACCAATTTTATAGATTTGCCCACTCCTTGTAATTTTATTGATTTGCCCCCATCGCCGCATGAATTCCCAATTTTGCCCTTACTTAGCTGCTTTTATGATATCACCCTTGGCCAATGGATTTACCGTTCTGTCCTTAGCCAGTTGTAGTTTACTGTTTTGTTCTTTATCTATGAATTTCCTGTTCTACCCTTGTCTTGTGAATACTTTACTATTTTGCCATTACAAATAATTTGTGAATATTTTGTGCAAAAATTAAATGTCTAGCAATCCGTATATAATTTTATTTAATTAGAGATTAGCCAGAGCATCTATAATTATCTTAAATTACATACATTAAAAGGTTTTGGATCACATATTAAAAATGACATTGATTGTAATTAATCATGTTAATATAATAATTTCTTTCTATATGAATTTTTATTATATTGATATGATTAATTAGATGAAATATCACATTATTTTTCTTAATTTACTCACAAGGATTAAGAAAATGAACATAATATGATATTTTCTTCATAAAGTAATTATGAATCTATTTTTAAATTAAAAACTTAGTCCACACACAATTTTTATGTTATGTGGTTTATAATTTGTGACAAATTTTATATTGGTAAAACATGATTTATGTATCTTTTATCTCAAATTTTGTGACATAAGCATGTTTGTATATTATGCAATTTTACCACATGTTATCAATGCTATCAAGTTAAACGATGACAATTATAAAGTTTGAAAGGAATTAATCATTCTTCAATTAGAGTGCATATGCATTAATTATGCTATTCGGAAAGATGAACCACCTACCCCTACTGATACTAGCACTCGACCAAAGTTACTTTTTATGACTAGTGGGAGTGGTCTAATTGCCTCAATGTAGTGTTCATGAGGACCTTTCTACTAATATTCGTCGTTTAATTGCTCAGCATAATAATGCGAAAGCATTGTTAGAGGCTATTGGTGTGCAATTTGAAACTTCTGAAAAAACGCATGCCATGACCCTAAATATGAAGTTTTATCATTGAAAGTCACTCGTGTCAGAGATGTGCATGAGCACATCATGAGGATGAGGGACATTGTGGCTCAGCTGAGGAACCTTGAGATGAGATACTTGAATCTTTACTTGTGTATGATATTATGAATGCTCTCCCATAACAATATACACCTTTCAAGATCTCTTATAACATACATAAATAATCAATTGATAAACTCATGATCATATGTTTTCAAGAGGAAGAAAGGTTGCTTATGGAATCGGGTGAGAGTGCTTATTTGGCAACATAAGGAAAATTTAAAAAGAAAGGCAGGCAAAAGAGAAAGGGTAAAATACCTCAACAATTTGACATTAAGAAAGAATCTAAATGCTTATTCTGTAAAAAAGAAAGGGCATATGAGAAAGAATCGTGTCAAATTTAAGACCTGACTCGAAAAGAAAAATAATTCGATCTCATGTGTTTACTATGAATCTAATATGGTTGATATGAATTATAACACTTGGTGAATTGATTCTAAATTACAATTCATATTTCGAATTCCTTTCAAAGTTTTCAAAACCACCAAAAACCATTGAGAAGTGAATAATGCATCTATTTTGGAAATAAGATAGGTCTGATGCATTGCCCATCAATTATCAGTTTGAGCTTTCACAAATATGTCACTGACATATTTCCATTGAATAGAAAAATTCTTATTCTCCATCTTAACAAATGCAATAATATTTTTATATTTGTCATAATTTATACAAATCTCCTTTAAAGCATAGAGAGTACCCATTTTATGTCATTTAGCCCACGCTAAGTAGATCTTGGGCAAGACTAAGGACTAGACATACATTGTGAATTTGGGCCTTTATTTGTTTCAACAGCAATAGTGCCTTTTGGTTCCACATCGACTAGAGCGCTATTGTCCAATTTTACTTGGGTTTTCACCCATATATCAATATCAGTGAAAACATATTGGTTTCCTATCATATGATTGCTACACGCCTACTATCAATGTACCATATATCATTTTTTTTTTAATCATTTTTTGCTTGGCTTGTGTAGAATGTATTGTCTTCACTATCTTTTTCTTCAACTTAGCCGGTTCAATAACTTGTTTTCGAGAGACAATCTTTTTTCTGTGTGGCCAATCTTTTACAAAAGCAGCATTGTGGCTTATCTAAACCAACAATTTTTCACCAAATGACTAACTTTCTTGCAAATGCTGCAAGGTGGATATTTTTCATTTTAAATAGTTTCTCCTTCTCTTTTACTTTTCCATGAGCTCCTTCCACCTTTTTAGTTTTATGAGATCATATGAATATTTTAGACTGGAAGACACTTTCAACTAAACTTTCACCTTATGCCATCGGTCATTTTCATATGCTTCTAAAGAGCTAATTAATTTACTCATAAATAATTTATTCAATGGCAAGGCCTTTAAATTGTTAGTTCCTTTTATAGTGGTGACAATAGGATTGCATTTTCTGATAAGTGACCTCAATATTTTTTCAACAATCCTTTGGTCATTGATTTCATCTTCTTAGGCTCTTATTTGATTAACTAATTCTTTTAGTCTTCCACAATATTCTTGAATAGTCTCATGATTTTTCATCTTAGTATTCCCAAATTCCCTTCTCAAAGTTTGATGTTGAATAGTGCATACCTTTCTATGCCTTGAAATTTTTCTTGTAGTATCTCCTATGCCCTTTTGCAGTTTTCGCTCCAATTATTTTTGAAAATACCATTTTTGAGAGTGCTTGTTAAATAATACACAACGCCCCTGCATCCTCTTATAGTTGTTTGTTGCTCGTACCTTCTTATAGAGCCGTGTAACCTTTTTCTAGGGAAAATTGTCCAAAATAATCTTAAACCTATTGCACTTTCTTCAATTTAGTCATAAACCTTTTAATTGTGTCATTTTAGTCATAAATATTTTCACATTTTACGAATTGAGTCCATCTGATCAATTTTGATCTGAAATCACTAATGTGGATGTGGTCACTGACCATCCTACGTGATAAGGTCAGTGTTGACGTGAATAATTTTTAATAATATTTTAATATATTTTCTAATTTTTTTTATTTTTCATTTTTTTCTTCTCTTTTCCTTCTTTATTTTTTTTTCTATTTTCTTTTCCTTTTTCCCTCTACTAGGCCTTGTTGATAGGGAAAGAGGAGAGATGAAAAAAAAGAGAGAAAAAAAACAGTAAAGAAGGAAAAGAGAAGAAAAGTGAAAAAATTAATACAAAAGTTTGAAAAAAATATAATAATATCATTAAAAATTGTTCACGTCAACGCTAATCTTATCATGAAGGACAATCGATATTCATGTCAGCAATTTTCAATCAAAATTGATCATATAATTTTAATTGACAAAATTTGGAAAGGTTTATGACTCAATTAACACAACTAAATGTTTAATTATGAATTGTCGAAAATGTAATAGATTTAAGATTTTTTGGATAATTTTTCCCTCTTTTCCATAATATCTAATAAATTTTGGGCCATCAAGAAAGTAGTGATTTGGTGTCAAAATGCTCCAATAGTTAAAATGCTCCAATTATCGTAGTTATTCCCATAAAAAAAATTGGAATGGGAAATAAGGATGAGGCAGCGTTGGCCAATGATTTGGCATCAGAAAATTTGGATGGGTGACATGAGTAGAGGTTGGTTAGGACAGTCGCCTAATCCCTATGGGCTGAAGGGTGTAGCTATCTTTCAGTTGCTGTCTTCTGTCGGTTTCTTCTTTGTCCATACACAAGCACCATCAAGCCTATTTATTCGTTATCAGACTTCACCACCATACTCTTGTCCAAGAGATAAAGACGCAGGCCACGTGTCTACCTTCTTAACCTATATACGCACTTATACATTTATCTAAGATTTTTTCTTTAACAAAAAGCTCTAGACAACTCCATTCCGCCCACTTCAGCTACGGCCTTGAAGATTACTTTTTTTGCAGAATTCTTTTAAAATTTCTCTTGTAAATGGATCACTTCTCGGCAGCGGAAAACATCATTATTATAGCACGAAGAAACCCTTGAGAGAGATTAATCATAGTAATAAGAAGACGATCCATATTAGAGCTGAAATCAAAAGACATCAATAATGAACATCGAACTAATATGCGAACTTTTATGCTAGAGGAAGGTGGTGGGATCTTTGTGAAAACGGATATACAATATCCGTCCTACACGATAGGCCAACCCATGTATGAGCAAAAACACGAGATTTTAGTATAGCCCTCTAGATCCAGCTAAGTAATCTTGGACGGACATGGACCATATTCATGCGGATGACGATGGAAAATTAGAATTTCTCTTTTCTCTTTATGACTAAATTGCTAAAATAGTCAAGAAAGCCCAACGTGTAATGCTTTTCCATATTGAGGGGGTACTCAAAAATTGAAGGGCGACTGCGAAAAGAATATTAAAACCTTAAATATAAAGAAAAACAGATTCATCAGTCGTCTTATGATTCCCTCAATCACTTAAAGTTGTTTGTAGTATCTCCTATGCCCTTTTGCAGTTTTCGCTCCAATTATTTTTGAAAATACCATTTTTGAGAGTGCTTGTTAAATAATACACAACGCCCCTGCATCCTCTTATAGTTGTTTGTTGCTTGTACCTTCTTATAGAGCCGTGTAACCTTTTTCTAGGGAAAATTTGAAAAAAATAATCTTAAACCTATTGTACTTTCTTCAATTTAGTCATAAACCTTTTAATTGTGTTATTTTAGTCATAAATATTTTCACATTTTACCAATTAAGTCCATCTTATCAATTTTGATCGGAAATCACTAATGTAGATGTGGTCACTGACCATCCTACGTGATAAGGTCAGTGTTGACGTGAATAATTTTTAATAATATTTTAATATATTTTCTATTTTTTTTTTCATTTTTTTCTTCTCTTTTCCTTCTTTATTTTTTTCTATTTTCTTTCTTTTTTCCCTCTACTGGGCCTTGTTGATAGGGAAAGAGGAGAGATGAAAAAAAGAGAGAGAAAAACAAAAAAACAATAAAGAAGGAAAAGTGAAGAAAAGTGAAAAAATAATACAAAAGTTTGAAAAAAATATTATAATATCATTAAAAATTGTTCACGTCAATGCTAATTTTATCATAAAGGACAATCGATATTCACATAAGCAATTTTTGTTCAAAATTGATCATATAAACTTAATTGACAAAATTTGAAAAGGTTTATGACTCAATTAACACAACTAAATGTTTAATTATGAATTGTCAAAAATGTAATAAATTTAAGATTTTTTGGATAATTTTTCCCTCTTTTCCATAATATCTAATAAATTTTGGGCCATCAAGAAAGTAGTGATTTGGTGTCAAAATGCTCCAATAGTTAAAATGCTCCAATTATCGTAATTATTCCCATAAAAAAATTGGAATGGGAAATAAGGATGAGGCAGCGTTGGCCATGGATTTGGCGTCAGAAAATTTGGATGGGTGACCTGAGTAGAGGTTGGTTAGGACAGTCGCCTAATCCCTAGGGACTCTGACATTGAGGGAGAAATGGCTACAAGGCTAAGCTATGGGCTGAAGGGTGTAGCTATCCTTCAGTTGCTGTCTTCTGTCGGTTTCTTCTATGTCCATACACAAGCACCATCAAGCCTATTTATTCGTTACCAGACTTCACCACCATACTCTTGTCCAAGAGATAAAGACGCAGGCCACGTGTCTATCTTCTTAGCCTATATACACACTTATACCTTTATCTAAGATTTTTTCTTTTACAAAAAGCTCTAGACAACTCCACTCCTCGCACTTCAGTTACGGCCCTGAAGATTACTTTTTTTGCAGAATTCTTTTAGATTTCTCTTGTAAATGGATCACTTCTCGGCAGTGGAAAACATCATTATTATAGCACAAAGAAACCCTTGAGAGAGATTAATCATAGCAATAAGAAGATGATCCATATTAGAGCTGAAATCAAAAGACATCAATAATGAACATCGAACTAATATGCAAACTTTTATGCTAGAGGAAGGTGGTGGGATCTTTGTGAAAACGGATATACAATATCCGTCCTACACAACAAGCCAACCCATGTATGAGCAAAAACACGAGATTTTAGTATAGCCCTCTAGATCCAGCTAAGTAATCTTGGACGGACATGGACCATATTCATGCGGATGACGATGGAAAATCAGAATTTCTCTTTTTTCTTTATGACTAAATTGTTAAAATAGTCAAGAAAACCCAACGTGTAATGCTTTTCCATATTGAGGGGGGTACTCAAAGATTGAAGGGCGACTGCGAAAATAATATTAAAACTTTAAATATAAAGAAAAACAAATTCATCAGTCATCTTATGATTTCCTCAATCACTTAAAACATTAAATAAAGATCGAGCAACATAATTATTGTTTAGCAGATATCTATCGTACAGCAACTTGCTTAAAGCAAGACAATTCATCAGTCATCCTATGATTCCCTCAATCACTTAAAACATTAAATAAAGATCTAACAACATAATTATTAGTTAGTAGAAATCTATCAAACAGTGACTTGCTTAAAGCAAGATAATCCATAAAAAATTGGGCCAACTCCAATGATTAGTCAGAAAAGCATGGATTATTGGTCGCTATTAACCCTAGCAGCACTCTATTGGCATGCATTTAAACAGGGGTTACCTTGGATCCTTAGTTTTGTGTAAAGGGTATCCTCACCAAGGTAAGAGAGTTTCCTCTCTACAAGGCCTCCTCCACCTGTCTTATAACTAATGGGCTGCGAGAATGCATTTCTTATTATAATATGCTAATACCCGTATGCCCTATACCCCTCATTAGAGTCTATATATTTTTGTTGCCTAGCTCCAAGCAATAGCCTCCATGCGTTTTACATTTGAGAGATCCCAAGATCCGGATTTACCTCAAATGTAGCCTTTTTGATGTCATGCCAAGGACGTGTCGTCCATTTGATTTCCTCAATTGCTTAAAACATTAGAAAAATCTAACAACGTGATTATCATTTAGCATATATCTATCAAACAGCGAGTTGCTTTAACCAAGATAATCGCTAGATAATTGGGGCAGCTCCAATAATTAGTCAACAAAGCATCGATTATTCGTTGCTATTAGCATCACTAACCCCAGCAGTATTCTATCGTCACACTGAGGACAATACCGTGGGGCGTTTTTCTGGACATAAATCTCGACCCTGGGACACCAATTTGCGGGTTATGTCGTTGTCCTGGGCGAATGGACTATATATTTACAAGAAAATGCGCACGTTCTTTCTAGACTGACATTGACTACAATAATAAATAAATAAATAAAAAGAGAGAGAGACCAGCAAATCAGATAAATTCAATGACATCCATATGTAAAAAGTGTGTAGAAATCAAATAAGAAGTACAGTTTAGCAAGATCACATATCTTGCAATGGCTCTCCTTCAGCATCTGTTTCTCCCAACATGCTCAGTCGTAGCAGCTTTGCTGATAGTTCTCTTGAGGAGCAAGTCCAGGAAAAGAAAGTGCAACCTCCCACCGAGCCCACCTAAGCTGCCGATCATCGGCAATCTCCACCAGCTTGGCAAATCGCCGCACATATCACTCCATCGCCTGGCGAGAAAGTATGGGTCGATCATGTCCTTGCAGCTCGGTGAAGTCCCGACCATAGTCGTTTCCTCGGCTGCGATGGCCAAGGAGGTGATGAAAACGCACGACCTAGCGCTCGCGAACCGCCCTCAGATCTTCTCAGCCAAGCACTTGTTTTATGACTACACGGACATGGCCTTCTCTCCCTATGGCGCTTATTGGAGGCACATAAGGAAAATCTGCACTCTAGAAGTGCTTAGCGCAAAACGGGTTCAGTCATTTAGTCATGTCAGGGAGGAAGAAGTTGCTCGTTTAGTTCACCGGATAGCAAAGTCTTGTCCAGGCACCGTAAATCTTTCCAAACTGCTTGGGTTATACGCAAATGACGTTCTTTGCCGGACCACTTTTGGGAGGGGCTTTTCAGTAGGAGGGGATTATGATAAGCATGGGTTTCAAAAGATGCTAGAGGAGTTTCAGGAGCTGCTTGGGGGATTCAGCATAGGAGATTTCTTTCCTTCCATGGAATTTATTCATAGCCTAACCGGGATGAAATCTAGACTTCAACACACTATTAAGTGCTTTGACAATCTTTTTGATGAGGTACTGAGAGAACATTCAAATGAAAGCAGATCTCTGGAGACCCAAAAGAATCTTATGGATGTTTTGATCGAAATCGAGAAGAATGATTATGGTGACATGCCCCTCACTAGAGCCAACGTTAAAGCCCTCATCTTGGTCAGTAAATCATTCTCCCCCTTCGCTTGACATTCCATATGAGTTTTTAGATTGCATTTATCATTTGAATTTCTAGTCATAATAGGAATTGACAAAATAGATATAGAATTCAAAGATTTTACTATAACATATCAATTGTTTAGTGAATTGTAGCAACAAAACTAAATATTTTCGCATTCCATCATTTAATTATTTAGTACGAACAATATGTTAGTATAAATGAACTAAAAATGCACAAACGGAGATGGTAAGAATTTCTTTTTTTATTTACTTATTATCTATTATTTTTCCCTCTCTTTTTTATTTCTTTTTTCCCTTCGATCATTCTCTAATAAAATTTTATTAAATAGTGAACTATGCTAATACCCCTAGAATATGTAATATAAATACCATATATGTTATAGGATAAATGGATATTAGAATGTATAAATAAAAATAAGAAAAAATAAAATCAAAAATTGTTGTTAGTTTGAATTTTCTTTTTATATTATAATTTATATATTATTTATATCTAATTATTATTTAAATTTTATTAATTTAAGAAATTTTTTATTTGAGAAAAATAACTTTTATATGATGGATTTTTGAAATCACCTCCATTTTTATCCCACATCTCTCAAAAAATACTTTTATCTAGGTTATATTCTCTTATATTCAACTTTATTTTATTTTTGTCAAGAAACATATACCTATCCCGAATTTTCATCCTACTACCAAATGTAGCTCTAAAGAATAGACAATATCATGGGTTTGACAACCCACACTAAATGAGTGTGAAGAATTTTTTTTTTAGCACGTTTGAACAAGACTATTTAATAAAAGGTTCAACTCAACGCAAGCCAAGCAATGTCTGGCCTAAAGAATTATACGTGCGGTCTTCTTTTGCTATGAGTACAGTTGAGCAACAAGTTAGGCCCAACATAAGAGCTCGACTCGCTCGAGTCCCTTTCACTGATCATCTTCAATATGCCGTAAAGTTTGCATGGCAACGCATATCTGACTTGCGTGAAAATATTTCCAATATGTAGCCTGTGCATGTTGCAGGATGTCACGCCCCGACCCTCGAGCATGCGACGATCCCCATCTTCTCTTTCGGTCATTTGAATGCGACGTCCTAGGACGCGTTGCCGACCATTCTTTTTATCTTTCAATTAAGCACATGCGGAAGCAACAATCAATCCCCGTACAATTTAACGAATTGGGATAGTCAGGAAAGTCAATCAGAAACACAATCAATGATGCCAGTTTATTAATCTTCTGATTAACCTTAGGAAGTCTATACAAACAGGCCCTTACCACGGGCTACTTCCTGCAGAGCCAATCAAACAAATAGGCCAGGGTTAATCTACTTCTTCCAAGACGCACCACCTGTCGAATCTGCCTCCAACAAACCTGAAAATGGTTATTCAATAACCAGTGAGATATAAATCTCAGCGAGTTCTTGCTCTAATCCTCGGCTAGGATACCAACTCGCCTCGGGGTACCTATGGCGCAGTCTAATACCTCAAGCAGGTCAATAGTAGAACAACCATACATCTTAGGCAATGACTTAATACAATCAATACTATCATGAGCACATCGACAAGCAATCGACTCGCAAGCGACCTTACCCGGTCATGCCATACCCTGCATGGTAAATACACATGCAATTCACCAGTAATGCATCTTGCACTCTCAACGTTACATTAATCAATCACACTCGAGTCGTATCGCAAGCGATCTCACCCGATCATTGCCACACCCTGCACAGTATTAACTCAGGCATATCATAAACAGTGCA
>CM026414.1:24117004-24419731 GCA_014858505.1 Corymbia citriodora subsp. variegata | reverse complement strand
CCTCAATGGATGAATTTTTGGAATTATAAAATTTGTTTGAAGGCATTAACGATTGAACTAGTCAAATTGCATAGCATACTGAATGAGTTTGGACGCATGTGAATATGAATAGTTTGATTAATTGTTCGGAGAGGCTTCTGTTCGTGAGAGCGAATGAAGTGATTAGGTAATAATTAAATGACCGAGAGCAGTATTAATCACGTGCTAAGAAATAGTCTTTGACCTCTTGTGGACCTCTGCCCTCAATTTGCAGTAAACAAATGCTCAATCACTAGATGCCTTTTGTGGATTGCTAAATAAGATATCCATTGGAACAACTTGGGACAATTATGATGCATTGCAGTTCTATCACATGCTTAATCACATGCCTAAGTACATGTTGCTGGGTGAATTACACATTTCTCAAAATGAGTCAGACGCATGTGAAGAAGAAGAAATACATATATGACCAAAATACATGTTGCTGGGAAACACGATGTAAAGTAAGATGTCAGGGCGTGGCACGAAAAGGAACCGATGCTAATCAACAACCTTAACAAAAAGGTAGCGGTGGAAGATCCTGAGCATATGACCACATATTCTTTGTCGCTGGGGAAGAGGAAGACAGGAAAGAAGGCGGCAAGGCAGGAAAATGAAGGGCATTTGTCGTTTCGTCATTTTCACTAAAATTTTGATTGTTGATTGACTAAGAACTAATTCTTCGGTCGTTGCCGTCTTGTGGTCCTCACTCCTCACCCTCGACGCATGCTCCCCACCGGCCTTAACAACCACCCCCATTACACATAGGAGGATTATTTACCGTTCATAATGTTGTTGTTTTGGCCCACGACATTAATATTATATCTAGAAATGAGGAAAAAGAAAAAAAGAAGGAAATAAACAAAAGTAATAGCTATATTGCCTTCGCACCAACTCTATGCCCGCATGAAGACCCAATATAAAAAGACCCCCACGTTTATAGAAAGACCAAGACCTCTAAATTTTTTATCTTTTTATCTTTTTGTTATTTTTGCATCAGACTTAATTATCCCAACCTCGCCATAACTTGGTCTCATCTATATTCAACATTGCTGAAAGAAATTGATTACAAAACCATACGGGCAGATAGATATTTTTCATGGAGAGTGCCCCGTATAAGCCGCCTATTGAAAGTGTTTTGGAGTCCCACTTTACATCTACCCTACAAGAGAGGTTCATTTTTCTTATAAGAGTGCCACTGCAATTTTCATGATGACCACTTATGTCAAGAACAAAATTATCTAAAATCGTAAGGACATTCAGTCAACGTCCAAATATCTTCAGGATGAAATTATTAAAATCTTTTTCGTTTACAAAAGATGCTGTCACAATTTTCTAAATCTTGACTTAAAAGACTCGTGTGTAAGAATTTCAAATTTCCACACGAAATTGGACCAGCTAAAGTGGATAAATCATATAAGAATACCATGTTCACGCTAGAAACCCTACTCGAGACAATTATAATCGGTGGCAGTCTTATTTTGCTGCTGAATGGGGTCAATCGACATTAGCTGATATGTTATTATTTTATACTATCCTATAAATTACATAAACAGTGATCCTAGAAGCCTTGATTATCATTAGATAAGGATATTAGAATTAATTATATGCCCCTTGAGCTGAAAGGAAAAATTTTAGTTCAGTTAAGGTGAAAAAATAAAATGAAAGTTTTTTTGAAAGAAGGTTAAAATTATGTCACTCATGGAGAGTGCCACATATCAACCACCCATTGAAAGTGTTCTGGACTTCCACTTTACATTTCTAATAAAATAAATTTATTGTATTTATTGTAGATCTATGCATGGGACTTATTTGATATAAAAAGTTTGATTCCAAGCAAATAGAAATTCTGATCTTTTTTCTTCTTTTTAATTTTTTTGCCCAAGCATGTCAACGATTTGCTTCTTATCAATTTATAATATTTAATAAAGAAAAAAAAATAAAAATTAATAATGGAACACTCGTATTCTTACCTCTTTTCTTCAAATCTCTATTGGCTCCCTCTCTATGCACCCAAAAATACTAATATTATAGATGACTAGATGTTAGGCCATCTTTCCCTTTATCAATGCTATGCTATAATCGGTGGTTAGAACATGGACATTCTCCATAGTAAGTTTGCATGTGGATCAACTTGAATACCAATCAAATATACGATTGGCGGAAATTCTACAACCAAATACAGAGGAAAATATCGCCCATGATTACATTTAGCAACATTGCTTAACAATGAATAATATCACATCCAAATAGATAAAGTACGATGATACTCTTAGGAAAATATCGCCCATGATTACATTTAGCAACATTGCTTAACAATGAATAATATCACGTCCAAATAGATAAAGTACGATGATACTCTTAGGTTTTATACATTAAAAAATAGATTTTGAAACCTTATTCTTGCATTTTAGGTAAATTGTCATTTTACCCTTCGTGACTTTGAACCCGGTTCATGTCAGATCTTGAAATCAAAAAATTGCATCCTCCTTTTCCATCGGCATGTCCCATGCACATGGCTTTAAGGGTAACTAGGTTAACCTTTTGCATTTTGCGAGTATTTATGCCTCTGAAACTGAAATTCAAGAACATGTTTGAAACTTCTTGTCAAAGTGGCGGTTGAACTAGACCTGACATGAATAAAAGTAAACCGACATGAGCTTTTTTAATTGTCATTAATTGTTTAATGGTCATATCATTGTCTTTTGTGACCGTGACATTGATATTTACTCTAAAATGAAAAAAAGAATGAAAAGACCCTAATAGATTCACTGCCACAATAATTATATTACCATTATACTTGTCTTTAGACTCGTGGCATGCACCGGTGAAGAACTTATATAATAAGGACCCTTTTGCCATTTGCACGTGCAGTTTGCTGAAGAACTAATATAAAAGGACCAAGACCTATTTTGAACCCTGTATTTTTTTTATTTTTTTTGCATCTGAGTTACTCATACCGTCATTGCCATAACCGCTGTCATCTATATTCAGATATCCACGAAATGTCTAAAAAAGACTAATCATTGCTGAAAGAAGTTGATGACAAAACCATACAAATAGATAGTTTTGTAGCCAAAATAATAGGAAAACACTAGTAGTTGCTTAAGTTTTTTATTTACATATTCTATGTCATTAGTCCACATACTGGCTACATCTATCAAACCTTCGTATGAACGATTCTATTTACTTTGGAAATCATGCAAAAGGAATTCAGACCCAAGGTGATTCATTACAATGATTGGATCTATCGGTTTATTTCTATAACTAGGACAAAAGGCAATCCAATCGTAAGGGTAGAGCATTTAAAAAAAACCGAAAAACTAGAAGAAGAAGGTTTCTTTTCGCTGTTTCTAAGCTTTTCAATTCGATCTAATTAGATGCCATTCAATTTCAATCAACCACAATTTATGGAATTTTAGTCCAACTTAAAGTTCTACAAGCTCATAGTAAGCCGTAACCAAGTATATTACTCAAAGTCACCACCCAGTTGACCTTCTTTACTCAAAGGCTTAATCTCTAAAATTAGAATAGATCATATTAACCCGCAATGTCTTCGATTCACTCGCATCTTTGATCATGTGAGCGCGCATTGCACGATCTATTTTAACTTTCTACAGGGGCCACGCACCTCTTCCTACGACCCCCTTCATTCAACAAGTCCATCATGGTCCTATACAGCGCCAACACCTCGGAGATCTCCACGTCCCTTTCGAAGATCTACTTCAGGATGAGGGGGAATCCCTGGCATCCTTGGCAGCCCCTTCCCATTGCACCGTTGCATCTTGGCCTTCTTTGTTGCTCAAGAAGCGCCCACAATTTCCATAATGTCCATTTATCTCAGTAACAAAGTTATCTAAAATCGTATGGACTATAGTCAATGACAATTTATTTTAAGACTAAAATTATGAAAAATCATTTTCTTCTTCCAGATGTCGTCACAATTTTCCAATCCTTCACTAATGATAAGTATGCCTACAGCAACTCGGGCAGTTAAATATTGAATGCATTCCACTAGTGCTGAAAATTTTATCTCAGAAGACTCGTGTTTGAGAATTTCAAATTTCCACACAAAATTGGACCAGCTTAAGTGGATAAATCGTATAAAAATACCCTGTTGACACTCAACCACTACTTGAGACAATTGCAATCGGCGATGGTCTTATTTTGGTGCTAAATGGAGTCGACCGACATGAGCTGATTTTGTTATCCCGTGCAAGGAAAAAGACTTGTGAAATCGATCACATGAGATAATGATTCTAGAAGTTTTGATTATCACGAGAGTAAGAGATTTTCACAATTTTTAGCCCTGATTATATGCCCCATGAGCTAAAGGGAAAATTTTTAGTTCAATTAAGGTGAAAAAATAAAAGGAAAATTTTTCCAAAAAAATTAAGGGAGATGTCACTTCATATTTATCTAATCAGACATTAGACATATTTGATTTTATAAGATTAATTCTAAGCTCTAAATAATTTTTTTTTCTGAGCAAGCGTGATGATAATTTTCTTTTTATTAACTTATAAACTTTAATTATGGGGTAAATTCCAAAAAAAACCCCAAACTTTAGGTCAAGTCCCAAATATACCCCGAACTTTTTTTTGTCTCAAGAAAAACCCCAAACTTTAGGTTTAGTCCCAAATCTGCCCCGAACTTTTCTTTTGTCTCAAAAAAAACCCTAAACTTTAATTTTAGTCCTAAATCTACCCCGAATTTTGTTTTGTCTAAAAAAATCTCAAATTGGTACACATATGACAAATTTACCCAAAATTATTTTTTTGACCACCAAAAAAAATTACCATATATTATTTTCCATTAAATTTTACCGTCAAATTTCTAAATTAAATAACACGCCGCAATTAACAGGTATACTAATTTGGGGTTTTACTCTCCGTTTGTACTAAAAAAATCACCAATTTTTGATCTGTTCTCAAATATACCTCATGGTCTAGTCCCAACTTAACATGACATTTCCACATAGATAATAAATACACATAAACAAGATGTTATAGAAAATTATTTTCAAAATAAAACCGTTTTAGGATATAAAAAATTAGGGATTACTAATACGGCTTTTGGACAGAGGCTAATGAGGGCAAATTTAGGATTATAGTAAAATTTGATGATTTTCTTTTTGAGAAAAAAAATTGGGATAGATTTGGGAATAGATTAAGAGTTTGGGGTTTTTTCTGAGATTAAAGAAAAGTTTGGGGCAGATTTGGGACTAAACCTAAAGTTTGAGGTTTTTTATGAGACAAAGAAAAGTTCGGGGTAGATTTGGAACTGAACCTAAAGTTTGGGGTTTTTCTTGAGACAAAAAAAAGTTCGGGGTATATTTGGGACTAAACCTAAAGTTTGGGGTTTTTTTTGGAATTGACCCTTTAATTATGGGATACCTTTGTTTTTACTTCGTTTCTTCAAGTCTTTAGAGGCTCCCTCCACATGCACCAAAAAACTTATATTACAGATACTAGTTAGGTGATGTTTCCGTTGGTCAATGCTATGCCTCTAATTGTTGGTTCCATACATGAACATCAGTTGAACTTGTGTGTGGAAGATATCCATAAATTGAGCATCAATCAAACATATGGTTGGGGGAAATTCTCCAGCAAGGTACGGAGGAAACATATTGCCCATGATCAAATGCAACAACATTGCTTAAACAATTAGGAAAATCACCTCAAATTAGATAAATTATGATGATACTCTTGCATTAAGAAGAAAAATGTGAAACCCCGTTCTTACATTTTAGAAAAAATTTCGTTCAAACCTCCATAACATTGAAGTTGGTGCATGTCAGATTTTCGAACTTGCATTTTGATATGCTCATTATCACTGTTCACCTTCTCCGATACTGCGCATTTGCCTTTAAGGTAAGTCAGTTAGCCTATGCATTTTGCTAGTATCCTGCCTATGAAGCTTAAAGAACAAGTCATACTTTTGTAACCTGCCAAAGTGGCATATGAACTAGATGCAACATGAAGCTACGTTATCATCTACTTTTTTATATGAGCTGTGTTTATTGTTTGTGACAAAATTGTATTTGAAAACAAAGAGAAGAATGGGTGCAACTATACTACGAAATAATTTCCTAACATTAGATCACATTTCTTTTTCATTCCTTCAATAACTTTTGGACCGAATCACTCTGTTAGCATGAAAGGAAAAAAATGCCTAGAGTCGGGTTGCCCACAGAGATGACCATGCATAGCAGAGCTTTTTGCAATTTCTACTTCAAGATGCACATCGATCAAGACCGAAGAAATAGACAAATTAATTAGAAATGACTGGATCGTTGCGTGAAGAAGCTCGACTGGTGAGGAGGGCATCCTTGCGAGCCAACCATGCCCTTAAAATATTATTTGTTGTCTATATCTATGAAGATGCTTAGTACTCCTTGGAAGTGTTTTGCCTCATTCCGAATCTTGTATAATTTCCTCTTTTAAATTTGCTCGGCTTGAATTTGTAACGCTTATTCCACAATAATATGAACACAGAGAGAATTCCTGAGCAACAATGGTCGATCGAAAGCCGAAGAAGACAATTTTCTAGCAGAAGAGAATCAGCCGTGGCGGCAGAATCTCTGCCACTACAGCTGAATCTCAACTGCAGCGGCTGTTTCACAGCCAGGGCGTTCAGCGTCGTGGTGGCTGCTTCACTACCACAGCAGGAAAGAGCAATGAGCAAACTTCTTAACCTATTGAGCAACACACGTGAACTACTTTTTTCAGGGACGATCTCGGCCCCTTTTTCCGTTTAATTGATCACTCCCTAGGCTGAAATTGTTGGATTCCGAGGAAGCAACTCTCTCTCTCTCTCTCTCTCTCTCTCTCTCTCTCTCTCTCTCTCTCTCTCTCTCTCTCTCTCTCTCTCTCTCTCTCTCTCTCTCTCGTGGGACTCTCGCAACTCGGCTTTCGAGAACTCAATCCAAACGCAGTTGGAATGAAGTTCTGAACGGTGGGCATCTCGGGTTTAAGTAGATAAAACCGGTGGCGGTTCTACCTCTATGTTCTCTGTTTATTAGAGAAAGAACATGAAGATGCTACGCCCGATGAGATGAAAAAAGCAAGTTGAAGTAGAATTAACTGGTTCAAATTGCATAGCTTTTCTGAATGAATTTGGGCGCATATGAACACGAACGGTTTGATTAATTGTTCCGAGAGACTGCTGCTCATGAGAGCCTACGAAGCAATTAGCTAATAATTAAATGATCGAGAGCAATAGCAGGGTCACGATATAGAATAATCTTTGCCTTCTTGTGGACCTCGCCCTCAATATGCATTAAAAAATAAAATGCACATCAGTCTGTAAGGAAACAGTAGACAAATTAATAAAAAATGACCGGACAGAGTCGTTGCGTGAAGAGGCTCGACTGGTGAAGTGGGCATTCTTGCGAACCAACCATGCCCTTTTTGTAAAATATTATGTCTTGTCTATTTACATGGAGATGCAGTACTAATGTATTACGTATTCCCTAGTTACAGCTAAAAAAAATCAATGATTTGCTATTCAAATAGAGACTGCCTACTTAATCACCTTCATAACATGAGAACGTGATACAACTGTCAACTATTTAAAAAATTTAAATTGTTAAAAGAAAATATAATTTATTATTTAAATATTTTAACACTCTCCCTCATGTGTAAGTTGGACTTTGGCGTTAGCCTAAGTGTAGATATAAGTGATTATGAAGACAAATAGGGTCCGAAAAATTTGAATTCATGACCTCCTATCATGTGAGATATCATAGGATTACTGTTAACTGCTTTAAAAGCTTAACTTATTATATAAATGCGTGCTTTATTATTTACATATTCTAACATCTAAAAAACTAGAAGAGGCTTATTGCCTAACTTGGAGTTAACCAAGTCAACTTTCTAAAATATTAGCACAGCAGGACGACCTTCTTTCCGATTCTAGTAGTCTTCCTCTGTGCTTGCTTAGTCGTTGCCTTCTTACCGTTGACCGGGGGTCATTCAATGTTGGTGCTGAATGTAGTCAACCCACATGAGCTGGCTTTGTTATCATTTATGCACCAATAGTTTAGTTAGCCTCTACTACGCATGGGAGGACTTATTAATGTTTATATTGTCGTCTTTTTTTGGTGACGACATTGATATTGTATCTAAAAGCAAGGAAAGAAAGAAATAAAAAAATCATAGTAGCTACGTTACCACAATAATTAAATCACCATTATACTAGCCATAAACCTGTCCTATGCATGGGAACAAAATTGCGAAATAGATTGCAGAAAAGATATTCGACCGGTAGTTGGTTATTTACTTTGGGGAGTGCTAATTATTGCTTGGTTTTCTAAGAAACAATCATGGATATACTGTTGTCTTTAGCCAGTAAAGGCGTGTGGATAAGACGTTCTTCGAGATGCATTCCATTTATCGATGTCCCCAGAGGACCCCATTAATTTGTATTGCGACCTGCAATTCATGATACCAAAGAATGTCTACAAATGGCAGGCATATTTGATTGCCTTATAATCGTATTTGGAGGATGGTTAAGAAAGGTAAAGTTGTGGTTGAATACATGCGTACGGATCAAATGCTTGCAGATCCTCTTACAAATTCATTGTCTGGAAAAAAAGATCTTGAAGAATATTAGTGTTAAGAGACTTTTACCTATTTAGAGATATGGTCATAATAAAATCATTCTCTATAGCATTGATGCCAATGAAATTTGAAACAGAAATCATGTTTCAAGAGTTCCAAGATTAACTTTATTGTGAATACATTTCGAATGCATCATATAATTGAGGACTATTGGGGGTATTACTCCATTGCCAATGTCCTATGTCTGGTTATTATACTTTGGGTTAATATCACGGAAAATTACAAACTGGTACGTTTGTGATAAATTTATTTTAAACTAATTTTTGGACCCCAAGAACCTCCAATTGGTGCATCTATGACAAATTTACCCTCCATTAGTTTCTATTAAATTTTATCCTCAAATTGATGAGTTGAATGACCTGTGAAAGTTCACAGATGTACCAATTTAGGGTTTACCCTTCGTTTGTCACAAATGTATCAATATGGGGGTTTTTTCATGATATTAATCTAATTTAACGAAAAATTTATCATTAGGTTTTTGGTGGTTAAAAAGTTAGTTTGGGGTAAAATTGTCTTAGATGTATTAGTTTGGGGTATTTCGTTGTATTAACCCTTTTATTTTAGAATGAGATAGGTTGGATGTCCATCCTTAAGAGTCCTCAAAACTTTAAAGGTATGGTGGTGTAATTATCATGAACATTCTTTATGAAACTGCCTTTATAGCGGTAAATCCTACGAGTGCTTGCCAAAATTAGGATCAGCAAAATTAGAAGTGCTGCTATTGAGAGTTCTATAAACCTATATATGTTGTGAGTATAATTCTACTAGTTACAAATCCAGCCTAATGATTCAAGGCAAAATCCACCCTTGGCCATGCACTATATGAAAAGATTGATCTTATTATATTTGTTGATTGTTGAGTATATATTATTACGTGAAGCACTAGATATACTCATCATTAATAAATAAGTGGGTAATTTTTATAAATACAAATGTCTATATCTAATAATATTTTTCTTTGTGTTTGATTTTTTAATGGATTTGATATTTCATATATACATATATAAAGTTGCAAGCAGCCTAGATTTTTGCAAAGGGAACATATCAAATAAGGGCTTAAAGTGAGGGTCATTTTTCAAAAGAAGGCCTAAAATTGTCATTGTTTCAAATGAGAGTCATGAAGTAGCCAAGTCAAGTCTCCAATAAGTAGGGATGAGTATCAGTCTATGGTCAACCTTGGACTATCCAAACCCAGCTAGTCTTAGTCTAGTTCCCAAAGGGACTAGGGCCAATCCTTGGTCCTGGGACTCCTAAACCCTGCACTATGCGAGTTTTGTCCTTAGTCTTTGGACTTTAGAGTTGGTCCTTGGTTCTAAGACTTTAGGGTTGATCCAACAAGAAACAATCCTATATATATATATCATATATTTTATAATATAATATATTATATGCTTCTGTCTACTGTAAACCTTTGCGCCTCCGCCTCTACTCTTTCTTATGTGGTTTTGTAGTATAAATTATAAAATAGAAAGCCAGCCCATATTCAACCCAAAAGAAAAAAAAAAAGATCCCCTTTTTGCTTGCCTCAGCCTCACTCGCCTTACTTGCCACTCAACTCTCTTCACTCGCCTCACGAGCGCAACTCAGCTAGTGAAATCACTTGCTTCTCTTGGCTTGCCTCATGAATGGAGCTTAATAGTTGCAAATAAAAATTTTGTGTTACCTTATCTTAGATTTATGTTTGATATGTATTGGTGTTTATAGTTTGGTTATTTAATTTCATGTTGTTGATAGATATGTAATTTGAATAAGTATTTTAGTCTTTTCAAGGAATACAAAACAATGAAATAATAAAATAATCGCTTAGTCCTAGGTGGGCCTTGGAACCAAATCGAAACCATAGGGTCAGTCTAGTCCTCGGTCCTCAGTTTAACAAGGTTGGTCCTTAGTCCCAAAAATTGAAGACAACATTGTGTGTTTTTGGGTTAAATGTTGAACCGGCCCAATCCAAATCATGCTTACCCCTACAAATAAGAGTTAGAGATCATTGGCTGGCCAAATTTTTGCCGATTGACGAGCACTTGATTTTTCCGACAGATGGAATAGGGCTTTTTTGTCCAAAACAAAATTTGAAGTTATTAGACACTAATTGTAACTTTCATTTGAGATTGACTTTTCTAATGTGCACTTGATTTTGCTTTGATTTTTTTGGCAGCCAACCGACGAGCTGCAAGTTCTTGAAAACATAATTGTAATTTTTTTTAGAAGAAGGTCCCACTTCAAGTTCTGATTTAGAATTTTCCTTAAAGCAAACTAAAATGCTGACGTGGCCATTAAATGCCAACATGGCTTCCTTCCTGGCTATAAACAACTCAAAATAATGTTCGAAAATCACATTTAAAAAAATCAAAGAAAAGGAAAGTTAAAAAAGAAAAAAAATGGAAAAAATGGAAAAAAATGGTCATCTTCAATGTTCATATGTCACACATTATATTACGACCCGAAAACATAAACCAATGTCTGTTTTTATAAATGAAAAATGACATAAATGGTCCTTAAATTTTGGTTCCATATGTAATGGTCCCTAAATTTTTAATTTGTTTAATGCGATCCTTAGACTTTTGATATATATTCAATTTACTTCCTAAATTATACGAAAATGTTAAATTCTGCCCATAAACTTGAATTAATAGAAGGATTACATTGAATATTTCATATATTCAGTGATTAAGTTGTATATGTACCAAAAATCTAAGGATCATATTGAATAAACTAAAAATTCAAGAACAACATTACATATTGGACTACAATTTAGGGATCGCATGAAACAAATTAAAATTTTATGAATTACACTGCACTCTGGGCCTAAGTTTAGGACTATTTGTATCATTATCTCTTTTTTCTAACTGAACAAATCCAATCTCAGTTATTTGGGCAAATGAGTGACTCTTGGAGTTTAAGAATCGGTTTTGCAATACTGAAGGCTAACACTCGGTCCTTCCTGGTAGTATCCTACCAAATTTAATTTTATCTCAAACAAACCGACTGACCTATTGGGTAAACCCCATCTCGAGGACTAAACTGGCTTTCCCTTTTGGTGGAATAAAGAATTTTGCTAAGCTAACTGTCACTTATTTCCTTCTCGGAGCTTTATAAATCTAACAAGGAGGCGGTTCAGTCGTTAAGTTACTGTGTTTGGGCGAATTCAACAACCTTCCCAGAACTGATCCGATGGAAGATCCTGAGCATGTGTAAAGATTTTCTTTTCCTTTACTTATTTTCTGAAACAGAATTGCCCATTTCCAGAAATCGAGAAGAAAGTGCATGCACTTTTACTGCTAAAACATCTTATCAGTCTGCTGGTTTCCTGAGTTGCAGATTCAGCAATGGATTACATTTGGCGAACTTGGCTGTGTCATCCAATATTCTTATAGATTCATGGAATGCAATATCTGAACCTCGAAGGGATAAGCCTGGAACCATCATTAAGCACCATCCAGACTACAATATCATTGCCTTTGTCGGATCACCGAGAAGTGATCTTGAAAAAACAGGTTTGGTTCCTGCATCGGAGATCTCTGACTTTCAGCTCCTACGCTCCGATACTCATCCATCTTTTTGGATAAACGAAGCTGCTTTTTCTCTGTTTAACTCTCTTCGTGAGGAGTTCCTTCAACGACAAGAAGAGGTAGTCCTTTTATCTGTTATCTTGAGGTATCCATTAGAGCTAGCTATGAGTTTCTGTGAGGTCTAAAGGTACCTCTCCCATCTAGAAATCATCTCTTAAAAGTTATTGCTACTGAAGTAAGCGTGCTAATAGTTGCCCCCTTGTGATTTTCAACTTGTTTCCGTCATGAACCTTATCGGATGAGAAGTGACGGCATTGTTTGGCTAGAGAAGTATGCCTTTTCCATTCTTTTTAAGCATAATTGTGATTGTATATCAGTGTCTTCATTCTCTGAATCGTGAATTAAGAATTAAGAAATGTCATTACATTGCGGTTGAAGCACACTTGAAATTTGTTGTTTATGATGCAAAGCGACGTATATTTTACTATGCTGAAGAATGAGATGATTTTACATAATATTGAGTAGTGAATATAGCCTAACTGGCACTTGATTTCCAAATTTTTATGGCTCTTTTCAAATGCACACCACATTAAAAATGAGAAAATCGATTTACAGTTTTTACTGTCGATTATGTTATGCAAAACAAAAGATGGTTAGATTAGTGGGATTTTACAGTTCATGCCCAATTGATAGATTCAACAGGGTTAAACAGATTAGCATGATCATCAATGGAATTATAGGCCAGTATGTAACTACAGCTCTCAATGGGAAAGATGCAACTTCAAATTGAAGTCCACAATTTGGTTATTTATTATCATTTGTCCCAGGAATATTAATTTCACTGGTTAAGTGTGTGCATGCTCATCAGAGGGGAACTTTCTTGGATGCATATAAGCCTTGAAAATTTCATTTGCTCCATCAGACTTTGCACTGATGCGCATTCTGCTTCAATGCAGGTTAAAACTTCTTTCAAGCCAGACGCCTCTGGTTCTTCACCCAAAAAGAGAAAAAAAGCGGACCATATCCCTCATATCATCACGGGACACTGTCTGAATGGATCCATTGCCTCCCTTTTTACATTGTCGCTTCTAAAGATGCTCCATCAAACCGAATACAAACTCCCCCTTTGCATCACTTTTGGGTCGCCCCTCCTCGGAGATACCACCTTCCAACAAGTTGTGTCATGCAATCTGACATGGAATTCTTGCTACTTGCATGTGGTTCAAAAGGGCGATTGTGTCCCTAGATTACTCCCCACCACTGGCCAAAGTTCATATAAGCCTTTTGGTACATTCCTTTTGTGCTCTGAATCAGGTTATGCATGTTTCCAAGCCCCTGAATCCATCGCTGAGTTGCTCAAATATGAGAGCCCAAGAGTTTTTGCTGGAAATCTAGCGTCCCAAACTTTCGATTATAGGAATGCTGTTGAACGTTCTGAGAAATTACTTCTTCATAGGAATGTTTCTAGCTTTCTCGGGAATGAAGCATTTTTCACTATAAAAGCAGAGTCATATAAAGTTGGAATTGCTGCTCAAGTCATAGCAGCTGGCTTCTGGCAACGTCAGGTAGCTCATCTTGACTATGTTACGTTCGGTTTGAACCATTATTCTGGCTGGGTGTTGTAAGCGGAGAAATCATGATCTATTCTAGTTTTGTATCGTAAGTGAATAATTAACAATTAACTATCAATTGTTAACGGAATAATAATTACTACATTACTAACTTGAACTGTAATTGCACGTATTAAATTAACTTATCTAATTGAATTTAGTATTAATTACATTATCTCATTTCTGGAGGAATGCAAAAGTTAACCGTACTAATATGCTTTAGAATAGACCTATAACTCTAATCAAGTAAATTAGGGCGATGATATTCCAGCAGGAACGATGGCCACTGGGTCAAGCCCCTACTGGCTAAGTTCCATTTTACTTTACTCGTATACATATTAACAAAATAAAGGATATTATACTATTGAAACATAAGTGAAGTTTGCTATGACTTATGATGAAACCAAGAAGAAATCAAAATGTCATATGGACAAAATTTTAATGCCCTTTTTTTTTTTTGGTAAACAGCTCGTATGTGTTTGCATCCATATTCAAGAAAAGAATTGCTGAACATCAAAGCCAGTCTGTTACGACTGATGTTTTCCCCTTATGGACTTTTAACTGGCAGAACTTTCATTGTCATGACAGCAGCAGAACGAGGCCATCCATGCTCATGTGGAAAACATCGCAAAGCATGAACGAAACGTCATAAAGCGACAGAGAGAGGTATTTGATCCTACCAAGGAACTGAAGGAAATGAAAGTGTGCCTGGGTTCATTGGAGTGGTATATGGATATATGCAGAGCCAATGGCCATGGTCCTGGTTACTACGATAGCTTCAAGAATGCCCAGGAACGGCGTGACAATGGAGTTGATAAGTACAAGACATACCTGACGGAGTATTGGAAGCAGGTGGTCGAAGATGCAGAGGAGAAGCCTCAAGAGGTGGGTGCACCACTGCGGAAGCGCTGGCTATTTGCTGGAACAAATTACCGGAGGATAGTTGAACCGCTAGACATAGCAGAGTATTACAGAAGAGGCCGTAAGGACTACTTAACTCGAAGAAGATCCAATCACTACAAGCTGCTAGAAAAATGGCTGAAAGATTACCAAGATTCTGAAAGAGCAGGGAAAACTAAAGAGACAAAGGATGGCCGTTCTGTGGTAACCGTGACAGAGGATTCATGCTTTTGGGCACATGTGGAGGAGGCGATCCGGTCATGCAGGCTGCTGGACAGGGCCTCTTCAGAACAAGAGAAGCTAACAAAGTTTGAGGAGTACGTTATGGATTTGATCGGAGAGAAGAAGGTTTCTTCCGACATTTTTTTGGAGAAAAGCAACTATATGCAGTGGTGGAAGGAGTATCAGGACAAGGTTGCTCACCAGTCACCACTCATGGATTACATGAAGGCTGGCCGCTATAAAGGTTATGGTAAAGGTTCCCAGTTCAATTCAAACGGGAGTCCAGCTGATACATCACCTGGTCCCACGACTTCTGGAGATCCTCACCGCTAACAGCTGGTTTCATGAGGAATGGCCGACATGAAAGTGATGCTGAAGGTATCCTGACCAGTCCAAATCCTGAAAGTTATGCTGATAAGTAAACATTTGTTGATCCCATGTCCGTTCAATTAAGCATTTTGCTACATTTCAAATGCAACATGATAAGAACAAGACACCTATCCAAGTCTATAGGATTAATATCGGCTACTGCTCATAGCCACTATGGCCCTCCTGATAAGGACCGAAGTCACCATTTCCCGTCAGTATGGAATAAATCCGCTTTCGCCCCTGCTTGACCCGAATTATAGGACACTGCTATGAGAGATGTATGCATATCCTATAGGCTCCAAGTTTGATGATCTATGCAGTCAGAATTGCTCGATATCAATGTGCAGTTCTATTATCCATTCAAACTCTAGAAGATACTCATTCCCCATTAAAGAAAAACTGGTGATTTCTAGCTTAATTGCGGGATTCTTGTTGGATGCGGAACCATGACGGTGGTATTACAAGAAAGTTGTAATAGGCAATGAAGCTCTTAACCTTCCCTTAATTTATAACTGATTTTAAAGAACTCTTCTTCCCGAAACACACTTCTACCAAAATATAGTACAGATACAGCATGCAATTAAAATGTCGTTTCCAACAACTACTACGCGAACTATTTATGAATAGCAAAAGCTCAGTCACTAACAATTTATTCTCTCACACCACTAATAAAACCCTAACGGCAAACTAACTCACACAAACACACAGCTCTCTTCTATCTCTTCCTCACAGACGTGCAAGTCTCTCTTTCCTCTCTCATTGTGACGCTTTCTCAACTTGAAGTCTAAGGCTTTCCAATGCCCTATTTATAGGCTCCAATCTAGCGCTCAAATGGAGATTGGCCCTGTTTGGTTCAACTTTACCAAGGGGCTTTCAGCCTCGAAAGCCCCTTGGCCAAATGCGAACCCGTTTGGTTCGTTTTTTTGGAGAGCTTTGGCCAAATACAATTGCATCTTGAAAGCCTTCTAAAGGCCTTTAGCCCAAGGGAGGTCCGGAGTGACTTTGGGAAGTTGTATCTTGCAAATGCAAGTTGCACTGTTCATCTTCTTTGAGGAGCCGACGCAGCCGAAGACCGCCGGCGACTGCCAGCCAAGGTCGCATGACCCAGGCGGTGGTTGCCTGTGCGACCCTGGCGGTGTTCGCCTCGATTGTGTTCCCAGGCAACCGTCGCCCGGGCCGCGAGCCTAGGCGACCGTCGCCATCGCCTAGGTCGCGCGCCCAGGCGATCGCTGTTGCCTGGGTTGCGACCCAGGCGATTGTCGCCGTCGCCTAGGTCGCGCACCCAAGCGACAAAGGCGACCGTCGCTGTCGCCTAGGTTTGCGCGACCTAGGCGACGACGGCAGCTGACCACCGCCTGAGGTCGGCGACCTCAAGCGGTGTTGTCCGACAGCCAAATCTGGCCACCGGAGGGTGGCTAGCGGCCAATTTTGGCCGCCGAAGGTGAATAAATTAAAAAAATATATTACAAATTTTTTATTAAAAAATAAATTTAGTCAAAGTGCTTTACAAAATGTAATGATTACCGAACGGTATTTAGGCCAAAGTTGTTTTGCACTGCAATGAAAAATTTCATTTTACCAAACGGTATTTGCATTTCGAAAAATCCCTTTAACCTAAAGATACTTGCATTTTCCTAAGGGCATTTGCCCAAAGCCAAACCAAATGGGCCCATTATCAGTGCTCCACTTATGGTTCCTAGGTGAAATGTGCTGCCAAAATCCTTGAACAAAAGATTCACACCTTCAGCCACAAAATATCAGCCCACAAATTTTGAGGCATAAGTACAGCATGAGTGTCAAAACTTGACACGGAAGGAGACTTAAGTGTCAAAATCGGAGCAAAATGGATCACTTAAGTGCCAACGGTGAGAAAATCCGGTCAAAATGCTGATATGGCATTTTTTCGGCGATTTGGGGTCGAAATTGCATCATTTTTATTGCTGATGTGGCGAAATAAACCCAAAACGACGTCATTTACAGCACCCAAAACAATGCCATCTTAACTAAAAAAATTTTTAATAAATATTAATTAAATAATTTAAAAGAGCAAAAATTTAAAAAAAGAAAAAAAGGGAGGGGGGAGCAACCTGTCGTTGTCGCCCCATCACCAGTGGGGCGACAACAATGGATGGCGAGGGCTATCCGACTCTTGCCAAACGCTGGGAGAGGGTGGCTGACCCTTGCCCAGTCCGGGGCGAAGGCGGTGATCCTCTCCCAGATTTGGGCAAGGGTCCGGCCTGAGCGAGGGTTGTTGGCCCTTGCCTCGAAGCTAGCGGCCTCGCCCAGCGTTGCTTAGTTTCCAGTGGCATTGGGCAAGGCCGCCGGCGCCTGCATAAGGGCTAGCGACCCTCGCCCAAGCCAAGGTGAGGGCGATCGACCTTCGCCCAAATTTAGGAGAGGGTTGCCACCCTCTCTCGGCATCTAACGAGGGCCGTCTAGCCCTCACCGCTAATCGGCAAGGGTTGCCAACCTGCGCCTAGGCGTCAGCGACAAGTTGCTCCCCCCTCCCTTTTTAATTTTTTTTTTTGCTCTTTTAATATTATTTAATTAATATTTATTAAAAAATAAATTTTAGTCAAAACGACGTCGTTTTGAGTTTATTTTGTCACATCAGCAACAAAAATGACATTGTTTCAATTCCAGATCGCTGAAAAAATGCCATGTCAACATTTTGGCCAGATTTTCTTGCCGTTGGCACTTAAATGATCCATTTTACTCCGATTTTGACATTTCAGTGTACCGTTTGTAAGTTTTGGCACTTAAATGTCTCTCAATTCTAAGTTATGGCACTCTTGGAGTCCGTACCTCCAAAATTTGAAAAACGCAACCCTTAAATTTAGGAACGTAGTCACGTGTGACTTTAAGAGTTTCTCGTCTTCATTTTCTTATGGAAAGCATTTCATTTATGTCCCCCATATAGTTCCTTACTGTTAGCGTTACTATTTGATACGTGGTCGCCTAGGTGAGTAGATGATTTCTAATACTTCCCCGGTCAACGGCTACTACTGTCTACTGCTTGCCATACCCAATTTCTTTCAAAATTCCACAAATTTAGATCCATTAAAGTCTTGTCGTGAAAATATCAACTTGTTCAAATGTCAAAGTGAATTGCATCTCAATCTCTCCAGATAACACGTTCTTGAGTGCAAAGTGATAGTGGACTTCCACACGTTCCGTTCTCAAATGAAACACTTTGTTTCTCTGCTAGTTGAATCGTTGATCGATCATCAATATGTAGTCCCAAGGGGCATTCATCAATATTCAAGTGCAATTGCACTACGTCTTTCTTGAGCTACCATAATTGCTGCTTGATACTCGGCTTCTATCGTGGACGATGCAGTTAGCTGTCTTTGGCAACACCAAGAGATGGCTCCTGAACCAAGTATAAAACATATAGCCCATCGTCGGTCTATGTGTATCGTAGCCGCCAGCATACTCGGCGTTCCAATAGCTAATTAATTCACAACATCCACCTATTTTATACAATATGCCAAGATCAATGGTGCCTTTAGCATTCCCCAATATACATTGCACTACATCCCATTGAGGCTTTCTTGGTTTTTGATTAGATCGACTCAATATGCCAATTGCGTAGAAAATGTCCGGACAGGCGTCAAGTAAATGAAACTGCCGACTAGTTGGCGATGCATGGTCTCATCTTCGAAATCTTTCCTTTTTCCACTAGAAATTTCACATTAACCTTTAAGGACTTGTCACGCCCCGACCCTCGAGCACGTGACGATTCCCATCTTTCCACTTTCGGTCATTTGAATGCGACGTCTCAGGACGCGTCGCCGACCATTCTTTTTATCTTTCCATTAAGCACATGCGGAAGCGATAATCAATCCCCATACAATCTAACGAATTGGGATAGTCAGGAAAGTTAATCAAAAACACAATCAATGATGCCAGATTATTCATCTTCTGATTAACCTTAGGAAGTCTATACAAACAGGCCCTTACCATGGGCTACTTCCTACAGTGCCAACCAAACAAATAGGCTAGCATTAATCTACTTCTCCCAAGACGCGCCACCTGTCGGATCTGCCTCCAACGGACCTGAAAATGGTTATTTAAATAACCAGTGAGATGCGAATCTCAGTGAGTTCTTACCCTAATCCCCGGCTAGGACACCAACTCACCTCGGGGTACCTATGGCGCGGTCTAACACCTCAAGCAGATCAATAGCAGCACAACCATACATCTTAGGTAATGCCTTAATACAATCAATACTATCATGATTATATCGACAAGCAATCGACTCGCAAGCGACTTTACCCGGTCATGCCATACCCTGCATGGTGAATACATACGCAATTCACTAGTAATGCATCTTACACTCTCAGCATTACATTAATCAATCACACTCGAGTCGTGCCGCATACGATCTCACCTGGCCATTGCCACACCCTGCACGGTACCAACTCAGGCATATCATGAACAGTGTACAAACACAATTATAATCAGAACACAATGCCGCTTGTCTCTCATGCACTCTTGCATTCATGCGTGTTCCAATTATGCATCTCCCCGCGTAAACACGTCTCAGGGCACAATCATTCTACCTCCCCGTGTAAACACACCTCAGGGCTCTACCTTTTCCCCGCGTCAACAAGCATCAGGGCCCAAATCTCCATCTCCCCGCGTAAACACGCCTCAGGGCTCAACCTTTTCCCCGCGTAAACACGCATCAGGGCCGCCCTCCACCCCGCGTCACACGCATCAGGGCACAAGTGGACTCATAAGCACATGTCATAATCCACACAAGGCATGCATGAAGTCCACATACGAAGCAGTGAGTATTCCACACATTATCCATGAATCGCCACATTGCGATAATCCAATAATCAACCAATTTCATAAAGAATACAATACATGCTTCAATCAATAAGGCAAAATAGGTAATCAGCAAATCAATTAATTATTGCCTCAGACGATGCTCGTCTCACAATAATGTAACAACCGATAATTCTCATCAATCACTAATTACCACAATTACTTATCAAAAGTAATTAATCCAAACAGCAATCCAACATGCGTTCATCATAACGACACGTCAAGTAATTCCCACAATTTAATTATAAATAAGCCGCATTATTCACCATTGAACTATATTCGATAATTATTAACCTAAATAATAATAAATTCGAATTTCCACAAATAACATGAATTCTGAATTTCCACCAATAACCTTAATTCCAAATTTCTACAATTAATATAAATTCCGAATTTCCACGATTACTAATAATTTCGAATTTCCTCAAATACCAATAATTTCGAATTCCCACAATTAATATTAATTTCGGAATTTAATAAATAATAATAATTTTCGGAATTAGAATAAATAATAATTAAAAAGAAATTATTTCTTTTTAATAACAATAATACTAACACGGAATATTTCACTAATCCTCAATTATCCCAACTAATCGCCGTTAATTATCCTTAACCACGTTTAACCACATAAATAACCAATAATCGCGATTAACTCTAATCCACCACCTAACTAAAATCAACACTAATCTAATCTCCTCCTAAACAAGTTTAGCGGACTAATCGAGGGTTTAGAATTTAAACTCACCCGGTAACGAAGCCGACGATACCGGCGCGACGACGACGACGAGGCGAACGTACGGGAACTCCCCGGTGCGTCGGGACGAGGCGGCCCGGGCCGGATCTCGACCGAGGGCGGCTGTCCGCGCGGCAAAAAGCCGAGAAGCGAAGGGACCAGCGGCTGCGGTGGTCCAAGGCCGGCTGGTGGGCGGTCCGGCGACTCCGGACGGCGGCCAACAGCTCCGGCGAGGCGGCGACAGCTCCGGCGGTGGCTGGACAGCACCGGAAAAGGGAGAGAAGAGGCGGTCCAGCTGTCTCGGGGGAGGGTAGCAGGTCGGGGGTGGCTCCGGTGCGAAGGAGGAGGCTCGGGAACGGTCCTCCGGCGGCTTACGGCGGTGACCGGCGGCGGCGGGCAGCGGCGAAGCTGCTGGCCGCGTGTCCAGGTCACGGCCAGAGGGCCGAGAGGGAGAGGGAGAGCATGGCGACGGCGACGGCAGCTGGGACGGCTCCCGGACGGCTCCCAGCGGCGGTCTCGGGTGGCCGGACGGCTAGGGCAGAAGCGAACCGAGAGGGGAAGAAAGGACGTGGTGCAGCTAGTTCGTGGGTGGAGGAGGCTAGCTGGTCGGTCGGCTGGCCTCCGGCGGGAACCAGGGCGGAGAGACGACGGCGGCCAGGCGACGGCGAGGCAGCAGCGAGCTGCTCCGGCGTCCAGGCGGGCGGCTCCAGCGAAGATAGAGACAGAACCGAGAGGAGAAGAGGGGGGCAGTGCAGCTGCGCGGCTCGGCCGTTGGCTCGGCTAGCCAGCTTCCGGCGGCGACCAAGGCGGAGGGACGACGTCGAGGCGGCGGAGGTCGGGCCAAGAGCGGCAGCAGGCCAGATCTGGTTCGGCCCAGGCAGGTCCGAAGGGGAGCGGCTGGCTCGGGTGGAACCGTCGGACGGCGCAGTCGGCGGACCGGCGGCGAGCTGGCGGGACAGCGGTGCTGCGGCAGTGAGGGGTGGCGGTCGCCGGCGGTGGCAGCAGCAAAAAGGAAAGGCAGCTGCGGCTCCGGCCAAGAAAACCAGCGGAGAAGAAGGGAGGAAGAAGAAGAAGAAGAACAGAAGGCAGCCGCAGGGGGGCGTCGATCGTGCATGGGGGGAAGGGAAGGAGAGAGAGAGAGAGAGAGGTCAGCGGGTCAGCGGGCAGCAGGCTGACAGCCTGGGGAAAGAAGAAAAGAAAGAAGAAAAGAGAGGAGAAAGGACGAGCGGCAGGGGGGTTGCAGGAGGAGAGAGAGGGAGCGTGGGAGAGAGAAAGAGAGGGCGCGCGGGAGAGAAAAAGGGAGGGGAAAGAGGAGAGAGAAAAACCCTAAAACTTAAAACACAAAAAGGCTTCTAGAAGGGGGTACTGGGTCCTTTTTACCCCTGAAGCGCGGTTCCCAAGATCCGGTCCGAAGCTCGGCCCGTTAATCCAACTCGGGCCATTTCCGAACTTACCGGAAAATTTGGGAATTAATGAAGCGTCGTCCAATATTTTTTGTCCCGACGTCCTTGGAAGTTCGGTACTCGAAATCGGACTGAATCTCATGATTAATCTCAACCAATCACGACTTTGGCACGACCTGACTTTCGGGCAGCATTTAGGGGGTTCCATGCGTTTGACTCGCGGTTGATAGCTTTTCAATCCACGATCGTGTATATTCACATCAGGACAATCCTCGGTTGTCATGTAATCGTGAGGGATCGATTGCTCACCCTGAATGCGGGGTCAATAGGAATTTAACACCGTTCGTCATTAATATCGAAGTCGTGCAGAATCACCCGCGATCTGACCTCATATTCTGCCAAATCGATATTTCTATTCGCTAATTGACTTGCAACAACGTGGTATCGTCCTCGCCTGATCCTTATGGTCGAGTGGCCAGTCCCTGATTGAATTCACTAGTCGCACGCTTATCCGTCCTTAATCGCCTTTCCGAACAGTCAGTTAACTCGTGAGGGGTCAACTCAGAGTAAACGTAACCAACAGTGCGTCGATGAAATAATCATTCTACACGTGCCGAAGTGGGTCGAAATCCAGGACGTCACAGGACTGGCAATCAAGCATTCCAAACTTTGCCAAAATCTTTGGCATATTTTCCTTGGCGCACAGATAATTTTTTCGGATTCTTTTATCTACTTCAAGTTCGAGAAAATGTTTGAGCTCACCAAGCTCCTTCATCTAAAATCGAACCGACAAGTTCTCCCTTAGGTAAAATTCTCTTTCATTGTCTCTGGTGATGATGAGATCATCCATGTACAATGGCACGATAGCTAATTTACTTCTCATTGCTTCACGAACAAATTTGAATGTGCAGGTGTTAGTCAATAGCCTTTCTAAGCCAGGAATATGGCAATCTTGCCATATCACGTACAAGGGGGAAAATTAACAATGAAGTTCTTAGCCTATTGTATTTATATTAATTCTTTCCTAAACTTTTTAATTTATTTAATTAAATCCTTTAATTTTTTCATAATTTATCAATGTAGTCGATTCGGCCAATTTTGTTCAAAAAATGTTGATGTAGACACTTGCCATCGTAAGATCGTCGATGCTAACATGGTTAATTTTTACAATATTTTGAAAAAAATTGAATTATTTCTCTTCTTTTCTTCTTCATTGTTGCAACCGACAAGGCCTACAAGCCCTGGTCGGCCATGGGTGAGGGTGGCAGTCCTCACCTAGGTTCTCGCAGGCCGCAGGCCCTCACTAGTCGCGGGTGAGGTAACCCTCGTTATGCCCTCACCGGTCACCGCTTAAGACCAGCCATTGTTAAAAAAAAAAAAAGAAGGGAAAAATAGAAAAGAAAAAAAGGACACTTTGATTGTTGCAGCTTTTGAAACGGGACGCTTCGATTGTCACAATACAAAGCTTTGGAACCAGGACGCTTCTGCAAATCTCTGCCTTCCCCTGCATCTATTGAGTTTTGAACTTCAGAAAAGAGAGTGCGAGACTCATGAAAATGAGTAGGTTGATTAATTTGTTGTAAGTATATGATGAAGAGAAGCTTCCAATGCCACTATCACCTTCACCTACTCCCTCTTTCATCTTCTTCTTTACTTTTTTATGTAATTTTTCCTTAAAATGTACGCTGAAAATATGTATTTATTCTGTACATGGCAACAATTGGCAGAAGAAAAAGCATTATTGTGCTTATGAATGAGGTGCTAATGATCAGTATCCGGTATATATGGCTGATTGAGGAGAAATAGGATCTTATGGGAAAACCATCAACAGGTATTCTTAGTCTTAGTTACAATAGATAAATTGCAATCTTTATATCCATGTTTATCATTCTGGTATTCTCTTTGCGTGAATAGTAATAAAAGAACATGAGATTACTCTTATCAGGATTCAGAGACATGCATCAAATTATTGTGAAAATGATAATAGAAGAACATGACTAGTATCTTCCAAGTCAATTTGCACTCCTAATTTTGCCAATGAAGCTATTCCTATGTCAAGATTACAGTTGTAGTTGTAGGTCCTCACTTTGCAGCATCAATTAGGCTCTCCACAGAAGTAAAAATCAGATGCGCAGCTCCTCCCGCCTCATTTCAGTGCCATAAACAGCTGGATGATACCCGAGCTCTGAAGATTTTGCATCCCGCATCAGCCTAGCCAAAAATGGTGCACGTTTCTGGCTGAAACCGCAACTGCTTATTGCAGAAGTGACTTTCCAATTCCGTTCAGTGGCAGCTGCTACAAAACATTCTGATTTGAGTAGTAGTTCAAGAAAAGATGGCATTTAGAGATCTAGATCAACTCTCAAACATTCAAGGGCTGAAGCAAATCATCTTTCTAGCTTCCCATTGATTAATTGTCATTTTTATCCAAAAGACATGAAAGCAATGTAGTTGATTTAAGGACGTTCTCCATACTTCTGGTTTGGAGCTAACATTGTTATCCACAACACAGTGAATATCCTCTGTTTGTTTAAAGCCTCTGAGGCGTAGACATGGTCGTCACCAAACAATGACCAAACTGAAGGAAGAAATTGGGAATGATATAAAGGCAAGAATTTGCGAGATGATTAACAAAGCAACAAGTAAAACAAGCAAAGGGTGGCTACATGATTTCTACCACGTTTCTACCATTAATAATAATACTTGCAGCATGATCAAGGCCTTATATCTACCTTCAGAGAGAGCAATCTTCATATGGGCATATCGAAGTTAATTCAGATTTATGGAGATTCATCATCTTGCTATTAATGTCCTGGCTTTGAGAAAATACAAAACACGTATATGGTACCTTCACTGCCTATGTCCATGACAAAATAACAAATCACTAAAATGCAGTCTATAATCACTAATGCCCGAGCAGTTTCCAATATCCATCAGATTGTGAATTTCTTTTCTCCATCCTTATGCATGAATGGGACAACCACATAGTGAATGAAAACCACTTTAACAGAAGAAGGAGAAATGTATCACTTTACTTACACAAGTGCAGATTGATACCATGTCAAGGATGAACTCTTACTGTTTGACCGAAGACATCTACTATGCTTTTGAAGGCATTCTGATCTTTTTTGTTTGCATCATGGTCGCGAGCCAGATAACGCTCAAGCATTTCACACACTTGCTTGAACGACTTCCCCCAGTTCCTGGAATTAAAGATGGAAAATATCAACATGTCAAAGGAAATCCCTATACAAACTGAAAATACTAATGTAAGCAGGTAACATCAACAGAAAAGGGGCAGCAGTTTACCTGGTATCGTTGCATTTAGAAGGAGACCTTAGGAATCTCCACTATCAGCTTTGTCATGCTGCCATAATCTTAATAGTCTTAAATTTTGGTATGTCCATGATGAGGTATGTCCAAGAGACACCTATTGCTTATGATAGAGTGTGTTTTAGAGAGATAGCTTTTAAAGGGGTATGAGCGGTTATTTTTTAAAAGAAGTATAAAAGGATAACTTCTGAAAATAACCGCTAACAAACACAATTGAGAAAAATAGAACCCTCTCAATCCAAAGAAAACACTCAAGGATTCCATTATCTACTTTGAGAAACAATTGGCATGAACACTGTGGAATGTGAATGCTTTCATCGTGATTGTATTCAGACCAACGTGAAATCGTATTGTCCATCGCTCATTTGTGATTCAACGTACTTTTCTGGGGTAATATCTTTATTACGCATCGAAAGAGGTAAGTTGTTTCTTACACCGACTTTTCTCCCAGCATTGGTATCACAGCCTGGTTACGATCTTTGTCTTGTTTTTCTGTGAAATTTTTCACTTGTTGATCAATATGGGGATCGAATGAATGAATTTCATATCGTCTGAATGTTCATTTCTTGGAAATTGCAACATGAATCATCGAAAACAATCTAGACGCAAAGAACGGGTTTGAAGGATAAAGACCATTGTTTTGTTTTTCTTTGTTTCGACAAATTATTTTTGGTAAAAAATGAGATTTAATAATACAAAATGAAAGATCTCGTCAAGACGAGCAGAACGGTGGGTGACATGCCGTCGGACGACACCAGACGCACCTACATGCGCAGCCAAAAGCCGCGGTGTGTGAGCGCCACGCGCCACGTCAGCCAACCGACATTGATTTCATCAATGACATCAGCAAAAATGTCGGTAACCGGCTTGTTGACGTCATCAACCCAACCTGACCAGTGACCTAACCCAGTTGACCAGTCAACGAGTTAGCCCGAGTTGATCGGTCGAACCGATGAACTGATTGACCGATCGAACCGGTCAATGGTTCGACCAAATGCCGGTCGGACTAATTAGATCGGTCCAACAGCCCAATAAGGATTGGCGCATGCACCACACGCGCCGCGCATTCAAGCGACGTGTGTGGGCACGTGCGGGCTCCATTTGAGGCATGCTTGGTGTCCCACACATTCATAATGAAGTGCTTTACATTGGGATACAGTTAGTTTACATATTTGAGGCTTTCAAAGGTATAAAAATACATATAGAACTTTAAATACGTGCATTTTGGGATATATATGCATTGTTTATTCCTTTTAATCTGTATTTCTTATGAGTTTGTAAATACAAAAGCTAGCCTACATGAAAATGACTACATATGAGTTATGTATAGCTTGGTTTGATGATAGCATGTGTATGGTTTAATGTACTTGCAATTTCCTAGTTCTAAGCAATCTTGAACAATGGCAAGAGATCCTTGAAATATTCAATATGTCTTGAATTCCGTTATTGATTAGAGTTGTTGCATGATTATTTTTGTATGTTGGTCTATATCATGCTATGCCTTTTGATAGAAAATGTGGCAATTACATTAGGTTATGTGATTATTTTTTTTTGTGGGAGTTCGTAGATTGGTAGAATTCGAAGGAGTTCTCACCTAGAACTTAAAATTTGCACAAATTAAAATAAGTTAATGATAATAAAACAATCGTACACTGAAGTTGATTGGGAACATAATTTTCGTTTTAGTGTCTTTTGTTGAATTATCATTAATTCATTTTGTTTTTGCTGCAAATTATATGTGTGTGTGTGTGCGCGTGCGCACGAAAATTGTGCTAGTGTTGATTCTACGTTTATTATGTCAATGTGTAGTAGCAATTGATTATGGCTTCAGCATCCAAGATCATTGTGGCTGACATCAATAAGGGTGAGAAGCTGAATTGTGACAATTATGATATTTGGTATTGAAAGGTTTAGTACATTCTTGAGAAGCAAAAGGCTTTGGAAACCCTCAACCATACCATAGATAAACCTAAGCATGGAACTTCAATTCAACATAAAAGAGACCAAGAACCTTACCAAGCTTGGAAAAGAAAAAATAACATTGCTCGCATTACGTTAATGAGCTGCATGCAAGATGATTTCATGTGTGAGTTTGAAGGTTATAACAAAACTCAAGCATTTGGATTGCCTTGAAAGATAAGTTTAGGGGTACATTTGCCACTAAGTTGAGAGATTCACTATCAAGTTTGACGCATACCGGAAACGTCCAAATCTAACAATGATGCAGCATCTTCACAAGATGTCAAACATGATCCGTGAGCTAGAGTCAGTAGGTCACACTTTTACTGATGAACAGCAAGTTCAAGCTATTATAAGGTCTCTTCCTAATAATTGGGAGCATATGAAAATTTATATGACGCATAATGAGAACATCATTACTTTCGACGATATAGCGTGGCATTTGGAATTAGAGGATAAGTGCTTAGAGGCTGCAAAATCCTCTACCTATGCTTATGTTGCTGAATTGAGTTCGCGTAAAGTTTCAAGCTTCAAGCGCAAGAGGAACTGAAAATTCAATAATGAAGGGAAGGAGGCTGATAAGGCATCCAAGAGAGCTAAGGCCCTTTGACACAAGAAGCATGGTGGGAAGAGAGACAAGGCTGAGATGAAGTGCTATAATTGTGGTAAACTGGGTTACTTTGCTCGTGAATGCACTAAGCCAAAAAAGACTTGGAAGCAACAAACCACGTAGCTAGAGATCGAGGAGCATTTATGGAGTATCGTCGAATACAACCTAGAAGAAGATAGATATATACTGGAAAAAACTCAAGAGTTGAAGTGAAGGGTATCAACACATGTAAGTGACCTTATGTGGTGGTCAAAACCTATTCTTACATGATATTCTCTATACTCTGGATATTCGACGAAACTTAGTCTTGGTAGCTGCTCTTCTAAGTTTAGGTTATGTGTTGAATTTCTATGGTACTTGTGTTGACATTTTATTTAGAACAGTTTATTATGGTTTTAGTCATGTATTATATAGTTTTATGATACTGGACATTAACTATGATGTGTACAATATTAACGTTGATGGTTGTTTTTCTTTAATTGCATCTTCTACTAATGTGAAAATTGATGCAACTACTTGGCATGCTAAACTAAATCACATTGGGTTATAAAGAATGAACAAAACAATCAAGGTATTGGGCACCGATCGTAGACATGAGTATCTATTTGAGCAATTTAAGGCTCTTTGTGATGAAAATGAAATTGTAAGACAATTAACTATTCTTGATACTTCGCAACAAATAATAGAACCCTATTAGAAATGGTTAGATTTATAATGGCCTAAGAAAAATTACCTATCTCATATTAAAAGGATGTGTTATTGATTGTTGCCTATATATTTAACCGTAAGCTTTCTAAGTTAGTCACTTTGACCCCTATGAATTGTGGATTAGTAGGAAACTAGACTTAAGTAATCTACGATTTTGAGGGTGTGCAACATATGTTCATAATTCTTTCCATAAATATGGCAAATTAGGCCCAAGAGGGAAGAAATGTCTCTTTAAGGTACTTTGAACACTTTAAAAGGTATGTATTCATAAGTAAACAAGCTGATGAAAGTGTGACTGAAATGGAGTCACGAGATGTCATGTTCTTGGAAAACGATTTTCTTAGTAAATGTGAGATTAATAAGGATTTCCAATTATATAAATTGGAAAATCCTAATAATAAACCTATTAATGTTGTTGAGGGAAATGAAAATTTACCTTAACATACAAGACCTAGTGGGAGTGTTGCATTGGCTAGCAAACTGAATTTACCATAAGTTTAGTTGTACAAAAGTAATCGTAAAAGTATTCCCCGTCATCATTTTAAGATTGAAGGGGAAACATTTATGATTGCTTTACAAGATGATGCTGAGCTTAAGACAGTTCAAGAGGCTTTCTCATCCCTTTATAAGAAAGAATGGAGAAAAGTTTTGGAAGACGAAATGGAGTCTGTGAGGACAAACTACATATGAGACTTGGTTGATTTGTCATCCAATCATAAGGCTATTGAAAATAAATAGGTTTTTAAAATTAAGCGAAAGACGGATGAATTTATTGAAAAGTACAAGGCTCGCCTTGTGGCAAAAGGTTATACTCAACAAGAGAGTATAGATTATGAGGAAACCTTTTCACCAATTGTAAAGTTTGCCTCTATACACCTTATACTAACAATTGCTACACATTTGGACCTAGAATTACATCAAATAGATGTAAAGACAGCATTTCTCAATGGAAAACTAGATGAAAAAATCTATATGAAACAACCGACAGGTTTCATGGCTGAAGGTCAAGAGTGAAAAGTTTGCAAGCTTAATCGCTCAATTTATGGCCTTAAGTAATCATCTAAATAGTGATTTCTTCGTTTTCATAAAGGCATTTCTTCTTTTGAGTTTATGATGATCGAAAAAGATCACTGCGTGTATGTGAAACAATTCAAAGGTAAATTTGTAATTTTATCATTTTATGAGGACAATATTTTGTTGGCTGGGAATAACAAGGGTTTGATTATAACCGTAAAAGAATGGTTATCCTCAAATTTTGAAATGAGAGATATGGGAGAATCTGCTTATATATCGGGAGTTAAAATTGAAAGAGATCGATCAAAGAAACTTTTTACTATGTCACAAAAATCTTCATTATATAAGATTTTTGAACGCTTCAATATGCATTATCGTAATCCTATTAAAACCCCTGTCATGCAAAACAAAAGCCTAAGTACCAAGATGTGTCTTAAGACTCCAGATGAAAAGAAAGGAACAGTTTTTATTCCTTGTGCAAGTGCGGTCGGAAGTTTAATGTTTGCTATGATGTGTACTCGATTTGACATATGTCATGCTGTGGGGTTAGTGAGTCGATATTAATCAAATCCTGATCAAGCACATTAGAAAGTAGTTAAGAAGATCTCGAGATACTTGAAATGCACCATGGACTATTAACTTTGTTATCAAGAGAATGATTTGCGCTTATTAAACTATTTTGATGCTGATTGGGGAGGAGATCTTGATGAGTGTAAGTCAACGTCTGGTTATGTGTTTTTGCTTAATGAATGTGCAATTTCTTAGAATAGCAAGAAACACACGTGTATGGCCTTACTTACAATGGAAGCAGAATTTATTGCATGTTTTGCTATGGTGCAAGAAGCAGTATGGCTAAAACATTTTTTGGAAAATTTAGCCATTGTCACTGAGGCTATAAGACCAGTGACAGTTCATTGTGTTAGTCAAGCAATCATTGCCTATGTGAAAAATCCCAAATATGATGGTAAAACGAAGCACGTTGACATAAAGAATAACTTTATTAGAAATATAATAGCATAAAGGGAAGTAGCCCTACAATATATTGATCCATTCATGAAGGCTGTTCCTAGAGATATGTTCTTGACCCATAAGATGTCTTTAGGGTTATGTAAAATGTGATATGTAATATTATTAAGGATCATTGAGTTATGCCTACGTGGATTTACGTATTGTACTTGTTTGTTTTCTTTTAATAAATTGATGTTTTATCAACAAGTATAAATTTATTATGAGACTAGCACATGCACACATATAAATTCTTTTAATAGGCATTGATTGGTTCACTCACACGAGCAATCGCCTCAAGTGCTACAATTAGCATGTTAAGATAAGATGTTATGTATACTAGAAGAGCAAGTTTAGTACATAATATTTTTTTTACGTCACCTTGATCGGAATCCAGATGAGGTCTGTAATTTGTGAATAATAAGACTGAACATGATAATCACACAATCATGTATGCTTGAAGGAAGTTGAATGCAAGTACTCAATTAGGTACTATAAAAAGTGAGCTAATATAGCACTCGAGCTAAACATAAGTACGTGAGAAGCATGTGACTATGTTTAGTCTAAAATCCATATAGTAGATATGTTTAACAAATTACATACGCTCTTATAGAAAGAGAAATTCACTATAGCATGTAATTCATACTACATGTGCTTTATTTCAATCAATAAATGAGATGAGTAAAATTTATCCCTATTTACTCATCATGTGAGTGCTTGAGATAATTTATAACTTACCTCATTTAGTGTCCTATGTTACTTTTGACTATGTTCTCGAAATGACAAATCAATATTGCTACTTTAGCATGTTACCGACGGTCATGAAAATATGACTTTATGAGACATGTCTAGGAAAGCAATTGCTCTGAAATAGAGAGAGACATAAGTGTGAATGAAGACTATTGTTATTTTACATCTATCATGTGTATTTACTGGTCGATCAATTATATCACATTTTTTGTTATTTTAGATATAATTGTAAATACATGGTATTTTGAGAATATTTAAGTATAGACTTTAAGGGACATGTATACTTGGATTGATATAGCAAAATATGTCTGGGGCACTATGAGACATCGATTGTTTATCTTTTTTTTTGGGTTGTGGCCATTATATTATCTCTAACATGTGCATAATTAGAGCTCCTAAGTGTAGGTGTACTAAACCCATCATGTTCGAGTAGGAGATGTTATATTTTGGTATGTTCATGATGGGTATGTCCAAAAGACATCTATTGCTTATGATAGAATGTGTTTTAGAGAAGTACTATTTGAGGGGGTATGAGCGGTTATTTTTCAAGAGAAGCATAAAATGATAACTTCTAAAAATAACCGCTAACGAACACAATTGAGAAAAACAGAACCCTCTCAATCAAAAGAAAACACTCAAGGACTCCATTATCTACTTTGAGAAACAATTGGCATTAATGCTGTGGAATGTGAATATTTTCCTCGTGATTGTATTCGGATCAACGTGAAGTTGTATCGTCCATCGTTTGATCATGATTCAATGTACGTTTCTAGGGTAATATCATTATTGCGCATTGAAAGAGGTAAGTCGTTTCTTCTGCTGACTTTTAATCCTGACATTCACAATTCTTTCATGCAGTGCAGTGTCCTCAACTCAATCTTTTTTGGTGTCGCATGCATCGCATTGTAGCCACTATCCAGTACTATCAAATGTAAAATCTAACCTTAGCCTGTGAATCTTACTTAGGTTTTTGCTGCTCTCTCTCTCTGGAATCATGTCCTGTCACGTGGGAAGAGTTCAGGGATATGTGACTTGCATCCATCCATATTGTAGCGTTCTAAGGATTTTATAGTATCATGGAAGTCGATCTTATCTAAGCTCTCACAATTATTAACAATCAATTGCTTCAGATCCTTCGAATTTGAAAGGTCCAGTTGCTGAATGTGCTTGCGCCTAGAGATATTCAACACTTCCAGGGATCCCAATTTTTCAAGGCCTTCTATCGCATGGAGATGATCCGCCTTTTTATCGTAGCTCTGTAGGTCTGAGTATCTCAACGACTCTAAATCTTCAAAGTCGTCTAGGTTGGACAACTTTGTGCATGTGGATACGTCCTGCTTTCTTAGGGATTCTAAAGCTTCTAGATCCAATTTCTTCAGCCCATAGCATTGCAAGAGCTCTAATTCCAACAAGAATTTCAACTCAGGAAGATTTGACAGCCTTCCAATTTGGGACATTTCCGAATGCAGAGCTTTAGTATGCAGGAGGGGGAGCTCTGGGATGCTTCGAAGAGACAGGCAAGAGTGAAGGGTGAACTTCCTTAGATGAATTAGGTGAGAGAGCCATGGAAGCTCATCGCTCCGACAGGTGAGCTGCAAGATGATAAGCTGGAAGGAGGTTTTGGCAGTGACTGAAGCTCACTACAGTAAAGTAAATCGAGGTGGTCGAGAGTAGACAGCTCATCGTAGTCTTCTGGCCAGCGAGAAATTTTTGCACCACCTCAATGGAGAGTGCTTAGAGAAGACAATCCACCTTTATCAAGAAGAATTTGTCCTTCTAGTTTATGGCAGCCTGAGGCATCTAACTCTTGCAGGCTCTTCAATTTTCCAATAGCACTGGGTAGCTTTCCTATCTTGCTACGAGAAATCCTCAGGATTTTCAGTTTGTCCAATTCTCCAATGGATTCAGGTAACTCCTTAACTCCTGTGGATGACAAGTCCAGTTCAATCAACTTTGTCAACTCCCCAATAGAAGAAGGGATCTGTTCCAACATGTAGCATCGCACTAACGACAAGCGCTCCAATTTCCTAAGGGCCTCAAGGAGTCCGAAAGTTCTTGTAATTTCTTACAGGTATTCAAGTTAAGGTTGGACAAACTTTCCAGACGAATTATTGAGCTGGGAACTCGAGTCAGTAGACGACAACCCATAGCACTAAGCGTCTTCAGCTTCTCCAGCGGTCTTACACTTGGAGGAATTTCTCTTACATCAGTCTCATCTATGAGAAGTTCCACCAATTTTTTTAGTTCGCCCAGTTCTTTGGGTAACTTCTTGAGTTTCCCACAATACCTCAAGTTTAAGGAAACGAGGCAATTGACATCTTTAATGGAAGGGTGGATTTCCTCTAAGTTCTCACAATTTTCTAGGATTAGCATCTCTAAACTTTTAAACCCCATGAGATTAGAGGTGTTCGTTAATTTTGAGCACTCTGAAAGATTGAGAATTTTCAACCCCTCCATCTTAAGAAATAAACATGTTACAGGATTAGCAGTCAGAAATAGAATGATTTATCATCAAAATGTAACAAAAGAGAGTATTTTTCATCTTTATCTTGATCGAGCTCTATCCTCCCCATTCCTAACTAATACAACCTGATAAATCAAGTATAAGTAATTCCTTCAAATTGGCTGCCTTCAAATAGGATGTCTCTCCCACTTTAGCCATCTCAATTTAGAAAGTGACTCCTTGAAGTCCCCAGCAAAATCAACTTCACTCAAATGAAGGAACTACAGGTATGGCAATCTTTCAAATCTCTCTTGCTTCATGAACTTGTTTCAGCCGTCCTTGTCCAGGCGTAGTGCCTCAATATTTGTATTTTTTTCCTACAACAAGAAATTGATGATTGTAAATATATGCCCACAAGGCATTCCCCGATCTTGACAAGATAAACACAACCCAACCACCTTTTGTCAGGCAACATCAGCATGTTATCGTGGCCAATGCATTTTCTTTAGACTTCAAAAACTACATGTGATCTTTATCTAATAACATAATCAGGTAATGTGTCACTTTTCACTTGTATGCCACAAACTTTGCTGAAAATCATTTAAAACTCCTATATATAAACATAAAAAGTACAAAATAGTCTAGATTTTTATATATAAAAGTAGATTAATAAAAAAATTTGCTATTAATTAAGTACATAAAGGATGTAAATTGTATTATGAATTTTGTTGATGTCTATCATGTTCTTTTTTTTTTTTTTGGTAAGGTAAGAATTATCATAAAATCGACCAGCAGAATATACAACAAAAGAGGGGGAAGACACAGTACCAACATACACTCAACTGGACGAAATGTCACCGGAGTAGAAGGGTACCGTGGTCACCCGAAGAAAAAATTACAGGCAAGCAAGGACCATAAAGGAACCAAGAGTATAGAACAAAAATCCTATACTAAACTGTAGACGAGTCCACTACAAAAATCCGAGGATCTATCTCCCAACTACGCTGCATTCTTCTGTTTCTAGGATTATCTTCCACCGATTTGAAAGCTAAGGCTTTGTCCTTGACCGCCTTACAGAGGTATAACTTCATGGAAGGAACATAAAGGTTGTGGCCACGGAAGAGAATATCATTCATGGTTTTCCATATAATATAGCATAAAGCTCCAAAAGAAAAGCGTGCTATCTCCCAATAGAAACCTTTGCCAGACACATAGTTAATAACCCAGAGAAGATTATCCGACCAAGAGGAGTTGCTCCAAGGGAGGTTACACTTATCGGCCCAAAAATTAGCCATAGAATTGGAGATGCAGCAGTCTATCATGTTCTAACTCTCAAATTTTTGCCATATTTTTTACAAAGCTTGAGAGTCGAACTTTATACTTGAAAGTAACCCACGAGAAAACTTCCCACCTTTTCCTTTCCATATAGAAAAAATGGATACCAGGGCAGCCCCGGTAGTTTATTGGGAATTTCTTTAGTCTCTCTTTTTACGTTTAGTAATAGTCCTTTCCTTATGTACACTTTACAAGTCCTATGGGTGTCTCTCTCTTTCCCCAAATCTCTCTTTATTTTCATATCATTACTTCTTTCTTGTTCACAAAGCGGGACCGAAAGTTTCGGGAAAACCATATATTGCTACAGTAGAAAGAAATTGAGGAAGTGAAGTTGAACTCGACATTTTAATTTTGGATATCAAAGCTCAAAAAGCTCAACACTAATGAGGGTCCCACTCAATCAGTCATCATTCAATTTGCGCCAAATGATAATATGCAAGGGGATGTCAAGCGAAGCGGGTATTGTTCCATTTATTAGAGTTTCTATTTTCATCACAACAGCTTTTTCTATTCTAACCTATTTCATAGAAAAACTTGAATTTTTACATCATTTTCAAAGAACCCGGCCATAGAAAAGATTGGTAGCTTCTTTCACATGTTGGCATGCAAAATAGCATACTGAGTTTTTGTATGCATGAGTGCAAAAACAAGATTATGGTCTCGTTGTAGTGAGCAAGATTAAAATTAAATAATTATGACGATTAAGTACTTTAATAACCGCTGCTTTTCTTCATGTATGTTCTTTGTTCTATTGATTTGGTCAGTTTTTGCTATAGTAAAAAAAGATGCTTTTGGTGCTGACATGCCATGAGAATCAAAGTAGAATTTAACCTGATCTTAAGAATTTGTGAGTTCACCCATTCATTCACATGTTACGAATCGGTATATCAAATTTAGCGACTATTATTATGATAAAAGTCTCTGAAAATTTCGTGTATTGCAAATTAAAAAAAAAATGCCTAAGTCTGTCAGCTACCAGATTTCATTTAAGTAAAAAATAAAAAGTAACAATCAATCAAGACGCAAGTAAGTTCAAAAATGAAGTCGGGTGGAAAATGATGAAAATTGAAAAAAAAAAGTGAATGGAAAACGATTAAATCGGACCTACTTTTTTTATGAATCATACTCTAATGTAATATGTGTGAATTCAACCTAATTATTTAAACCCAAAAGCTTTCTTTTTTAGGTCGATTGAAAATGTCTACCATGTATAGATGCTAAGAATATTACTTCCAAATCACGTCAAGGAAATAATTCAAGGAGAAGAATCTCGGCTGCGAGATCTAAAATCCATTCAAATGAAGAGAATTCATGTAAAAAGAGAGCAGAACAAGGATAGAGTCAATTACCTTCTTTTCGTGAAGAACTTCCAAGGCTTTGTCATAGACCCACATCCTTCTTCGCTTCTCGGGCTCTCCTTGACTAGCGATTTCCCTACCAAGTTGTCTCAATTGGTCATGCATTTTCAACTTATGATTATCTCCACCTTTTATTAGTGACATAGAACTCAAGGCTTCAATCTCTATCTTCAGATCAACATCACAAGCCTCCCAAATGTAGGATGCGATTCTCCAATCTGTTCCAATTAAAAAACAAGCAATATATATCTCTTTTTGCCCATCGTCCAGTGCCTCGTAACTTATTTGCAGCTTCATTTGCACTTCCTCAATCGGTAATTTCTCTAACTTTTTCAATTTGTCTTGCCAGAATTCTTGTCCTTGCCCTCGCAACAACAAACCTATGACTTTGAGAGCTAAGAGAAGCCTTCCGATAGTGGATATGATATCATCAGAGAGAGATGCAAAGTCATGCGGAGGAGAATCCCTTAAAAAAACATGTCTACTAAACAAGATCAATACTCATCAATTTCCTTGAGGTCGTAACTGCAGTTCACTTCATCATGATCATTGAGAGCAGCTTTTGTGTTTGGTGGTGATGATTATCTTACTTCCCCTTACAAACCATTCATGTTTCCCAACCAAATGTTCTAATTGATCTTTCTTATCCACATCATCCAAAAGAATTATTACTTTCTTACATTTACAACTAAATTTCAAGATATTAATTCCTTTATCCCCAATAGAGGCTTCCTCCTTTCTTTTCAGTACATCACATATTAATTGATTTTGCAAATCCAAAATATTTTTCTCTCAAATATCTGCAATAAAACTACAATTTTGAAATCGGTCGGAGAGCTTATGGTAGACAACCTTGGCTAAAGTTGTCTTACCAATGCCCTCCATTCCATAAATACCGACAATTTTCGTAGCATTGGGGTTGTCATCCAGCAATCTAGAAACTTTCTCAACATCATTATTGTAATATCCTGAATTTTGACCCATTCCGGGATAGATGAAATGGTTATTTTATCAATGCGCTGTTAGATACGTTTATTCTGAGTTGGCCCCTCATGAGTTAACTAATTATTCAGCAAGACAATTAAGGATCGATACGCGTACGGCTAGTGAATTTAATCAGGGATAGGCCACTCGACCATAAGGATTAAAGATGAACAATACTAAACTGTTGTAGGCCAATTAGCGAACGGAAATAAATCGATTCGGCAAAAATACGAGGTTGAATTGCAGGTGATTCCGCACGACTTTGATATTAATTGCGAACAACGTTAAACCGATTTCCTTTTTGGCCCGTACTCAGTATGAGCAATTAACTCCTCGTGATTACATGACAATCAAATGATCACCCTAATTTGAATGCACGATCGTGAATTGAAAAGTTATCAACCACGAGTCAAACGCGCGAGAAACCCTAAACGCTGCTAGAAAGTTAGGTCGTACTAAAGTCGCGATTGATCGATGTTAACCACGAATTTCAATTTGGTATTAGGTATCGAACTTTTAAGGATATCGAGACTCAAATATTGGATGTTGCCTCATTGATTTTCGAATTTTTCGGTAAGCTGGAAATTATTGGAAAAAGTATTCAACGGGCCGAGTTTTGGAATCAAATATTTGGGAATTTGTGCTTAAGGGGTAAAAAGACCAAATTGTCCTTTCTAGAAGCTTGTTTAAGATTTTTGTCCTATTCTATTTTCCCTTTTTTTTCTTTTTCTTTTCTCTTCTCCCTCGTTTCTTTCTCCCCACGTTGGCCTGCCCTCCTTCCTCTGCACGTTTCCTTTTCTTCCCTCTCCCACGTTGACTTCTCTCTCTCTCTCTCTCTCTCTCTCTCTCTCTCTCTCTCTCTCCTCCCTCATTCTGCCCGCCATTTCCCCCTCCCCAAAACCGAAGCCGCCCCCTCTCTTTTTCTTTCCTTCGGACAATCCATCGTCCGAAATCACCGCACCACCGCTCACCGTTGGTGCGCCGTCCACCTCACCGCTACCATCACGCCCGTGTCGTTGGAATCGCTAAACCGTGAGTTGATTTCCTAATATTTGCTTAGGATGCTAAACTCCATTAGGGGTGATTAGTTTAATGTTAAGCTTAGTTAATGTTGATAATTAGTGTTTTATTACTTGCTTAGTGTTAATCATGGTTAGAATAAAATAACTGCGGTTAGATTAAAGTGACTGTAGTTGGTTAAAGTAATCGTGGTTAGATTAAAATAACTTTGGTTGGGTTAATTAATCATGGTTGTGTTAATTAACCGTAGTTGTGTTAGAATCATAACCATGGTTAGTATTAATAAATATTATTATTATTTTTGGAATAAAATAATAATAATTTATTAATTTCGGAATTATTATTTATTAACTTCGGAATTAATTAATTTATTATTAATTTCGGAATTATTATTTATTAACTTCGGAATTAATTAATTTATTATTAATTTCGGAATTATTATTTATTAACTTCGGAATTAATTAATTTATTATTAATTTCGAAATTGGTTGTTATTATTTCTGGGTAATAATTAATTATTTATTTTTGGAGAATAATTAATTAATTAGTTTTGGATGACTAATTATTCTTGGATGTTGAATATTGATTGTTGGATAATTATTAATGGAATATTTTTGAAGTAAAGTATTATTTTTGGGAAGTATATTATTAATTAATTGTGTTAGTATCGATTAATTTCGGTGGATTATTGTTCATACTTTCCTCACGTGGATTATATATCGAATACATACATATATATATGCTGCCCTCGATGTTATTGTTTAATATGTACTCGGTAGAGTAAATTCATAGACTGCGATTGTGAATTAAGGTTGATGTATTCGGCAAATTCGTATGACTACGTGTAAAAGGCATTTGTATTCGTGTGGCCACGTGTGAAATATTACCGCCTTACATGTAGAAATTGTGGTGAATTAACATGTATAAGCACGAATCATATATGCATTGACTGCTCTACAAGATAATAAAATGAGCATGATTAATTGGTGTGCTTGTGTGGTTACATAAGAGCTCGTCATCCAATGGGGGATCTATGGTGGATGAAGTCCATATTATCAGAATGCTCGGCGGAAGTTCAGATGCAGGTCGCGATTGAGGCCGGACCTATACTTCTTCGGGAATGCCGTCTAGACGCCAGACGTAGCCGTGCCCAATGGGACAGGACGATGCCTGGTTAGGACGATAGACTATCAACTTGTGTGTTGGAAGGAAATTCCCCCAAAGTGTTGTTAATAATCAGAATACAAGTGAGTGCATGGTGCATGAGACAACTTGAAAGGTGTTTTAATTGTTTAATATAATTGCTGTATTGGAGTGAGCATATGATAAACTGTATCATGCAAATTGTGTATGTGCCAAAAGCAAGGTAAGGATGCTTGTGAGTATAATTGTTGATTGTTAATAATTGCATATGAGCCTTAGCCTAATTGTGCGTTTGATAATGGTTGAATGGATGTTCTTCTATTGTTGAATTGCTGACGATCAAAAGATTGCACGTTTAGGGTGCACCCGAGGTGAGTAGGTCTCCCAACCGAGGCTTAAGATTTTGATTTACTGAGATTTTATCTCACTAGTTATTGAATAACCATTTTCAGGTCCATAAGATGAAGGATCGACGCGTGTTACGGCTCGTTGCCGTTTTTGAAGGGAGTAGATTAATCCTGTCTTGTTTGTTTCATTGGCTTAATAGGAAGATGCTTGTAGTAAGGGTTTGCACTTGTAAACTTTATAGGGTTAATTAGTAGATAAATAAAACAGCACTTTGGAATGTGTTATTGTTGGGTTTTCTTGCTATTCCTATTTTTGTAATTGACTGGAGAATTGTGATTCGCTTCCATATGCGTTTAATTAAAAGATAAAATTAACGGTCGACGACGGATCTTGAGGAGTCGCAAATCAAATGACCGCAAGAGAACATGGGTTGTCGCGGACTCAAGGGTCGGGTCGTGACAATTATCATTGTCGACGAGTTGTTTAGTGACAACCAACTGAAAAGCCTTCTTTAACTCACTCCAAACTCTTGTGACTACCAGTTTCACCGATTCTCCTTCGTGGCTGTTAATAAAGCATTCGGGATAAAATGCATTAGAAGGACAATCATATCCAGCGATATCTTGTTATCAAAACACTGCAACTTATCAACTGTAAAAAAAGCACGCACAAGTTGAGAAACACACGAGTGTGTAGCCTCCTCTACAAACAAGATCCAGTTGAAAGAAAGTAAACAAGGTTTGGATAGAAAGTTTAATTAGCATCTGTTTTCGAATCCCATCCTTGTAGGGTAGCCGCTTCTCCGAGCGCTTCTCTCCATTTATCAACAGTTTCCTTTTCATACTGCCGACTAAAATCTTTGAAAATCTGTCCAAAGCTTTCTCTGTGGTATCACACATCAGCCGGTCTAACCTCGTAGAATACGGGCAAGATAATGTGCTTGCCACTCTTCATGCACTTCAACATTAGAACGAGCTCTTCAAGGCACCATTTGCTCAAAACGTAGTTCCAAGAGAAAACCGGGATCAAGATATTACTATTCTTAATAGCGTGGTAAATGTTGGGGGTGATGTCCTCTCCTTCAGGAAGCTCATTGTTGTCTCTGAAAGTGGAGATTCCAGCATTTTTGAGGACTTAGTAGGGGTGATCCATAAACTTCGTGCGAATATTTGGGCCGCGGGAGCTCAAGAAGACCTGGTAGCTTTCACTTTCTAATGAAGGGGCGGGTGTAATCCACGAACTGAAATCAACTGCTTTTTGAGGTGTGCTGTTTTTGTTGTTCTTGGCAAAATTATGCGAGAACAAAGAGAAGAATCAGCGCAATCAACACTGAGAATAAACGCCCAAACGCTAGATCAAGTATTATTTTAACTCTTTCAGATGACTCTTGACCCCGAGTCTCTTTATTAATATGAAAGAATAAAATGACTACATACGGGATGCCAAAGAAGATGACCATTGCGGGGTGAGTTTTTTGTAATTATACTTCAAGATGCACACTGATGAACAAGGAAAAACAAGACAAATTAAGAAAAAAATAAATGGAATTAGTCGTTGCGTCAAGAGGCTCGACTGGTCAAGTGGACCGTTCACGGATGGACCATTCTGCTCCACCTCTACGACTGCACTAATACTTGGCCCACGTCATCAAAAGCCCAAATTGTATCAATCGAGTACTTACCTCTATGCTAATACGCAGTTCTACGAGAGAAAAAAAAAAATATCAATATATTTTCGTCTTCTATTCTAGTATACGGAACCCACTTAGAATTAAAAAAAAAAAAATACGACGATTGCCTCAAGTAGTTGAGTGTGTATTTTTAGAATAGACATCCTGTCATAAATGAATAATACATGTTGCGTGGATGGCATAATTAATTGAGCTCTCAAATAATTAAAGCTGCATGGTTTAATTTGTCTGTGCTTTTGATGATACATTACACATGTGTTTGTTCCTTTTGTCAATATGACATTAAAGTCGAGCGAAGTCTTTTTGTGACCATGTTTCAACTTAGAGATCGTGGATGAATTTTAACGGCAAATTATCTCCAATCAAAATATAGAATAACAAAAAGTTGTGGAAGAAGTTGTTTTTACTTGTGGGAATGTCATTTCCCATAAAATTATTTCGTAAATGCTATGTTAGATTTATTAAGATCATGTTTCTTACAGCATTTTCTTTACTACCGAAGAAAGAGTCTCTATTATTTTCCATTCCTACAATGCATCCAACCAAGAATTAGAATACCAATTTCATCCAATTCCATTCTTTTATTTTCTTTTTTGTCTGGGCAAACACAAACATTAGATTTCATCAAGTCTAGAAGCCTGCGCGGTGCACGGGTTCCTTTTATTGTGAGCAAATCATTCAACTCCAAGCAAGTTTTTGAAAAGCGCCAGGAATCAAATTATAAAGGAAAGTATAATGATTTAAAATTGTACTTCGGCAGAGATCTCAACGACTTAGTATAAAACGAAGAAATCAAAATGCCACGTGGACTCTATGTTATTTTTATTTTTTTCATATCTCGTTTTTCCTTCTTTGGTTAGTTTCACCCTAACTTCTGGAATAACGAATTACGGATGCATTGCATTGCGCCCTTTGAGCGCCTACATTCCGAGGACATAGAGTCTCACAAAGGGTCAGATAATTTCAGTTCACAAGATCCAACGGTGATTAGAAGCCAAACGAATCGTCAATAGACGCAACATTTTGATGCCTGTCTATTATTTACAGCTCGTACATGGATGCACCTTTAATCAAGAAAAGAATTGCTGAACATAAAAGAACCTCTTTACGAGTGTTTTTTCCCTTGTGGACTTTTTAACCGGCGGAACTTTCGTTGTCCCGACAGCAGCAGGATGGGGACATTTCTGCTCTGATAAAAAGCATAACAAAGCACGAACATGACATCATAAAGCCACAGGGAGACGAATTTGATCCTGCCCAGGAATTGAACGAATTGAAAGTGTACCTGGCTTTAATGGAGTGGTACATGAAAAAATGCAGAGCCAACGGGGAGGGTCTTGGTTACTATGACAGCTTCAAGAATGCACGCGAACGGCGGGACAATGGAGTTGATAAGTACAAGACATACCTGACGAACTATTGGGAGAATGTGGTCGATGATGCGAGGAAGAAGCCTCCAACACGGGGTACACCACTACGGCCCCGTTTGCTATTTGCTGGGACAAATTACCGGAGGATAGTTGAACCGCTAGACATAGCAGAGTATTACAGAAGGGGCCGGAAGGATTACGAAATCCAAGGAAGATCCAATCACTACAAGCTGCTAGAGCAATGGCTGAAAGTTTATCAGGAAGAAAATCCCCAGGCATCGGCTGGTCACCCTAAATCGGAAGAGGAAAAGTTGACGACAGAAGATTCGTGCTTTTGGGCCCGAGTGGAGGAGGCGATCCGGTCATGCAGGCGGCTGGACAGAGAAAGAGCAAGAGAAGAAGAAAAGTTAAAACAATTTGAGGTGCATGTTCTGAATTTGATCAAGATCTTGAAAACGAAAGCCAAGGAAGGTTCTCCTCCTTGCCACTCGGAATTCGTCAATTACATGAGGGATTGCTGCTATCAAAATTATGGTAAACCTTCCCAGATCAATTCAAATGTGAATCCATCTGATAAATCAAATCACATTTGGGTCCCTCGACTTCAGGAGGTCATCACGGCTCACAACCGGGTTCATGAGGAATGGCCGACGTGAAGGTTATGCTGAAGGTATTTAAATGCTGAAAGTTATGATGTCTTTATCAGTCTCATGTCAGTTTAACAAAGCATTTTCCCATACATTTTATCAAATTATATAAGATTGCTATTGGCTACTGCTCATGGCCACCGTGGTCCTCGTAACAAGGACCGAAATTTCCATCGGTACGGAATCAATCTGCTGCTTGCCCCGAATCAGAGGACACTACCATGAGAGATGTATGCGTTCCATAGGCTCCAAATTTAACAAATTATGCATTCAGAATGGTTCGATGTCAATATGTAGTGCTATTATCCATAAGAACTCCAGAAGATACTCATTCCACATTGAATGAAAAAAAAAAAATGTGTGGCAAACCGATGGGTGATTGGCTTCTAGCTTAATTGATGAGATACTTATTAGGTGCAGAAGCATAAAGATGGGAGTATAAGAAAGCTGTAGTAGGCAATGATGCTCTTAAACTTCCCTCAATTTGTATCTTGCTATAAAGAAGCTATCCTTTCCGAAGCACACTTGTGCCAAAATATGATATAAGGATAGCATCCAAATAAAGTATTATCTTACGCAATCATAACGCATGCTATTTGTGAGTAGTAAAAGTTCCATCGCTGTTACAATCTATTTTCTCACATCAATAAAATACACGAAGAGCAAACCAGTTGTCTTGAGTTTAAGCTCGTAAATAAATTCGACCTGTAAGTGCATGTGGAAATCTGACCGGAAGTTTTGGCGTGCTCGGATGTGACGTAAATTAGCAAAGTCCATGGAATTTGATCGTTTCTTGGAGTCTGGCTTCTGGTCAGAAAACAAGAGAAAGCAAAAAGGGGAAATTAAAGGAAATTTACATCCATAAAGTGCTCGTCCAAGACTCTCCCCTACATGAATATGATTGTGTGTGCTCTTGGGTTTTATTATTTAAGCCGTTTAGAGGAACAAAGGGTGCGCCGCTCGCCAATTCCGCCAAGATCAAATTGAAGAGTGATTTTGCGAAAAAATTGTGAATTGTTATCTTGTGTATTTTTCTGCAAGATTAAAATATTATTTTGTGAGGAATTGTATAGCTAAACACTAAAAGAATTTATCAGGTGTAATTGGGAGCCTGGAAAATACCAATAGTATTTGAGTGAGTTGACTGTGATTGAATGTCCATCGTATCACTTAATTTATAGTGAATTTCTTTATTGTTCTTCATGTGGACACATTACCTAAATCATAAAAATCTGGGCTATTTTTTACTGTTTGATCACTTGTTTTTTGGAATACCAGCTACTACAAACACACACTCAAAACTTTTTTATTCCTCCCTCACCGACGAGAACTCTCTCGTTTCTCTCTATTTGTGAGGCTCTCTCAACTTGAAGTCTAAGGCTTTCCGATGCACTATTTATAGCATCCATTCCAGTGCTCAAATAGAGATATCAGTGCTCCATTTGCGGCTCCCAAGTGAAATGTGCAGCCGAAATTCTTGATAAAAAAAGAAAAAGAAATCACAAGTTGAGCCACAAAATTTGAGCCCAAAAAAATCCACGTTTCGTTCTCACATGAAACACTCGGTTCTCTGTTAGTTGAATCGCTGATTGATTGTCACCATCAACTCATGGGCATTCATTAATTTTCTGGTGCAGGTCCTTTAGCAATTGCACTGTCCTTCTTGAGATACCATAACTGCTGCTGGACGCTCTGCTTCTATGGTCGACGATGACGCAGTCAGCTGTCTTTGGCTGTACCAAGAGATGGCTCCTGAACCAAGTGTAAACATATAGCCGGTTGTTGATCTATGTGTGTCATAGCCGCCTGCATAATCGACATCCCAATAGCCAATTATTTCACAACTTCTACCTGTTTTATACAATATGCCGCGATCAATGGTGCCTTTAGTGCTCCCCAATATAAATCACATTGCATCCTAGTGAGGCTTTTTTTTAGTTTTCATTAACCAACTCACTGTGACGATTGCATAGGAAATGTCTGGACGTGTTAATGTCAAGGAAATCAAACTGCCGACTAGTTTGCATCTTCAAATTCTTTCCCTTCTTCCACTAGAAGTTTCACATTAACCTTCAGGTGTCATTAACGACCGGCAATCAAGCATCCCCACACCAACCACTCATGAAGTTTCAAGATCTCCCCTACTCAAAGATCAATTCCACGTGATCAACTTTGATTCTTCTCCACCACATCATCCAAGTTCTGCTATTTATACAATAAATGATTTCTTGAGCGAATGAAGATGAGGAGCTCTTTGAGTCATCCGTGAAGCTAGGTTCCTGGAGTTAAGGGTTGTGTTTTTCAAAGTTTGTGGGCTTCGAACTTTATGGCTGATATAGGAGCAGAAGAAGTATGCTATCAACAATTACAAAGCTTCATTCTCAATGAGTTTAAGCCATTTTTAGAAAGCCTCAGTTATTCTGAGGAGAATTTTCGATCCTGAAGCTGTTAGCTCCAAGTAGTGTATTCTGCAAATATCTGCCTTCCCCTGCATCTATTGAGTTTTGAACTTCGGAAAAGAGAGTGCGAGACTCGTGAAAATGAGTAGGATGATTAATTTGTTGAACGTATATGAGGAAGAGTAGCTTCCAATGCCACTTTCACCTTCACCTCCTCCCACTTTCTACTCCCTCTTTCATCTTCTTTTTAACTTTCTTACGTAATTTTGGCTCAATATTTACGCTGAAAATATGTAGTTATTCTTTACCTGGCAACAATTGGCAGAAGAAAAAGGATTATTGTACTTTTGAATGAGGTGCTAATGATTGGTATCGTGCGGTAAATATGGCTGATTGAGGACAAATAGGATCTTATGGGAAAACTATCAACACTCAACAGGTATTCTCAATCTTAGTTACCCGAGATTAATTGCAGTCTTTATATGCATGTTTATAAATAACATAAAGCACAATTTACGAGCCAAAATCGTGATATTTATGAAAAAATTTATAAGTGACATAACCAAAGCTTTGATGCAAATTAGCATCCTTCAAGAAAAAGTTGCTTTCGTCACGCCTGATATAATAGACATTTCTAGCCAGAACCCTAGCTGGTAATTTCCGCAGTCCTCTCAATTTAGTAGGTTGAACGTCCAATTCCGCTTCTCTGCGATGGCATCTGTAACATATTATTCCAATCTGATTAAGCAATAGTTCAAGAAAAGATGGGGATTCATTAATCCAGATCAGCACTCAAACATTCCAGGAGTGAAGTAAAGAACCTGTTTTCATTACTATGATGGACAGCTCCCGTGAATAAAGCATGACGCGATGCAATTGGCTTAAAGAATGTCACTGTTGCATCCGTATCCCATATATTTGATTCAGATCACTTACCATTGCCAAAATTACAATGATGCTCCTGGTAATTTAAAGCATCAGGGGCATGGAAAATTTGCCATCACCAAATGAAGAACAAACAGAACGATGTAAATTTGATACTGTAAAGAACACTGACTGAGGGTTAAAACATGCGAGATGGATACAGGCACAATGAAAAACAAGAAGAGTGCAACATGATTCCAACAAGATTTTCCACTGTACAGGATGTTACTTTTGACAGGATCAGGGCCATGAATCCACCATCAGATTGATCAATCTATGTATTAGCATCTCAATTGACAAACAAAGTTGCACATGGATGCATGGAAAATTGAAATTCATCATCTTAACATCAGTGTCATGGATTTGAGAAAAGTCAAAATCTTATGATGGTGCCTGATGTGTTCAATTAACCCATGACAGAATAAGCGGACACAAGCTACTAAAAATGCAACCAAAAGCACACAAACATGAGTAGTTGCCACGATCAATCAATTGTTAGAAGTGATATTCCGCATTGGTTGAGTAAAGGGTTTCTGCAGGGGTTATATACATGCAATCCATCACTAACTAATAGCTTAAGTTTTTGGTTGAAATTTTTCCTAACAAGTAATGAAGTTCTTTATGATGAATGAATGAATGAATGAAAGAAACACATTACCAAATTTAATAGAACTTGGAAAAAAATAATAGTCTGTTTGCATAAGAACATATCCATATCATGACAAGGATGAAGAGTCTTACTCTGTGGCTGCAGCGTATAATGGCATGCAATGTACTTGAAGGCATTCTTATCTCTTTTCATTGCCCCCAGGATCACAAGCCAGATGATGCTGAAGCATTTCATTCACTTAATCAACCAATTTTCCCGAGATTCCTTGAAATAAGATAGAGACAATATGACATCAACACAACCCCATGCCAAACTGAAAATACTAATGTTAAGTAGGTACTCTCAATTAAATATGATACTTTACCTGCTATGTTCACATTACTAGGAAACACGATGATCTCCGGAATCTGATACTGTCGTGCTGCTGTCATCCAAATATTCTTCATAATTCTACATGGGGCGTACGTGTTCTCCATCATTCTGGTATCTCTTCATGTAAATGATAATGAAGAACATAATGTCTCTCATCAGGCTTCAAAGACATGCATCAAACGATAATTAGCACCTCAAGATTATAGTTGTAGTTGGAAGTCCTCACTTCTGATGCAGTATCAATTAAGCTCTCCATAGAAGTAAAAATCATGTGCACAACTCCCCGCACTTCATTTCAGTGCCATGAACAGCTCGGTGATACCCAAGCTCTGAAGAGTTTTTGTCCCCGCCATCAGCCTAGCCAAAAATGGGGCACATTTCTTGCTGAAACCACATCTGCTCATGGCAGGAGTGAATTTCCAATTCTGTTCAGGGGCAGCTGCAACAAAACATTCTGATTTTTGAGCAGTAGTTCAAGGAAAGATAGCATTTAGAGATCTAGATCAACTCTCAAACATTCAAGGACTGAAGTAAATCACCTTTATAGTTCCCCATTGATTACTTGTCATTATCCAAAAGACATGAAAGCAACGCAGCCAATTTAAGGACATTCTCCATATTTCTGGTTTGGATTCGGCACTCCTATCCACAATACTGGGAACATCCTCTGTTTTTTTAAAGCCTCTGAGCCATAGACATTGTCATCACCAAACAAGGACGAACTGAAGGAAGAAATTATGAATGATATAATGGTAAGAATTTGCAAGATGGTTAATAAAGGCAAAAAGAAAAACAAGGAAAGAGTGGCTATATGAGTTCTACCGGTTTCATACTGTTGAAAATAATACTTTCAGCATGATCAAGGCCATATATCGAGCTTCAGTGAGTGCAATCTTTATATTCGTCCTATAAAGTGATGAACAAAGTTTATATAGATCCACGGAGATTCATCAACTTGACATTAATGTCCTGGCTTTTAGAAAATACAAAACACATTTATGGTACCATCTCTGTCTATTTCCATGACAAAATAACGAATCCCTAAAATGCAATCAATAATCACTTATGCCCAAGCAGTTTCCAGAATCCATCAGATAGTGAATTTCTTTTCTTGATCCATTTGCATAAATGGGACAACCACATAGGGAAAAGAAACCAACTTTAATAGAAGTAGGAGAAAAGTATTACTTTACTTACACAAGCGAAGATTGATCCCAAGTCGAGGATGAAGAATCCGTCACCATTTGACTGAAGACTTCTAATATACATTTGGAGTCATCCTGATCTTTTTATTTTCCTCGTGACCAAAAGCCAGATAGCATTGAAGCATTACATTTAGTTGCTTGAACAACTTCCCCCAGTTCCGGGAATATAGACCGAAAATAATATCACGTCAAAGGAAATCCCCATGTAAACTGAATATACTAATGAAAGAAGGTAATCTTGACAGAAAAGTGGCAGTTTACCTGCTACATTTACATTTGGGAGTCCTTAGCAATCTCCAGAACCAGATCTTTGTCATGCTGCCATAATTTGAGTCTTCTTCACAATTCTTTCGAGCAGCCCAGTGCCTCAACTCAACCTTTTCTGGGTATCTCTCGCATTGCATCGTATCCATATTATCAAATGTAGAATCTAACTTTAGCCTGCAAACCTTACTCAGCTTTTTGTTGCTCTTTCCCTCTGGAATCATGTCCTGTCACGTGCTAAAGAGTCTGGTGATATGTGACTCGCAACCTTCCGTATCAGAGAGTTCCAAGGGTTCTATACAATTATGGAAGTCAGATTTTATCTAAGCTCTCTTAATTATTAACAATCAATTGCTTCAGATGCCCCAAATTTATGAGTTCCGGTTGTCGTCGAATGTGCTTCCGTCCAGAGATATTCAACACTTCCAGGGATTTCAATTGCCCAAGGCCTGGTATCTCACGGAGATTATCCACCTTTACATCGGAGCTTTGCAGGTCCAAGTACCTCACCGACTCTAAATCTTCCAAGTCGTCGAGGTTGGACAAATCCGTGCTTGTGGATACGTCCAACTTTCTTAGGGATTGTAAAGATTCCAGACCATCCAATTACTTCAGTCCATAGCATTGCAAGAGCTCTAATTCCGACAAGGAATTCAACTCGGGAAGATTTGACAACCTTTCCAATTTGGGACATTTCCAAACGCGGAGCTTCCGTATGCGGGAGGGAAGCTTTGGGATGCGTTGAAGGGACATGCAAGAGCGAAGGGTAAGCTCCTTTAGATGCTCTAGGTCAGAAAGCGATGGAAGCTCGTCGCTCCGACAGGTAAGCTGCAGGGATGATAAGCGGGAAGGAAATCCTTTCGGTGACTCAAGCTCACTACAGTGGAGTAAATCAAGGCGTTCAAGATTAGAAAGCTGATGGAAGTTTTCCGGCAAGCGAGAAATTTTTGCTCTACCCAAACGAAGGGTCCTGAGAGAAGACAATCCTCCCATATCAACAGGAATTTGTCCCTCCAGTTTATGGCAGCCTGAGGCATCTAACTCTTGAAGACTTTCCAATTCTCCAATAGTGCAGGGTAACTGTTCTATCTCGGTATGAGAAATCCTTAAAATTTCCAGTTTGTTCAATTTGCCAATGGATACGGGTAATTCCTTAATCCCCGTAGATGACAAGTCCAGCTCAATTAACTCTCCTAACTCCCCGATTGAAGAAGGGATCTGTCCCAAAATGTAGCAGCGCACTAATGACAAGTGCTGCAATTTCCTAAGGGCCCCAACGGAGTCCGGAAGTTCTTGTAAATTTTTACAGATGTTCAAGTTCAGGGTCAATAAATTTACCAGACTGCATATCGAGCTGGGAACTCGAGTCAGTAGACGACAACCCACAGCACTAAGCATCTTCAGCGCCGTCAGAAATTGTATACATGTAGGGATTTCTTCTATATCAGTCTCGTCTAAGAGAAGTTCCTCCAGTTTTCTTAGTTCACCCAGTCGTGCGGGTAAATCCTTAATACTCTCACAGTACCTCAAGTTCAAGGAAACAAGGCACTTGACATCTCCAATGGAAGTGTGGATTTCCTCCAAATTCTCACAATTTTCCAGGATAAGCCTCTCTAAACTTGTAAACCCAGAGAGATCAGGGGTGCTCTTTAAATGTGAGCACCATGAAAGATTGAGAACTTTCAACCTATCCATCTATAAGAAAGAAAAATCTTCCAATATTAGCTGCTGGAAATAGATTGATTTATCACCAAACATAACAAAAGAGAAAGGGTTTCTCAACTTACCTTGATTGAATTCCATCCTTCCCAATTTTCACTAATAAAACCACCTGATAAATCAAGTATTAATAATTCCTCCAGATGAACGTTGGTCGCCTTGAAAGAGTGAGGACATCTCTCCCACTTTAGCCATCTTAATTTAGAAAGTAACTTCTTGAAATCTCCAACAAAATCCACTTCACTCAAATAAAGGAATTGTAGGTTTGGCAATTTTCTAAAGATCTCTTGCTCCATGAACTTTCTTGAATCATCTTTGTTTAAACGTAGTGCCTCAATGTATTCATTTTCCTCCTACAAGATATTAAGGATTGTAAATATCGCCACACAGCATTTCCCGATCTCGACATGAATAAATTGTCTACGTGTTATTTCAGCCAATGCATTTTCTCTACACTTTTATATTCCTTTTCCTCCCACAAGATATTAAGGATTGTAAATATCACTACACAGCATTTCCCGATCTCGACATGAATAAACTGTCTACATGTTATATATATATGTATGTATATGTATGTGTATATTTATATGTATATATATGTGTATATTTGTATGTATATATATGTATATTTGTATGTATATATATGTATATGTGTATATTTATATGTATATATATGTATGTATGATCTTTTTCTAATAACATAATTATGTAATGTGTTACTTTTCACTTGTACGCCACAAATTTTGATGATATCATGTAAAATTCCTATATATGAACATATAAGGACAAAATAGTCTAGGTTTTTTTTATATAAAGTTAGGTTAATAAATGTTTACTATTAATTAACATTAAAGATGTGTATTTATATTGGGAATTTCAGCACTTATTGTCCTTTCTTTCTGATCCCTTGACAATTCCCATGGGATTCTCTCTCTTTCCCCAAATCTCTCTTTATTTCCATATCATTATTCCTCTCTTGCTCACAAAGCGTAGCCAAAAGTTTGCAGAAAACCACAGATTGCTTTAGTCGAAAGAAATTGAGGAAGGAAAGTTGAACTTGACACTTCAGTTTTGAATATTCACGCTCAAAAAGCTCAGTACTAGTCCTAAGATGGGTGCACTACTCAATTCGCATTAGTACGAAACGGGATATCAAGCAGGTATTCTTTTAGAGTTTCTATTATCATTACAACAGTTTTAATTCTATTACTTATATCATAGTATAACTTGTATTTTTACCAAAATTTACTGGTTTTTTTACTTATACCCTAGTATAACTTGTATTTTTACATCACTTGCAAAGAGCTGACGATAAAAAAAGATTGGTTGCTTCTTTCACATTTGGGCATGCAAATAGCATAGTGAGTTTTACTATGCATGATTGCAAAACCAAAATTATCGTCTTATGGAAGTGAGTGAAATTAAATTTAATAGTTTTTACAATTTAATTCGTTAATAAACGTTACCTTTTCTCATGTTTTTCCTATCTTCTAGTGATTTGGTCAATTTTTGGCCATGATAAAAAAGATGCTTTTGGTGCTAGTTTTCCATGAGAATTAGAATAAAATTCAACCTGATCTTAATAATTACTAGTGCATTTGAGCGTTCACCCATTCATATAAAAATCTATCAATCAGTAAATCAAGGTTAGCGATTATTATTCTTAATAAATCTCTGAAAATTTCAATTATTTCAGATAAAAAAAAAGGCAAAGTAGCTACAAGATTTTATTTAAGCAAAATGTGAAAGTCAATTAAGACTAGATTAAGTTCAATTTGGACACGAAAAATGAATGATTTGAGTTGGCAATGATAAAAAATTAAAAGGAAAATTTTGAATTGGAAATCATCAAATTTGACCTAATTATTTTATGTATCATGTTTTAAGATAATCGCATTTGAATGTAAAATGCTTAATTTCGGCCTAATCATTTTAAAACCCAAAAATTTTCTGTTTTGACTCGGTAGAAAATGTATACCATGTGTAGATGCTAAGAGACACCACTTCGTAATCACATCAAGGAAATATTATAAGGTGAGCAATCCCGGCTGTGAGGAATAAAATTCATTCCAATGAAGAGAATTCATGTAAAAAGAGAGCAAAAGAATGATAGAGGTAACTATTACCTTACTTATCAGAAGTACTTCCAAGGCTTTGTCATGGACCCACAACCTACTCCGATTCATGGGCAATCCTTCACGAGCAATTTCCCTACCAAGGTCTCTTAATTGATCATGCATTTTCAACTCATGATTATCTCCAACTTTTATTAGCGACATAAACCTCAACATTTCAACCTCCATCTCTGGAAAAAAATCACGCGAATCCCACATGTAGGATGCAATTCTTTTATCAGTTCCAATCAAGAAACAAGCAATATCCAAAAATATTTGTTTTTGTTGTTCATTCAATGCCTCAAAACTTATCCTCAACTTTTCTTGCACTATGTCATTAGGTACTTTTCTTAACTTCTTTAATGCGCCTTGCCAAAATGCTTCATTTTTCCTTCGTAGCAATGAACCTATAACTTTGAGAGCTAAGGGTAGCCTTCCGGTAGTGGACACAACATCACGAGCAAGAGACCTAAATTCACATGGAGGAGAGTCACTCCCAAAAGCATGTCTACTAAATAGGGTCAAAGCTTGACCCTCAGTAATTTCCGCATGTTCGTATTTGCAGTTCACCCCAACTTCATCAAGAACAGAACTTCTTCTTGTGGTAACTATTATCCTGCTTCCCATCTCAAATAACTCATGTTCCCTAAGCAAATCTTTTAGCTGATCTGTTTCATCCACATCATCAAGAAGAATAAGGACTTTTTTAAATTTATATCCAGATTTCATGATCTTAATTCCTTCTTCCATGTTAGACACTTGATCCTTTCTTTTAGTAATATCAGATATTAATTGACTTTGCAAACATAAAATGCCCTTTTGCTGTGATGATTGTCGAATATCCGCAAGGAAACTACAATACAGAAATTGGTTGGAGAGCTTATTGAAGACAACCTTGGCTAATGTTGTCTTACCGATGCCCCCCATTCCATGAATGCCAACAATTTGGGTAGCGCTAGTGTTATTATCCAACAATCTCAAAATAGCGTCCACAGCATCATCAATTCCGACAAGTTGATTGGTAACATCCATCTGCAAGGTATTTAGCTCGCTCAAAACTCGAGTCACGACCGATTTCAACAATTCTCCTTCACCGCTGTTTATAAAGCATTCAAACTAAAGTGCATTAGAAGAACAATCATATACTGTTATATCTCGTTATAACAACACTGTAGGATATGAGAATATAAAAAAGCTCGCACAAGTTGAGAAAAACACATTTCATAGCCCCCTCTACGAGCAAGATGCTGATGAAATAAAGTAGAAAAGATTTCGATAGTAAATGAAATACCTGTTACGAGTTTTCTTGATAACCCATCCCTTTATGGAACCCACTTCTCGGAGTGCACGTTTCCATTTCTCAACATCTTCAACAATATACTTCTTAGTAAACTGGGAGAAAGTCGTCCCAAAGTCCTCTTTTTGGAATCGCACATGGGCCGGTTCAACCTCGTAAAATACGGGCAAGACTATGTGCCCACCGCTCTTCCTGTGCTCGATCATTTCATCGAGCTCTTGAAGGCACCATTTTCTCGCACCATAGTTTGAAGAGAGAATAGGGATTGAGATCTTGCTGTTCTTAATGGCCTCGCGAAGGCTGGTGCCAACGTCGTCGCCTTCGCAAAGCTCGTTGTCATCTCTGAATACCCAAATTCCAGCATCCAAGAGTTTGTTGTAGAGATGATCCCCGAAACTATGGCGAACATCCATACCACAGAAGCTCAAGAACACATCATAGTTGCTACTTCCTGTCAAAGGGGGGCGCGAGCTAGATGCACCGGGATCATTTGCTTTTCGACATGCGCTCTTTTTTTGGTTCTTGACAAAGTTGTATGCAAGCACAGAGAGAAGCATCGACCCAACCAGCACTGCAATAGGACGCCCAAACACTAGATCTCGTTTCATCATTACCCTTTCAATAACTCTTGAACCAAGTCTCCCTGTTAATATGAAAGAATAAAATGCCTATATTCGGGTTGCTCAGGAAGATCACCGTGCAGAGCTGAGTCGTCTGCAATTTGTACTTCAAGATGCACATCTATCAAGTGGGACAAAATAGACAAATTAATAAAAAATGACTGGATTCAGTCGTCGCGTGAAGAGGGTCGACTGGGGAAGTGGGGTATAAGTAATTGAGCTCTCAAATAGTTATAGCCATTATTTAATTTGTCCGTGCTTTTTGCGATATTAAACATGGTGTTCGTATTATCTATACGACGTAGTAAAGACCTTCCCTACTCATGTAGAGCTGCGTTTTATGCAATTTCCGCTTCAACGCGAGGGGAAGGTACAGTGGTGTTCTGGTAAACTAGGAATATTACTCGACTATTATGAATAGTTTTGAGCAAGAAATGACTGTTCGACCATCTTTGCGCCACATTTATAGCGTCTCAAGCAAGGCGGGAAGATGAAGGGCGAGACAGGGCTTGACTGATAATACATAAAGTCTCTCTCTCTCTCTCTCTCTCTCTCTCTCTCTCTCTCTCTCTCTCTCTCTCTCTCTATATATATATATATATATATTTAACAGGAAAAGAATAAGAAGGGTTCCCGTCACCCAAGGAGAAAAAATGAGCAAGTTGAACTGGACTTACTGACCGAACGAGTTTGGACGCATGTGAACATGAACGGTTTGATCAATTGTTCCTAGAGGCATAGTGATTAGCTAATAATCAAACGACCGGATAGCAGTATTATTCACATGCCAAGAATAGTCTTTGCCTCCTCGGGGAACTCGGCCCTCGTTTGCAGTAAACAAATGCTCATTCACTTGATGCCTCTCGTGGATTGCTGTAATAAGGGATCAATTGGAACAGCTTGGTACAGTTATGGCGGATGGTGGGTCTATCACATGCTTAATCACATGCCTACGCACACGTTACTCGGCAAATCGCACAGTTTTCGGAATGAACTGGACGCATGCGAACCGGAAATATACATTTTCATTGACTGTTCCGAGGGGACCTCTGTTTTCTTCTCCACTTTTTACAGATACTTCTTAAGGACGAGCTTAATTATTAATTACCTAATACTTCATTGACTGAGAGCAGTCATCACAAGCTTAGTTGATGCCTTCCCTGGTTTGAATTGGTTCCCTTCATGGAGAGAATTATTAATGTTTCCCACGCCAAATTATTACTCTGACTAGGGGAAACATGATATATAGTAAGATGCTGGTCGTTGCAAGGATCTAAGACTATATTTGCTATATTATGTAAAATGTCGTAGTCGACCTGAATTTTCACAAGAGAAATAATACGCAAAATATTATAATGAAATAAATATTCACATCAACCACTTGCTCCGCTAGTCCACATGCTCCACTAGTTAGACCCAAAAAAAGAATTTCTCCACTAGAGCTTACGTGAAGTTTTATTAAAAAGTATCCCAACGCCATCATATAGGTTTATTATCTGATTGAAAGAACATTTAACACAGTAATGTTTGTTGAATCATAATGTAAGTCATGCAATATATGGAGCTCGTAAAATAATATAACCTAATAAGAAACATGAAAGGATGAAGTAAGAATGTAAATTGTCCTCTATCGGTAGCGTTCCTCCATTTGTCGGAATATTCCCTTTGTACACTGTCAACGGGAAAAGGCGAGCAGAATATTTATGTGTAATGTTCTTGGATTCTTTTCTCTCCTCCAATTGCTCATTTATATTTGACAGTAAGTTAGAGGAGATTATTTCATATATCTCAGTTTCATTCTTCTTGGGAATTCTCTCTTTCCTTTTTAACCATTTGATGTGCTTTTTTTTTTCTTTTTCACAAAAGTTGATGGTATCTCATTGTCCATGACATTATATCAGAAAGAGAACCATGGGAAATCTTATAAAATATGCAATATTCAATTTGTAATGGAAAGTTCACGATATTGCTTTCACCAAGAATGCATATATAAAATTAATTTACTAATATTCAAGAACACATTAAGTATAAACACATCTATCTATTTGATTAAAAACAAAAGTATCATTTGTCTCACATGTTTAAAAAAATATTGTCATTGCAATATAGAACCCTGCTTATTGAATAACCAACCACTTTCTTGCACTGCTAGCCACTCTAATTACACTTATTTTTAATGCATAGCCAACTCACTAAACACACACGACACGCTTGAGCCTGAGTAGTCTTTAATTCGATATTTCTTAGTGAACCTATTGTAAGAATTAACAACATGAAGTCTTAGTATTACCAAATGCAGCTAAGATGCTTAAATGTCAACCGAATGTTATTTATCTCATATTTCCTGACAAAACAGCACCCGGGCATAAATTTTTTTATCACTGTTTTTTTTTTAGATAACCTATCAAAAAAAAAATTGAAATCACTGGTAACCTCATTTTGCTGATTTGCTTATACTATTCTACAAGAGTCATTTATTCATAAATATGGGCTATCGATTTTTTGTGATGGTGGACAACTTTTTCATTGACACTTTAGTTTTGTTTGGAATAACTTCTAGGCAGCAGCTTCAGTCGGGAGGAGTGTTCTAGCAAGCGCCTCATAACTAGAATACCTCCAAAACTTATTAGACATCAGCAAATGCATTCCAAGTCTTTGCTTAAGTTCACGCTTTTAGTAAAGGTGAGAATTGAGATGGTAATGGGAGTTCCCTTAAATTTATTACCCCCTTGCAGTTTGGCATGTGCAGTTCCGTGAAGAACTAATATAAAATGACAAAGACATCTCTCGAGCCTAAAATTTTATTTTTTTTCATCGGAGTTACTCATTCCATCCTCGCCATAACTCACCTATATTAAACCTTGAAGGAAATGCATTACAAAAGACTCGTAAATGCCAACGGGCATTTCATGAACCCACTAACATGTATATGTCGCGATGTCTTTATTTTGCTCGCATGTTCGATCCAGCTAACGTGCACAGCACAATCCGCTTCAACTCTTCACAGGGCCGCACGTGTCTTTCTACTGCCCCACCTATTCAACTTTCCAAAGTTAAGATATATATCACTTATGAAAAGTACCACATGTCATTCACCCATTGAAAATGTTTTGGAGCACCACTTTACATTTGTCTGATAAAATGGATTTCTTGGATCAATTTTAGATCTACGCATGAGATATATTTGATTTTAGGACTTTCGATACCTTTGTTCCATTTATTTGTTACAGAAACTTCTAACATATAAGATGAATCAAAACTATGAGGGCTTTGTATTTAGTGAGCATGAGAACACGGAGACGAACTAGTAGATTCACCATTGTTTAATCGATGAAGAGAAGCTCTTAAGAATATTTAGCCAATTAAAAGAAGTCTTCTCATATGATGCCACAGCGACATATTTAACAAATTAAACATATTTAACAAATTAAACATAGCAAATGCATGCGTAGTTAGGTGAAGAACTAATAGAAAATGACCAAGACCATTTCTTATCCCGATAATTGTCCTCGATCGCCACGACTTGATCTCATCTTTATTCAACCCTGCACCTTTAAAAAAGACTCACCTTTGCTGAAAGAAGTTAATGATGCAACATTGTTTAATCGATTAAGAGAAGCTCTTAAGAATATTTAGCCAATTAAAAGAAGTCTTGTCACATGATGCAACAGGGACATATTTAACAAATTAAACATAGCAAATGCATGCGAGTTAGGTGGAGAATCAATAGAAAATGACCAAGGCCATTTCTTATCCCGATAATGGTACACGATCGCCACGACTTGCTCTCATGCATAGTCAACCCTGCACCTTTAAAAAAGACTCAGCTTTGCTGAAAGAAGTTAATGATAAAACCATATGAGCATATGGTCTTGGAGCCAAAAACACTGATTGCTGCTTAAGTTGTTCGATCGGATCCACATATTATCATGGCATTAGTTCACAGTCCTGCTATATCAATCGAACCTTCATATGATTGTAATTGGAACCGGGACAAAGGGCGATCCATGAAAATGACCATATTTACTGTTTGATTTCCATAACCATGACAAAAGGCGATCCGGTTGTATGGGTTGAGGCATTTTGAATTTAAAAAAAAGAGAGAGAGAGAGAGAGAGAGAGAGAGAAGGAGAAGATCAAATTTTTGCTGTTTCGAGCTTTTTGGGTGAGTCAGATTGAAAGTTACTATATATTACTCAAAGTCACTTCCATTTTGAACTTCTTTTCATTGAAAGGCTTCATCTCTAAAATTAGAATAAAGATTAATAACACAAAAAACCCAAATTGGTACATGTGTAACAAATTCATCCAAAACTAATTTTTTTTATCACAAAAACCACAAACTAATATATTTATAACAAATTTACTCTCCATTAATTTCTGTTAAATTTGATTAATACCACAAAAAATTACGAACTATTACACTTATGATAAATAGAGGATAAAATTACAAAATAGAACAGTCGTCAACTTTCACATGAACTCAGCAATTTAACGATAAAATTCAATAAAAACTAATAGAGAGTAAATTTGTCACAAATATATTAATTTTGGAGGTTTTTAGTGGTAAAAGAATTAGTCTGGGGTAAAACTTATCATAAGTATACTAGTTTAAGAATTTTCTTGGTATTAACCCTTAGAATAAATCATATAAGCCCTCTATGTCTTCATTTCACTCAAATCTTCGATCCTCTAACGCGCATCGCACTGTACATTTCAACTCTCCATAGGGCCTGCACGTCCTCCTATTTTCCTAACCTATTCAACTTTTCAAAGTTAAGATAAATGTCACTCATGAAAAGTGTCCTATGTCAACCACCCTTATAAGTGTTTTTGGAGTACATTTTACATTTATCTAATAAGGCAGATTCATTGTATCTATTTTAGATATATACAAGGGACATATTTGATTTTATAAGCTTAATTTTAAGCTCTAAAACATCATGGTCTCATTTATGGTATAAGCGCATCAACAATTTGCTTTTTATCAACATGTAAACTTTAATAAAGAACAAAACCTAATGAATTTTATTTTGGGACACTTGCGTTCTTACTTCTTTTCACTCATGAAAATTGTCCTAGGTCAACCACACTTAAAAGTGTTTTTGGAGCACATTTTACATTTATCTAATAAGACAGATTCATTGTATCTATTTTGGATTTATACACGGGAAATATTTTATTTTGTAAGCTTAATTTTAAGCTCTAAAAAATTATGGTCCCATTTATTTGTGTAAGCGCATCAACAATTTGCTTTTTATTAACTAATAAACTTTAATAAAGAACAAAAACTAATACTACCCAGCGATGCAGGTTTTGTATTAAGTGACCCTGAAAACGCGGAGACAAGACGGTAAATTCAACATTGTTTAATCTGATAAACAAAAGCTCTTAAGACTATTGAGCCAATTAAAAGAAGTCCTTCCACATGATGCAACAGCAACATATATAACATATTAGACATCAGCAAATGCATTCCAAGTCTTTGCTTAAGTTCACGCTTTCAGTAAAGGTGAAATGGTAATGGAAGTTCCCTTAAATTTATTACCCCCTTGCAGTTTAGCATGTGCAGTTACGTGAAGAAATAATATAAAAAGACCAAGACCTCTCTCGAGCCTAACATTTTTTTTTTTCATCGGAGTTATTCATTCCATCCTCGCCATAACTCACCTATATTAAACCTTGAAGGAAATGCTTTACAAAAGACTCGTAAATGCCAACGGACATTTCACAAACCCACTAACATGCATATGTCGCGATGTCTTCGTTTCGCTCGCATGTTCGATCCAGCTAACGTGCATAGCACAATCCTTTTCAACTCTTCATAGGGCCGCACGTGTCTTTCTACTTCCCCCACCTATTCAACTTTCCAAAGTTAAGATAAATGTCACTTATGAAAAGTACCACATGTCATTCAACCGTTGAAAGTGTTTCAAAGCACCACTTTACATTTGTCTGATAAAATAGATTTCTTGGATCAATTTTAGATCTACACATGAGATATTTGATTTTAGGACTTTCGATACCTTTATTCCATTTATGTATTACAGAAACTTCTGACATATAAGATGAATCCAAACGATGAAGGCTTTGTATTTAGTGAGCATGAGAACACGGAGACGAACTAGTAGATTTACCATCGTTTAATCGATGAAGAGAAGCTCTTAAGAATATTTAGCCAATTAAAGGAAGTCTTGTCACATGACGACACAGCGACATTTTTAACAAATTAAACATAGCAAATGCATGCGTAGTTAGGTGAAGAACTAATAGAAAATGACCAAGACTTTTTCTTACCTCGATAATTGTCCACGATCGCCACGACTTGATCTCATCCATTTTCAACCCTGCACCTTTAAAAAAGACTCACCTTTGCTGAAAGAAGTTAAGGATGCAACATTGTTTAATCGATTAAGAGAAGCTCTTAAGAATATTAAGCCAATTAAAAGAAGTCTTGTCACATGATGCAACAGGGACATATTTAACAAATTAAACATAGCAAATGCATGCGAGTTAGGTGGAGAATTAATAGAAAATGACTAGGGCCATTTCTTATCGCAATAATTGTACACAATCGCCACGACTTGCTCTCATTCATATTCAACCCTGCACCTTTAAAAAAGACTCAGCTTTGCTGAAAGAAGTTAATGATAAAATCATATGAGCATATGGTCTTGCAGCCAAAATAATTGGAAAACACTAATAGCTGCTTAAGTTGTTCGATCGGATCCACCTATTATCATGGCAATAGTTCACAGTTCTACCATATCAATCAAACCTTCATATGATTGTAAATGGAATCGGGACAAAAGGCGATCCCTTAAAATGACCATATTTACTGTTTGATTTCCATAACCAAGACAAAAGGCGATCCAGTTGTATGGGTAGAGCCATTCTGAATAAAAAAAGAAAAGAAAAAAAAAGAGAGAGAAGACTAAGATCAATTTTTTTCTGTTTCGAGCTTTTTGGGTGAGTCAGGTTGGAGGTTACCAAACATTCCTCAAAGTACTTCCCTTTTGGCCTTTTTTGCATTGAAAGGCTTGATCTTTAAAATTAGAATAAAGCTTAATAGTACAAAAAATCCTAAATTGGTACATGTGTAATAAATTCACTCAAAACTAATTTTTTGATCACCAAAATCATAAATTAGTACATATGTAATAAATTAACTCTCTGTTAGTTTCCATTAAATTTGATTAATATCTCAAAAAACTACAAACTGATACACTTATGATAAATGGAGAATAAAAGTCTAAAGTAATATATCCGTCAACTATCACGTGATCTCAGCAATTTGATGATAAAATTCAATTAAAACTAATGAAAGGTAAATTTGTCACAAATATATTAGTTTGGGGGATTTTGGTAGTAAAAGGATTAATTTGGGGTGAATTTATCACAAGTGTACCAATTTATGGTTTTTTCATGGTATTAACCTTTAGAATAAATCATATAAGCCCTCTATGTCTTCGTTTCACTCACATCTTCGATCTTGCTAACGTGCATTGCACTATACATTTCGACTCTCCATGGGGGCTGCTCTTCTTCCTACGTTCTTAACATATTCAACTTTTCAAAGTTGAGATAGATGTCTCTCATGAAAAGTGTCCCATGTCACCCACCCTTAAAAGTGTTTTTGGAAAACATTTTACATTTATCTACTAAGACAGATTCATTCTATCTATTTTGGATATATACAGGGGACATATTTGATTTTATAAGCTTAATTTTAAGCTCTAAAAAATTATGGTCTCGTTTATTTGTGTAACCGCATCGACAATTTGCTTTTTATCAACTTGTAAGCTTTAATTGTAAGCTTCAATAAAGAATAAAACCTAATAAATTTTATTTTGGGACACTTATGTTCTCACTTCTTTTCTTCAACTCCTCATAGGCTCCCTCTCCATACTACCAGTATAGTTAAATAATGGATTACCACATGTTGGGACATGTTTCGATTTATCAATGATATGTCTCTAACTGGTGGGTTATAAATATAAACACAACCCATATTTAAATTGAGTTAAGTTTGCTTGCAAGGGATATCCATGACTTGAACATCAGCAAATATATGGTTGGAGATCCTCCAATCAAGTACAAAGATAAATATTGCCCATGATTAAATGCAACCACGTTGCTTAACAACAAAGAAAATCATGTCAAAATAGATAAATTATAATGGCACTCTTAGGTTTTATGCATTTAGAAGTAGAATGTGGAACCCCATTCTTACATTTTAGGAAAAATTTCATTTTACCCTCAATGACTTTGAACTTGGTATCAAGCCTTAAACTTTAAAACTTGCATCCTCCCTACCCTAAACCCAAACTCGCGTGTTGTCTACTAAATGATACCATTAAGCTTTTACATTAACATGTACCATACACTTGCCTTTATATGGTATATAAGTTAACCATTACAGTTTGCAAATATCTATGCCTTTAAAGCTTAAGAACATGTTGTAGCTGAAACTTATGGACAAAGTGGCAGACGAATTAGACGTACCGGTATCATCCGCTTTTCCACCTGTGCTCTTTTTGTTGTTCTTGACAAAATTGTATGCTAGCACAGAGAGAAGAATCCGCACAACAAACACTGCAAAAGAAGGCCGAAGACTTTTTTACTCTTTCCGTAACTTTTGAACAGAATTCCCCCTTTTAGTATAGAAAAATAAAATGCCATTACTTGGGTTGCTAAAGAAGGTGACCATGCAGAGCTGTCTTTTTTGCGATTTTTACTTCAAGCTGCAGATCGATCGTAAGGGGAAAAAATGGATAAACTAATAAAAAATGACTCGATCTAGTCATTTGTGAAGGGGCTCGACTGGTGAAGTCGGGATCCTTGCGAATCAACCATAACCTTTCTTAAAATATTCTGTCTTGCTTAATTATATGAAGATGCTTGGTACTAGTACATTAATTATTCCTTAGTTACAGACCAAAAAGATCGACGATTAGTCATTCAAGCAAGGAGCGCCTGCTTAGTCGTTGCCTTTCTGAAAGACTGAAAGAGACCTGTCACCTAATTTGGAATACACCAAGTCAACGTTCTAGAAACGCCCTTAGCAAAACAACCTTCTAATTCTATAATAAAGCATTCTCGGAGTGACAAAAATAAAAGGAAAGGGCATAATACAATGACAAGAATCAATATTAACCTAAACACAACACCAATTATTGTTTCTGTCACATTTTATGCTTAAACTTCTAAGTTTGAATCATTCCAATTAGTTTGGCTCAAATTGAAATGATAGCTGTAGAAATATCACAGCATGTGTTCATTATTCTTTCAATTTTTGAGTAACGAATTACTGAGATGGACGTCACCCAATTCTTCCATAGTTAAGATGTAGGTTGACATCTTTCAAAGTTAAGTAATGGTGATTTTACCACCCTACATCTAGTAGCACATTAGTAGGATAATGACATAAATGGCCCTTGAACTCTGGCCTAATGTGTAATGTGGTCTTTGAATTTATAATTTGCTCAATATGATCCTTGAATTTTAGTCTAATGTGCAATATGATCAATGAACTGTTAGTTTTTTCAATGTGATCTTTAGATTTTTTGTACATATTTAATATAGTCCCTAAACTATATGTTTCTTCAATCTAGTATCAAGGAAAACATTGAACATTTTTATATAGTTTTGTGACTAAATAGAATATGTATTAAAAGTCTAAAACTTATATTGAACAAATTAAAAATTAAATGATCACATTGTATAATGGACCAAATTTTTTGAAATACATTAAACAAGTTACAAATTCAGGGATCATATTGCATATTGAACCTAAATTCATGAACCATTTCTATCATTCTCCCTTAAATAACCAAGTGCTTTAAAGGTTTGTAGGTGGGGTCGTTTAATCACTCGTAAGTTCCACAAAAATTAATAGTATTACTAGCTGCCTTTAAGTTTTGCAGGTAAGTACAATCATTTGTTAGCAAGTCACTTCAACATAATATTTTACCACCTTGAATTGCAGTACGCTGCATGTACCTAACTATTATAAGGTTTACTGATAGGGTCGCTCAGTTGTTAATGAGTACTAACAACATTTTGCTTTCACCAATTTGGTAAGTTACTATTGCATTGGACCTCAGCAAATTCCTTACTTGGTTAGTAATTTACTATCCTAAATTCAAGACTACACTAAAATTATAAATTACTAATCTCACAAAAATTATCAAAAAAGGCATAAATCTATCATATTTTTACTAATTAATTGTGTCAATTGAGTCATAAATTTTCACATTTTACCAATTGAATCTATCAATCCAATTTTGGCTAGAAATTGTTGATATGGATATTGCCGACACTAGCATCAATAATTTTTTAAACTTGTTTTTTATTTTTTTCTTTTTTCTTTTTTCTTTTCTTCTCTTTTCCGTCTTTTCTTGTTCTTTTTTTTTACCATGGTAGGCAAAGGTAACTTGGCCCTCACCCAATGGTCGGTGAGGGTGCAACGACCGTCGCCAGCCACAGTTAAAAAAAAGTAAAGAAGGAAAAGAGAAGAGAATAAAAAAAAGGGAAAGAAAAGAAAAAGGAAAAATTATTATTCAAAAAATTATTGGAGCATTATCAAAAATTGTCAATTTAACATCAATCATACTACATAGGTCTGTTGGCATTCAAGTCAGTGATTTTCAGCCAAAATTCACCAAATACACTCTATTGGCAAAAAGTCAAAAGGATCAGGACTAAAGATTTATGACTAAATTGATATAAGTGTAATAGGTTTAGGAATTTTTTGGTCATTTTCTCTATTAATTTCCCTCTTAAGTTACTATTTTAATGGCAAATTATATTTTCAATGGAAATTTTATGAGACAACTTGAAAGCTTAGTATTGAATCAAACATTCGAAATTCCCAAATTGTTGGTATTAGTAGACCTATGTTGGTAAGTTACTTATTTCAATTAAATTAGAACTTCCAGTTTGTTTATGATAGCAAATTCCTTACTTTATAGGTAACTCATTAACTTGTAAGTGAACCTATATGGTAAGTAAGTAAGTAATTTTACTGTAAATTACTAATTTCACTGCCAGTGTTTTTCTTTTGAGTGGTAAATTTCTACTCAACTGGAAACTAACGGTCTAATTGAAGTTGGTAAGTTCCATACTTTGTTGATAACTTACCACCTTAAAAGGTAGACTATCAGTAAGTTATAATTTCATTTTATATTAAGTGTTAAACTTCTACATGTACAAATAACTACATTGTACATAAAATTAATTAATTCCGGCTTTGCTGAGTATTATAAAATTAGATTTTGGTTGGTAAATCATTAATTTCACCTGTAACTTGCTATCTTCACAGCTAAGTTTTTGTTTGAGTGGTAAACTTGTAAAGATGTTGAAAAGTTACTATTTGGCTTTTGTAAATTAGTAACATTGTTAGTATTTATCATCACCGTACTTAACGAACAGATTGCCACTTACAGGGTTTTACCAGTGAAAATTAGAATTTACTAACCGAATTATAAATTTACCAGATACTGTCACGAGTTCTGTTTTTGGCAAACGGAACATTAGAATTTTGCCTAGGTTGCCATCAATCAAAAGGCCAGAGTTGGAGTGTAAACTGATCTACACCAGTAAATTTAGGTTCATTTTACGAAGGATTGCCAGTTTAGCCCGGATAATAAAGCCAGAGTAATCGTGAAGAATATATATTTGGGAGGGGGGGCTGTTCAACAAACGCAGAGCATAATTTATTTCCGTCACATTTAAAGCATTATATATTTCCGCTCTAATTGTTTATTGACTCTTGGTCTTCCTTGTTTACTGGTTAGGGCCTAGAGAAGAAAAGGGGGAAAAAAAGGAATGAAATTTTGGTTTTTCCCAATAGAATACTATAGAAATTTAAAAACTGGTTCAAAGACATTTGAAGCAAACATATGATTCTTCCAGGAAGTTTCATCAAATTTAAATCTCGCTCAAACCAACTGAGAGTGCTGCGAGCGCAAACATTTTCTTTTTGTTACTTTATTGGCTAAATCAGAAGAGTAAGATCGGAAGAGCAAGCGAAGTGGTAATGTAAAATTGTCTTAGTATACCAAGTATTGATCTATTTTGTTTTTGTGGAATGAGAAATTTATGAAGCAAACTGGGACTTGCAGCGTTTGTTTCTGGAATGAGGTTCAAAATGGAGGTTCGTAGTTAAGTTGCTGTGTCTGCGCCAATCCAGTAAAGTTCTGAGAATGGACCAAGATGGGGATTCTCCGTGCGTAGTGAAATTCTTCTTCCTTTGTTTTTTTTTTTTTTTTTTTAATGTCTGAAACAGAATACCAAGCTCGACAATCAGTGAAGAGACAACGCATTATGCAACGACTTTTACTCTTATGTCCACGTTTTTGATGAGTAGTTTGATGTTTTCTTGATCTGCAGATTCAGCAATGGACTGTATTTGGCAAACTTGGCTGTGTCATCAAATCTTGTTGAGGATTCATGGAATGCAATATCGGAACTTGAGCAGCAAATCAACCAGAACTTCCTCTTGCATTTCGTAAAGAGGGTGTTTCCGCAACTTGAACCCACAACCTTTCGATCATACAGGGATAACCCTGTAATAATCAAAGAATTTCACTGCCCAAACTACAATATCATTGCCTTTGTCACCTTACCTGTTACTACCAGCCATCTTCAAGAAGAAAAAGATTGTGGTCAATTGGAGATCCCCGACTTTCAATTCCTATTCTCCAAATCCAGTCCAACAACTTTTCGTATGAACAGTGCAGCAATTTCTCTGTTTAACTCTCTTCCAGACGAGCTCTCTGGACTAAAAGAAAAGGTAGCGATTTTATCCATTCTCGAGTTATCCATTCTAGTTATTGCTATTATCTGCTGGAAGATCCCAAGTACGCATGTACCTAGGAATCACTACTTCTAGAAATAATTGTTGAAGGACAAAAGCTAATAATTTATTGACGAGGAATTTGAAGTTGTTCTCCACTTATTATTAAGCTTATTAGATGAGAAGTGAAGCACGATTCCACTAAAGAATTCCTTTTCTCATTCTTTTTATCAATAGTTGTCAAACGGAGGAGGGGATCATCAAACCGGTATTCTCTTCCTCTAAATTCGTGAATCTTTCATGGAACTAAATCATATGATAGAGTGGACAATCATTTTTATTATTGACTGCGCATGTTTATCTTATCCAAATAGATGTATTTGACACTATAAGTTGAATAGGGATTGATGCTTATTCTGCCTCTTTGCAGGTTGTCACTTCAGCCAAATCTAAGAACCCTGTCCCCTATATCATCACAGGACGCAGTTTGGGTGGATCCATTGCCTCCCTTTTCACGTTATTGCTTCTAAACAAGCTGGGCCCAACGAAGAACACCCCCCTTTGCATCACTTTCGGTTCCCCGCTCCTCGGGGACAGTAACTTCCAACAAGCCGTATCGCCATGGAATTCATGCTTCTTGCATCTGGTTCATAAGGACGATACTTTCCCTCGACTCTCCTTTTGCCCTCCCACCACTAACCAAAGTCCATTCATGCCTTTCAGTACATTCCTTTTGTGTTCTGAATCAGGCGGTGCCTGTTTTGAAGCCCCTGAGTCGGTCATGAAGCTGCTCATGTCGGAAATTGTTGGAAACAAACAGTCCCAAAGAGTTGATTATAGAAATATCATCAGATGTCTCCAGAAAAGATTAATTCACGGTGACTGTTTTAAGTTGAATGGGGAAGAAGCAGATTTGTATAAAACTGGGGTTGCCACTCAAGTCACAGCAGTCCGCCTCAAGCCAATTCAGGTATCTTGAGTTGACCTTCTTCTCATGGTTACATTCCATCATGGGGGAGTTCCCTTTTTACCACATTGTTGTGTTGCTCGGAACCAAAAGGATCTCCTGATCTTTCCATGCCGACCACTTTTTTACCAAATTAAAACACTGAGTGACTAGTTCAGAACTTCAGCTGGAAAAAAAAAAATGGAAAACCTGACGAGTGATAGTTTTGTTTTTTTAAGTTATCAAGTTTGAATATAAGGCTAGTTATTTGGTTTTGAAAAAGACCTCAGTGGAATAGTTGAGACAAGCTGGGGAAGCACTACTATGAAAAGTTATTTTTTACGAGATTTAATGCATGGGAATGAGGCTGCAGACTTTCCTAGAAGGCCATTGACTGAAATTTTGCCAACATATCATATTCTAGCGTTATCTTGATATTTACATGTATTCTACAAATATCTATGCATGCTTAACTATTCCAGAAAATTGGATCCTTATGTTAACAAGTGGACTCTCATTGCGATGAGTCGATGACAGCAGCAGGATGAGGGCACTGATGCTTTGATAGGGGACATAGTAAAGCATGAACGGCGTGTAATAATATCACGAAAAGAGGCATTTGATCCTGCCAAGGAGTTGGACCAAATGAAGGTGTACCTGGCTTACTTGGAGTGGTACATGAAGGTATGCAAATCCGATGGCCAGGGTCCTGGTTACTATAACAGCTTCAAAAATGCACGAGAAAGGAGAGACAGTGGAGTTGATAAGTACAAGACAATCCTCACGAATTATTGGGAGCGCGTGGTCAACGAAGCGGAGAAGAAGCCTCACTTATTGGACGTGCCACTGCGGGCCCGTTGGCTCTACGGAGGGACAAGCTACCGGAGGATAGTCGAACCTCTGGACATAGCGGAGCATTACAAAAGAGGCCGAAAAGATTACCTAAAACGAGGAAGATCCAGACACTACATTCTGCTGGAAAAATGGCTAAAGCAACATCAGGAAAAAAAGGGCAGGGAGCGCGCTGGTCCTTCGAATTCGAAATTGGAAAACATCGAGTCTCGCCTGACTGAGGATTCGTGCTTTTGGGCACGCGTGGAGGAGGCCATCCGGTTGTGCAGATTGCTGGACAGCGGAGGATCACCAGACGGTTCCGAAAGAGAGAAGTTAGTCAAGTTCGAGGAGGATGTTATGGAATTGATCAAGAATTACGCAGTTTCGCCAGACATCTTTCTGGAGAAGAGCAGCTATATGCAATGGTGGAGGGAGTATGACGAGATGTTGGAGAAGCGGAAGGTGGAACTATCTCTTAGCTCGGAGTCGCCACTTGTTGGTTTCATGAGGAATGACCCCTGCAAGAATTATATTGAAGGCTCCGTAAGGGTGAATGGAGAGGGTGATTTAATCGAAAATATACCCGATGCCTCCGAGTCGGATGCTACATCGACACGAGGACCCAGCGTCCTTTTCGCGTCCTTATCTTGGGCGTCCTTATCTCGGCCTGTTTTACTATCCCTTCTCCTCCTCCTCCTCCTCTTCCATTTTCTAGGTCACCATCTACAAAAGCATATATTTTGATGCACTTGACGAGTCTCGGCAAGCAGGTTTTGATCACAACATCGAATTTGTGAGTATGGATTTATGTAATTTGTTTTCTTATAATGAAAAATCATGTAGTTTTAATCTTAAACTATGAACATGTGATGAATGATCATGTAAGCATACAATCAATATTGTGACACTCAATAATTAAAATAGATAAATAAAATCACTCCAAAAGCTTAATCAACCTGAATGCACTAAGCAAGCAAAAAGCATTCTGCAAATTTTGATTATAAAACGGATAATGAAATAATGTATGCATGCCCAAATTGTGACTTCTAATGCAATTATGCAAGGACAATACCTAAATTTCAATTATTAATATCTAAATTTTATCAACCCCATTCAGTCATTTACTGCATAGAAATTTATAAGTCGGCCTCAACCTAAAACAAAAATATTATTAATTTGCATTTGCATATTATGATCGTTTTAATAGTGATAAGCCCACATAAACTGCATTCTAATTGAACTGATATTGAATGGGTTTAGGTAGAGAGTCTTTGAGCTCAACTAAATTTTGAGACTAAGCCCATAGGGACATGGAATTCTTCCAAGCCCACTTTAGACCTATAGTGGCCGAAATTCGTATGTGCATTGCACATGGCAAATGCTAAACGAGGAAAGATTGCATTATATGATCAGAGTTGGAGGAAACAAAGACGTTGTCCTTGAAATTTTAGTTATATAGACATAAGTAGAAGGTGATATCTTAATTTCCTTAGTTGACGTTAGATGCTCTTTTGATTCGAAATTAGAAAGTGACATTTTGAGAAAACACCTAATCCTATACCTAAATAAGCACTCTTTTTCTCTCAAAGAGAACAAAAACATTAAAAAGAGGATCACATTAGAGGGGTTCACATTGGAGATTTAACAATATAGAGAGGCTCACAATACAAAAGAAAGGACACGGCAAGGAGAACGAGCTCTTCCTCCTCCGAGGTTGCTATTACCGTCCCATCTCCTGCCGCTGTGTGCGACCTTGCCTCCGCGCCATTGCTGCTGCGCTTCACGCTGCTCCACCCGACACCAGCAACAGCACCTCCAGCTTCCCCAACGAACCCCCAGGTTTCCCAACGTCTTCGTGCAGCAAGCCTGACTTCGGCTACTCCCAGTTCAGCTCCTACCGCCACTCCTGGTAGCTGATTTCAATAGCCTCGGTGACGTGGTAGCTCCTAATCGACGATCCCTGTAGCGCCAAAAGACCATCAGTGACCATCTTGACGAGTCTCAACCCCTCGTATGCTCCCTACAGCTACGTCCAACTCATCCACGAAGTTCCATAGCGCTTGGCTTTTTCTTTGCAGATTTCCCACCCCTTCCCAATAGCCTTCATAGCCTCGGTAGTCTTGGTAGCCCCACTATAGTTGTATTTGGTTCCGCTTCCTCAAGGGGCTTGGGCAAAATGCAAGGAAAGCCTAAAAAGTTTTGAGGAAATATAAAGACTATATGATAAATTGTGTTTTGAGAAGCAACATTGAGAAAAATGCTGTTTAGTAACAAACACGTTTGAAAAGCTCCTTTGGTGATTAATTTTATGCTTTTTACTTTTATTTGCTTTAAATTGAAAAAAAAATAATGCCTGCAACTTTTTAACGTAGTCAATCCAAACAAATTATAGATAGAACCTCTAAAAACTGCATGAATCCTGCTTACAATTCAAGAAATGGTATGTCGTGATAAGTTAATTTTCATAACGATGAGGCAAGTAACAGCAAATATAAATCAACAAATCTGACATAAAAATTCATCAGAAGATGTTCTTCTTTAGTCACCTGTTCCCTGTGTAAGTGAAACATACACGACCTCCAGAGTGTGTACATGCACATCACCAATCAATCTCGTGTTGACAATTAAGAACTGGAGTTGTCAACCCATGATGATATCAAACGTACTTAGAGAAGGTTTCCAACTGGGCGCAGCAGCTCAAGCATCAACTTCTTTCCAATGCTTGAACTATATAGTGGAAAGAAAAGATAATAGAAAAAGCCATTAAGGAAAATTCACTTCTTCATACAAATAACACTACTAAAAGACAGGAAATAGATGTCAACAGGGCATGGGTGATCACCTTGTTTTTACTCTCTCAACTTCAACATGGCAATAGAACTATGTACAGCCTATCAGCTGAAAGTGATAGTCCCATACAAGGGATGGAACATGGGTTCTCCATAATTCTGCATGATGTATGTTCCAGGTAATTCTGGTATTGTTTTCAGTGACTTGCATCCAGAAATATCCACTTGCCACAGCGAGTCCAAGTCTCCAAGCCCTGTAAGCTCAATAAGTTTCTCGCAGTCTCTCACAATCAAACATTTCAAGTTCTTGCACATTGACAAATCTGCTAGATGCTTAATGGACTTGCATCTTGACATATCTATAAATTCTAATGATCTCAACTCTTTGAGTTCTGAAATATCCAGAAGTTCATGACAATCTTTCACTATCAACTCTATCAAACCTTCAAATTTTGAAAGGTTTGGCAGTTTCTCTATGGACTTGCATCCATGAATATATAGCCATTGGCAGGATGAGAATTTCTCTAGGGTCTGGATATCACGTAGTTTCTCGCAGTGGTTGATGATCAGAAACTTAAGGGTCTTGAAGCATGAAAGTTCTGGTAATGTTTCAATCGATGTGCACCCAGAGATGTCCAACCATTCTAAGCACTCCAAGACATCAAGGCCTCAGACTTCAGATAAATTCTTGCATTTGGAAGCCCATAAAATCTCAGATACTTCAATTTTGCAATATCTAGTCTCTTAAATGGATGTGCACTCAGAGATATCCAACCTTTCCAAGTATTCCAAGCTGTCAAGGCCTCTAATTTCGACTAGATTCTTGCATTTCCTAGCACTTGCTTTCCTTAAAAGCTTCAAAGTTGAAAGGTCCAGTCTTTCCATAGACATGCAATCAGTGAGATCCAAAACTTCCAAGCAAATGAAGCTATTAAGAACTTGAATTCCAACTCGATTCTCCCAACTTGGGAGCACCTTTAAATTACTCAATTCCGAACAATCCATCAACCTCTCTAATGCTTCCGATGGTCCTATGCTTAAGTACCTCAGAGATACCAAACATTCTACCCCATCAAGCCTAGATAACTTTGGGCACTTCAACACATCCAACATTGTTAGCAATGCTAATCCTTCCAGAACTTTAACTTCTCTCAGTTCAGAGCAAACCTTTAGACTCAATTCTGAAAGATGCTTCAAGTTTGACAAATCTGGCAACTTTCTCAACATTTGGCATCCTCCAAAGGAAAGCTTTGACAGTTTAGAGGGAAGCTCTGGGAGGCATTCAAGTGTAGTGCATTCCAGGACAGAGAGTTCCTTTAGATTTGTCAGGTTGGAAAGAATTGGCAATGTAGGACTCTGACAAGTGAGATCTAGAGTTCTCAAGCCAGAAGCTTAGTTTGGCAGCAATTGAAGCTTCTTGCACCCTTGTAAGTTGAGGTCTTGCAGACAAGAAAGCTTACAAATGCTTTCTGGCAAGCCACAAATACCTGTCCCCAACAATCGGAGAGCCTTTAATGAAGACAATTCACCAATATCACTACAAACTTCTGCCAGGTTGTTGCAATTTGTGGCATCTAATGTGGTGAGTTTCCCCAACATCCCAATACCACTAGGTAACCTTGTTACATATGACCGCGCCATTTGCAGAACTTCTAAATTACGCAAGCCTCCAATGGATTCAGGTAACTCTGTAAATCCTGTGTATGATATGTCCAGCTCAGTTAAACATTCCAACTTGCCAATTGAGTTGGGGATCCCTCTCAATGAGCTACACTCCTTTCATGATAAGCGCTGCAGTTTCTGAAGGCACCTTAGGGAGTCTGGAAGTTCACCAAGCCTTTTGCATCCCGTAAAATCAAGGGTTGACAGAGACGCTTGATGGCTTAATGAGCTGGGTATTCAAGCCAATGATTCACAATACTGCGCACTAAGAGTCTTGAGATTTTTCATTGAACCTTTAGATATGGGAATTTCTTCCATCCGAGTTCTATCTATAAAAAGCTACTCTAATTCTTGTAGCTGACCCACTTCTACTGGCAGTTCCTTGAGTCTGAAACAGTCTCTAACATCCAAGGAAAGTAGGGTGCTGATGCTTCCGATAGAAGGGTGCAATTTTGTTAGACGTCACATTTTCCAAGAATTAAAATCTCTAGATTTTGAAAAGCTGTCAGATCAGGAGATGTTTTCAAGTCACGGCAATTATTAGTGTTGAGAACTTTCAGATTACCTGCCACCTGTAAGAAAGGAAACAGGGAAACCTGAGCCACTAAGAGTAAGTGATCATCTTTTAAAAAACTAAAATTAAATGTTTTCATCTTACATTGATCTGATTCCATCCTTCCCGATGCTCTGTGACTTTGCTCATTGATAAGTCAAGTATGACTAACTTCTCTGCGTGAAAATTGGTTGCCACAAAATTTGGTGGACAATTTTTCCAATAAAACCATCATGATTCAGAAATAAGATTCTTAAAATCTCCAGACAGGATGAAATTAGTCATCTCAAGGAACCTTAAATTTGGTAGCTTTTCAAATGATTTATTACTGTACACCCTGCCTAAGCCACCATTGTTAAGACAGAGGGCTTTTATCTTTTTAGATCCCTGAAAGAAAGAATGCCAAGGATCAGAAATATAGCATCATGACAACTAACTAAGCATGTTGTTTTGATACAATTCCTCTGTCTCTAGAAACCAAATCAGTTTAAAACATGCTTGCTGCTAAACTCATTGTCTGGTATCTTTTAACAAATATATCATACAAAACTCACCAGAAAGCTAACTCATAAAATGCTTAACACTGCTACAATTAAGTTCGCTAAAAAAACCTTAGGTTGCGGGCGTTTCTTTTTAATGAATAAAACTCCATAAGTTAGCTGAGAACCTCTGATTATCACAGAAGAGCACCCTCTGGGGATACTACTCCCATGAATTACTAACTTGCATCATGCAATGAGTACCACAATGTTGAAAATAATACAAACAGGCCTTCTTTTAACTAAGGCAGGAGAAATTCAATATGCTAACTTCATTTTCCTTATTATGGTAAATAAAAAAACATTGACAAAGAAGGCAAAAGAAAATCAAAGAAAACTCTCACCTTATCCTTCTCTAGAACATGTAAGGCTTCCTTGTGAATCCATAATCAACTACATTTCCAAGGCTCCTCATAGTTTTCTCGCCAGACAATTTCCCTATCTAGATCTCTCAGTTGGTGATATGTTAACAGCCTACAGTCATTTCCAACTTTAATCAGGGACAATGCATTCAATGCTTCAATTCCCAACCCTGGGAAAAATTCAGTCATCCCACATATAGGATGCAATTCTTCCATCGGTTCCAGTGAAAAAACAAGCAATATCCAGAAATATCTGTTGTTGCTCATAATCCAATGCTTCATAACTTATCCTAAACTTCTCTTGCACTTCCTTATCTGGTATTTTCCTTAACTTCTTCAGCGTATCTTTCCATACAAGTAGGCTTTTTCTGCACAAGAACAAACCTATAACCTCAAGTGCTAAGGAAGCCCTCCTGTGGTGGACATGATATCACATGAGAGATCCCCAGATTCAGGCAAAGGTGAGTCCCTTCTGAATGCATGTCTACTAAAAAGAAGCAAAGAATTGTCAGAATCCAATCCATTGAGTTCATACCACTTGTCCACCCAAGCCTCAACAAGAAGTCACTTTTCTTGCCATAATAATGATCTTACTTCCGGAACCAAAACAATCACGTTTTCCAGCCAAACAGTTCAACTGAGAAACATCATCCACATCATTGAGAAGGATGAGGACTTTCTTATCCCTAAATCTATTTTTGATGATTCTAAATCCTTCATCGACATTGGAGACTTATATCAGAGATTAGTTGGTTCTGCAAATGGCCCCCGTCTTTTGCTGTTTCTTGCACATCTGCCAAGAAGCTACAGTGATCAAACTGACAGGAGAGTTCATTGTAGATGAACTTGGCCAGAGTCATCTTACCAACACCGCCTATTCCATGGATTCCAACAATTCGAGTCTCACTGTCATCAGTACTTAACATTCTCATAATCTCCTCTACATGACCACTAATCTCGACCAAGTTCTCTGGGACGTCCAAGTGAAAAGCTTCCTTTAACTCACCCAAAACCTTCCTGACAATTATCTTTACCACTCAACTTTATGTCTGTGAAATAACAGCAAAATTCAATACAAGAAAACGATCATCAATATATCCGCAGAAGCACATCCACATATAAACAGGAAGCAAAAAGCAGCCAATTGATGAAAATCCATCATTTGTTTCCACTGTAAAAGTGATCGTTGCACAAAATTTTCAGACTTTTGATCTAGCTAAGCAAGATCACGAGTGAAAAAAGAAGTACCCGTTAGAAATTCTCTCTAATTCCCATCCCTTTAAGCTTCCTACTTCTTGGAGAGCTCGCCCCCATCGTTGGACCACCTTTGCCTCATAATGCTTCTTAATTTTACGAAAGGCCTTCCCGAAACTCCCCCTCTGGTGTCGCACATCCCCGGGCTCGACTTTGTAGAAGATGGGCAAGACTATGTGCCCCTCACTTCTCTTGTACTCGATCATCCGGGCGATCTCGCGAAGACACCATTTGCTGGAAGCGTAATCCGGAGAGAGAATCGGGATCGAGATCTTACTGCTTTTAATGGCTCGGAGAAGATCCGGGCCGGTCTTCTCGCCGACGCGGAGCTCGTTGTCGTCCCTGAACCCCGCCGTCGACGAGGTTGCTGTAGAGGTGGTCGATGAAGCCGGTGCGCGTGTCCCTGCCCCTGAAGCTCAAGAACACCTCGTAGTCGATCCCGGAGGCCGACGGAGCGGATTTTACCGAAATGGGTTCGTCGGGCTTGGTGCTTCCGATTTTTTCCTTCTCCTTCTTCTTCTTCTTCTTCAGGAAACGGGGTGCGGGCACGGCGAGCAAAACGGACGCGATGGCGACGGCCAAAGGATTGCGCATTGCCATATCGATTCCCATTCTGGCTTGCCCTCCTTCGAATCTGGGAAAAAGAAACGGGTGATTCGCGCTTGCGTGGGAGGGTCAATCAGCCATGAAAAGCATTTCTCGATCGGCTAGGGCTTCCCGCGGCGAGCGACTCCGGCGGTGCTGAATTTCTCCGGCCGTTCTTCCTTCCAAGCGACGCGGAGGACCGAAAGCGTAATTTACTTTGAAACCTTGGACACGTATGTGCGTCAAAGCGTCTATTTGTCCGTGCTGACTCAGCAAAATCTTTTCCGTACTATGATTAAAGATTTGAATTTTGTCCTTCAAATTGCAGCTGGAGATAATTTAGGGAGATTAACGTAGCAGGGGCCGGTGCCGTTTCATAAGATGAGAAAGGTGAAAGTCATGAAAATATTTGAATGAGTTACTAAAATGTATCCTTAATTCATATTTTCCTTTACCACTAGGCTAATATAGCAATCTACATGTAAAAATCATGAAATCGCGTCTTTTACAAATGATAGGTATTTGAAAATATGAAAAGTTTCTTCTAACGACATATATCAAATTTCATTACACAACTGTTCACTGCATTTTGTATCTCAACTTGGGATAATTTCGATATCAACACTATCATCGTAATGTTAAGTTGGAGGAATCGTGAAGAAAATGGAACGAATACACAATTGTGGCATAAGAAAGAAGACTATGAATAGTATCTAATTTATGACAAGAATCAAAGTCTCCGTATAATAAATAGAGTAATTTACTAGCCTAGCAATTGAATCAAACCTATCATTGCCCAATTGAAATCCTCATTCGCATTTTTACTATGGGCACAACCCTTTCACATTCTCCAATTCATCTCCGAATGTTCTTTGATTAACTTGGATTTTCTTTCTCTCATCATTCAACATATCAGTGACATGCACTTCCTTCGTCACAATGCTTCACATGGTGCCATCTCAATGCTTGCATGATGATGTTACTAGAAGCATCTGTCCCATGGACCACCTTTGTCTAACAAACATCATCTTAACATAGACACAAAATACAAACACTAAACTTCAAGGTACTCTTCAAAAGCTTTCACCGAGACTTAGGCAAATGGGTGATCCATAAACTAAATGAGAATTTCGATGAAAGAGTTGTCAAAGTAAGGGAAAATGACGCAAATGTTGCTTGAACTTTGGTTTAATGTGAAATTTGATTATTGAACTTTTACTTGTTTAATATGGTTTATGAACTTTAGCCCAATGTGTAATGTGGTTTATAAACTTTTAACTTGTTCGATGTCAATACGTAGAGCTATTATCCCTACAAACTCTAGAAGATACTAATTCTACATTAAAGAAAAAAAAATGTGGCAAACCGATGGATGATTGACATCTAGCTTACCGACCAAAAAAAAAAGGCATCTAGCGTAATTGATGGGATTCTTATTAGGTGCGAAAGCATGGCGGTGGGAATATAAGAAAGCTGTAGTAGGCAATGATGCTCTTAAAACTTCCCTCAATTTATATCTTGCTATGAAAAAGCTATCCTTCCTTAAGCACACTCATGCCAAATATATGGTATAAGGATAGCATCCAATGAAGTATTATCTTACGCAATTATAACACACGCTATTTATGAGTAGTGAAATTTCTCACGTTACCAAAAGAATACGAAGAGCAAATCAATTGTATCAAGTTTAAGCTCGTGAATAAATTCGATGTATGGGTGCACTTCGAAATCCGACTGGAATTTTTGGCGTGCTCGGACGTGGTGTAAATTAGCATGGTCGATGGATTTTGATTGTTTGTTGGAGGACTTTTTGTCAGGAAACAAAAGCAAGCAAAAAGGGGAAATTAAAGGAAATTTACATGATCATGTATGTGTGCTCTTGGGTTTTATAGTTAAACCGTTCAAAGGAGCAAGGGGTGCCCTGCTTGTGAATTCCACCAAGATCAAATTGGAGTGTTTAAGCGGTTTAAGAGGAAAAGTCGTGAATCAAGATTTTGTGTATTTTTCTACGAGATTAAAAATTATTTCTTAAGGAACTATAGAGCTAAACATTATGTGAGTTTATCGGGTGCAATTGAGGGTTAGGAAAATATTAAGACTATTTGAGTGACTCAACTGTGATGGAATCTGCATTGTATCATTAATTTATAGTAGATTTCTTTATTATTCTTCTTGTGGACATAAATCTTAAAAATTCAGAGTTCGATTTGTTTTCTAATTTTATCTACTTTTTACTATTCGATCACTTGTTTCTAAAATACCAGCTCGTACAAACACACTCAAAACTTTTTTATTCCTCTCCCTCACCGACGAGCAACTCTCTCTGTTCTCTCTGTTTGTGAGGCTCTCTCAACTTGAAGTCTAAGGCTTTCCAATGCCCTATTTATAGCCTCCATTCTGGTGCTCAAATAGAGACTATCAGGGCTCCATTTGCGGCTCCTGAGTGAAATGTGCAGCCGAAATTCTTGATAAAAAAAAAAAATCACACCTTCAGCCACAATTGAGCCCAAAAAAAATCCACATGTTTCGTTCTCACATGACACCTGGTTCCATGTTAGTTGATGGCTGATTGACTGCCACCATCAACTGTCAGGGCATTTACTAAGAGTGCGTTTATTATCATTTCTATTTTTAAAAATAATTTTTATTTAAAAATAATTTTTTTCTATTTCTAAAAAAATGTATTTGGTAACTACATAAAATTTCTAATTCCAGAATAAAAAAAGAACATGAATACGTTTAGTACTACCTAAAATTTTTTTGGTGACCTAAATTTTCTTTTAATTTTGTAATAATTTTTTGAAATTTTTCTTTTTTTTCCTTTCTTCTTCTTCCAGTAGTGGTGGCGGCCGGTGACTAGGTGATTTACGACGGGCGGTAACTAGTTATAAGAGGAAGAAGAAGAAAAGAAAAAAAAGAAAAAAACTTATTCCAGAAATTGTTCCAAAGAGTAATTGTTCCAAAGAGTAATAAGTTATTTTTTTTACTACTTGTTTCTATTCCAGATATATTCCCCAAAATAACTTTCTATCCCGGGAAATAAAAACATTAGTTAATCTTACCAAATCGATTTCTATTCTTTTTTTATTTCGATGAATAAAAGAACAGAAAAATAGAAAAATTGACATCTTACCAAACTGTACCTATTCTAGTGCAGATCCTTTGGCAATTGCACTAACTATTTCTTCCTTGAGCTATACCATTACTGTTGCTTGACACTCGGCTTTTGTCGTTGACCATGACACAGTTTGCTATCTTTGCTACACCAAGACCCGGCTCCTGAACCAAGTCTAAACATATCACCCATTGCAACCCAATAACCAATTATTTCACAATTTTCACCTGTTTATACAATTTGACAATCAATGGTGTCTTTAGCATTTCCCAATGTACAACGCACTGCATCCCAGTGAGGCTTTCTTTGTTTTCAATTAAACTGACTCATTGTGTCAACTGCTTAGGAAATGTCAAGAGGTGTCAATGTCAAGTAAATCAAACTGCCAACGAATTGGTGATGCATGGTCGCGTCTTCGAAATATTTCCCCTCTTCCACTAGAAGTTTCACAATAGCCTTCAAGTTGTTATTGACAATAGGCAATCAATCATCCCAAACTTTGCCAAAATCTTCGGCATATTTCCCTTGGCGCACATTGAACATTTTAGGTCAAATCGAACTGATGGGTTTTTTTTTTTTTTGGTCATAAATATTGCATTACCATTTACTAAATAGAGCGATTACACTCGGTGTCATAGTCTAAACATAGAATAAGCAAAAGAGGACGTGGGGGCATCAAAAGCCAATTAAATGGAAGGGACCCAGAACGGTGGGCTTTGGCAAGCCAGTCCATAGCTCGATTTGATTTTCGTGATTCATACTGGAGCAAAACATTTGGTAGTTGGGCCAGTAAATTCCTGCAATCCAACATCACCGAGCGCCCAGCCCAGGAGACATCCGCCCGGCCTAGTATCTCTTCAACAACTGAGAAGTTGTCTGACACCATGTGCGTCTGCAGAAGACTTCGAACACCTTGTACTTGCCCTTCCCCCAAATCGCGTTTCTTCTTCAACCACAGAAGGGCTTCGCGCATAGCTAGGGCTTCCGCTATGAAGGCAGAATCGGCATAAATCGTCGTTGCAAACCCTCCGGTGATCGATCCATCGCTTCCGCAGCAGATTCCCGTGACGGACCCCTACATCTTCGAGCTCAACCAAGATGCATCAATGTTCATCTTCAAGTGGCCTCGAGCCAGAGGAGACCAGGTTTGTTCTCTTTGTGGCCCAGATTATGCTATTTTCGGTGATGGGTTCCATTTCGTGTAAATCTGGTGCATGAGTTCTGCTTCGTGGATGAGGGTACGTGCGTGCGGCGAGCAACCTTGAAAGATTTGCGAATTTCTGACCTTCCAAATCAGCCACAAAGAAGTTGCGAACGTCACCCGCTCACTATGTGAAGCTCCTGAGGTTAGATAATCGTATACCCATGTATCCATTCTTGAAATACCGGTAGGGGAAGTACTTATTGGGATGTTTAATGCTGACCATATCTCCCACGTCCATCCACAGAGCACGAACAAGTGTTCTGTTGTCTCTGGAAAATTGCCGCAGACAGGGCAAGTAGGATCGGGTACAATTTCTCTTCTGTGTAAGTTAATTTTTGTGGGTAACCCTTCATAGCACACTCCACACATAAAATGTTTAATCTTGGGTAGAGTATGTAGATGCCAAATTTCCTGCCACAATATGCTTGGAACACTATACGATGATGAGGCCCGGTTGCTCTGTATTCCCTTGTCTGAGTTGCGCAATTTCTGATAGCTATTTTTAACTGTGTATGCGCCTAATTTGCTCCCTGTCCATAGTAGTTTATCCGGCCTAGAATGTAAGCTTAGAGGGATTGTTAAGACCTCTTGTACCATGTAGTTATCAAATTTCTCCTGCAATAATAAAACATTCCAGGTTCGGGATTCTGTAGAAATTAAATCAGCAACTAGGACAGGATCATCCCAGTTAGCAGGAACCCCTATTCGGCTAGAAGGCAACCATCTATCCTCTTGTAGATTTATACTTCTCCCGTCGCCGACCTCCCAACTCACTACTGTTTCTATTACTTCTCTGTCCATCAGAATGCTTTGCCATCCCCAGGATGGTCTAGTCCCTTTGTTTGTTGTCCAAAACTTACCATTCGGGAAGTAGAGACCCCTAAATAATTTACTCCATAGAGCATCCAGGTTTTGACTCATTCTCCAGGCTTGTTTACCCAACATGGCCCTGTTATAGTCCACGAGGTCCTTGAAGCCTAGGCCCCCATCATTTTTCCGAATTTTCAATCTAGACCAGTTTGTCCAGTGCATTCCTTTGCTTTTTCCTGTCTGTTTCCACCAGAAAGAAGCGATTCTATTCTCTATTGCTCTACATATTGAGACATGTATTTTAAATATGGACATAGCATACTGTGGTAGGGCCTAAATAACTGTTTTAAGGAGCACCTCCTTACCTGTTGTTGACAACTCGATTTTTTGGTCCATTTTGTTTTAAATGCCCATTTACTTTGCTTATATAAATACATATTAATTCACAAAAAAAATTACAAAAAATAAAAAAAAAGAAAAGAATAAAAAAAGAAAAAAAGAAGCATTTTCGGGTGGGCTGGTTCAGCCCAGCCCATTTTTCTTTCTTTCATTCCCAGCCCACCTTCTCCTCTTCCTTTTTCTTCTTTCGGCCCAGCCCGGCCATTTGTCTTCTTCTCCCCTTCTTTTCCCGCGTGCGGGAACAGCAGGCCGACAAGAGCAGAGCAGAAGATAGAAGCAAGTGGCAGCATGGCCGCCTGCAGAAGAGGAGCAAAAAAAAGGAAGTGCAGGTCAGTTGCAGGGATCAGAGGCGGCAAAAAATCGGTGGGGTTAGGTCGGCAAAGCAGACCGAGAAATAGAAAAAAGAAGAAAAAAAAGAGAGCGGAGAGGAAAAAAAACAAAGGGAAGGGGAACCAGTGAGGAGAAGGTGGGGGGAAACGACCGAAAGAGAGGGAGGAAGAGAGAGCCGAGTGATGTTCTATAAAAAAAACAGATCTGAGGGAGGCCAGGAGAAAAAGAAAGAGAGAGCTGAGTGAAATGAGGAGGTCCTGAAGAAACTAGATCTGAGAGAGAGGTTCACGGAGCACAGACAGAAAGAAACCGGAAAGAAGAGAGAGAGAAAGACCGTCGGCAGCCGCACCTGACTTGCGGGCAACGACTCGCTGCCGTGCCTCCGCTCCTGCTCCTGCAGCCGTTCAGCAGAAAGGGAAAGCGAGAGTAGGAAGAGAAAAGAAGACCGAGGGGGAAGGAGGACTCCGAGAGACTGAGAGAGAGAGAGAGAAAGAGAGCAAACCTAGAAACGTGTTTGAACGCCGCCGGAGTCCATTCGTCAGCCGCTGTCCACCGCCACACCTCTCCCAAACCAGGTAGGTTTTCCCCTCCAGGGGCATTTTTTTGTGCTGTTTGGTGAGGCGTCGGGCCGGAGCTCGCGCGGGCCAGTTCGCGTGAGCCCCGACCCCTGTCGTGCCTCCATTAAGGTTTCCCTACCTGCTGCCATGTCTAGTTAGAAGCCTAGGCCCGTTTTGAACTCAGTTCGAGTCGGGAACACCTTTGTTTGCTCATGCACACCGAGTGTTCGATGAAATGCCCCACTGAAAAACTGAACTCAACTCTTGACCGGAGCTTGGCTCTTGCCCGTTGCTAGGAGTTATGCTGTTCCCATGTACTGCTTTCAACATTTTTTGGACTGTTCAATGGGTTACCCTGTGCTGCGTGCGTCGATTTAGGCGTTCGTGGCTCGTCGGAGTCAATCCGGCAACCTCCCGGAATGCCGGCCAATTAGTGGCCGGCGGGGCTCAGCGTCAGTCGGACGGAATGACCGACGCCGGACGATGACACGTCGTCTTCCCTGGGGAGGTCAAGACTCATAGCGGTGTCGACGTTGGTTGGGCGAAGGAGCTGTAAGAGCGTCGGGCGTGCATGGGGGGAAGATGCAGAAACACGTGAAGGAGATCAAAAAAAAAAAAGAAAACAAAAGGATTAAAATAAAATAAAATAAGAAAAAGAAGAAGTGGCAGGCGTGCATAGGGAATGGAAGACGTGCATGGGGGAGGAACCTGCAGCAAAAGAAAGAAATAAAAAAAGATTAAAAGAAACAAAAAAAATGAAAAAACAAAAAAGACAAAAAAGGCCAAGAATGAGATAGGGGCCAAAGAGATGGGCTTCGCTGGGGGGCCCACTTCAGCTGGGTTGAATCTGTCACGGGCCGGATTTTTGACCTGGGCTAGAAAAATAGAAATCAAATTGGGCTTGTTTTTGGAAAAAGAAGAAGAAGAAGAAGAAGATTTGTTCATGGGCCTTCCTCGTGGATTTAGGGCCGGCCCGTTTCCTTTTAACCAACCAGGACCAATAGGGTCCGGGTCAACTTAGTAGGGCCGGGTCTCCCGACCCGGTCTGAATTATCATTTTAATAATAAAAAAATATATAAAAAAATTCAGAATTTCAAAAAAATCAAATTAGAAAATTCCAAAAATATTAATAAATGTTTTTTTAAAAAATTGTCAGAAAAGTCAAAAAATAGCAAAAGTCTTGAAAGCTTGTTTTGTTTAATTTCAGAAAATTCGAAAAAATATTAAAAAAATATTAAAATATATAAAAATATAAAATTTCATAAAAATTCAGAAAATCAGAAAAAATTGCAAAAAAAAAAAATCAGAAAACCCTTAAAAAAAGAAAACGAACAAACTTGAATAAGCCATTAGGGCTCTACAATAGGTTTTCCTAGTTTACGATAATATGTCATTCCTGCATCTTGTTTTACAATGATATCTTGGATACTATTTCTTTACTTTAGAACGGTTAGGAAAGATCTTAGTTTCATCGAATACATTGCCGAGATCTCACTAATACACAATCGAGTTAGGTACCGAAAGAGCATTAGTCGCGTGACTAACGTAATCAAGTCTTCGACCCTAGATTCTCTAGTTGCGTAGAAAGTGAGGCACGCTTCCATGCATTACTTGGTTTCTAGCCGACCCCAATAGGCTAGTGGCGACTCCTCATTAGAAGACTTTCACGATATTCCACGTCGCGCCGGGTATGGGCTTGGGAGAGTCCAAGTTAATGAGGGCCCGTCGACCCGAAATTAATAATACCCCTAACCCCTATTATTTTCAGAAATTTTAGGTCGCGACACCTGCTTTCGACATCAGTTGTTCTTTCTATCCCGCTAGCTTCATGTCAACTCTAGCTATCAGCTATTGAAACATGTTTTTCTTCATTTGGCTCCAATCTGAGGGAATTCCCAAGTATGTCCCTGTTTTATCAATTATAGGGACTCTTAATTCTTCAGCCATATTTCTTTTCAAATCTTGAGGGCAACTAGAACCAAAGAATATCCCTGATTTGTTTAGATTGATAGCCTAACCCGAAGCAAAGCAGTAACAGTTCAGGGTGTTCGCAAGGTTTTGGGCTTCTCTAATCGTAGCATCTAGGAAGAAAATAGCATCATCTGTGAATAAAAGATGAGACACCACAAGACAGTTAGGGTTTAGCTTAAGTCCTTTGAGGGTACCGTCACTTACAGCTTTATGTGTAACATCCTGAAATTCGAGCCCTTTGAGGGATAAATGAATATTAATTTCGTCAATGCATTGTTGGTTGATCTTACTCGGAACTGATCACTCCTGAGATACTGATCTTGAGGGAAAAGGCTAATGAGGACAAAACTCGTGCGACTAAAGAACTTGACCTGGGAAAACGACTCGATCGTGAGACTTGCGTAAGGACGATCCTGTAGATATGCAGGCCGATTTCAGGGACGACTAAAGTCGATTCGTGGGCAGAACATAATGGGACGACAGGTGATTCCGCCTATTGTTATTGAGCCCGCAAACGGCCCTATGTCGATCCTTGATAATCGTGTACTTTGAAATAAGAATCGATTCTTCACAATTTCATGTAGTCAAGGACGTCCATGTGTCGAGAAGTCTTGAACGTGAATTGGCACGAGTTGGTTATGCGTGAATTCTCAAAGCCGCTTGTCAGTCTGAGTTGTACCAAAATGGCATTCGGACGAAATTGACAAGGCATGAGAATCCAAGATTGGACTTCGAATTTTCGAGGACGTCTGAGATGGACTTTTGGACGATGCTTTTTAGATAGTCGATAGTGCCAGTTGAGCCGAGTATTTGGAAAAGGGATTTACAGACTGAGGAAACGAGCCTATGAGGACATGGGTTAGGCAAGAACAGTGCGGGCTTCATGTCCAAGGTGGGACAGCCGCCATGGAAGGCCCGAGGCAAGCAAGTGAGCCCGTTGGACCAAGCTAACCATTTACCCTTCCGAGCCCATTGTCTAACCTGAGCCGATTCGAGCCCAAGAAATTACTGAGCCCGTTCCTATTCATTATCCAGCCCGTTTCCCAGGCCCGCCCTCTATTTTTAGCCCAAGGACAGATTGGGCAATGTGCAAGGTGGAAATGACTAAAATGCCATTGGATATTTTGAAGAAAAGTCAAAAGGAAGAGAGAGAAGATGAGGTCATTTTCTTGGCAAGTTGGGGCACGCATTAATGGCCTTAATGAGGCCTATCTCCAGCCCTCACTTCACTCTCTCTCTCTCCTCTTCATCTTCTCCAAAACCGCACACTTCTCTCCCATGGTTTCCCTTCCTTCCTTTAGTTTTTCAGTTCCGACATTTCACCGAAAATCGAGTTGTTCATGGCCTTCCCGTTGGAATCTCGTCTCGTGCCACCCGCCGTTGTGTTCAGAAGACGAAAACCATTCAGATGGCGTCTGCCGTTCGTCGAACAGGGCCGGCGGCCGATCCGTACGGCCTCCGGAAGTTGCTGCTCGCCGGACCACCACTGTTCCGCCTGCAGCAGCTTTGTTCCGCCGTTTCACCTATTTTTCTCCCATTCTGGCCAAATCACCGCCCATCCCAGCCACAAGTGGTTCCCCCTTGACCCCCAGGTGTCGCCGGTTGCCGGCCCGCCGCTCGCCGGAGCTCCGGCCAACTCGTTTTAGCTCCGGTCAACCCGTTCCTCCTGTGCAGTCAGTTTTTTAGAGGTTGCAAAGGGATTTCGAGGTTGTTGTTGTTGTTCCAACCCTGGGACCACCTTGGATCATTGCGAGTGAGATCCTTGGGTGTCGGGTTCGTCGCCGCCGCCACGTTCGTGTCGCCGGCCCGCTTAACGAGTGAGTTTAGCTCATAATCCTTATTTAGTGCCTAAACTTGCTTATGGTTGGTTAGTTAGTGTTAATTTAGGTTTAAGGGGTTTAATTAAGTTGTATTAGCCCTAAGATATGTGGTTAGATAGATGGTTAAGATTAAATTATCTTAATTTTGCTAATTGTGCTTAATTATTGCTTAAATGAGGGTTATGTGATTTTTGTGATTAATTAAGCATGATTTGATTTAATTGAATTGATTAATTGTTTTAATTAATGTTTTGTTTAATTTGTAGATTAAATATTTTAGTTAATTGAATTTCGAAAAAATCACTATTCACGATTACTGATCACGAGCACTGTTCACGATCACTGTTCACGGCACTATTCATGCAGAAGCTAATTTTTGTCTTAATTTGATGTGTTCTTGGTTGTTATGATTTATTAAAGTGCCGATTGTTAATTATACTCGTGAATATTGATGAAATGCGTGATCGAGTGTTGGTTGGATTTTGGAATTTGGAATTGTCGAGTGAGATCGCATGACATATTGCGTGGGTTATCTGAAATGGCATGTCGCATGAGCATGAGTGATGTTGCATTCACGACAGAGCAAAGATATAAATGGATTGCTTGATGATGTGTTGCATGATCACATTAAATGAGAGAACCCGGCGTTGCCGGAAGACCGCCAATCCCTATGGGATTGTGCCGTGGCCTGTGGGTCACCTGACTTCAGTCAGATGCCTAACAGGGAGGGGTTCTATGTGGGACTGCAATATGGGGGCGGGTCCCGGACCTCTGTCAGTTGTGGGGCTGCGGTAGTGGGCGGGTCCTATGCTCCTTCGGGAATGCCGTCTTGGGAGTGAGCCCTTGACGCTGCTGTGCCTTGAGGTAAAGAGGACGAAACTAGTTTAGCTAGGAACCGCCAACCATAAGGTTGTGCCGTGGCCCAGGAGGAGGGGTCGTAATAATCGGAGCATGTGTGAATATGAGGCATGAGAAAGTTGTGTGAGATACTCTGATTATTCGCATGCTCTTAATGTCATGATGATTTGTGGTACGTACGCATGAGTTGACAGTCGTGCAGGGTGTGGCAATGGCCAGGTGAGATCGCTTGTGACGCGATTCACATGTGATTCATCTAACGGCCATGTGCCTTGATTGCGTGTATTGTGCTGAGATTTAACATGTAGGGTATGGCATACCGGGTAAAGTTGCATGCGAACCGAATAGTGTTTATTGATTGACCCTGGTGGTTGTTTGATTGCGGGTTGTCTGCTGTCTGTTGTTGGCTGTTGTTTGGTTTTGGCTGTCTGTTGTGGGGTTGAGTGAAGGGTGGTTTTGGAGAGATACCCCGAGTTGAGTTGGTGTACTAATTGGGGCTTAGGAGAAGAACTCGCTGAGATTTTATCTCAACCTGTCGTGGTTAACAATTTTTAGGTCTTTAGAATGGCGTACCCACAATGGAGAATCCTGCCCCCGCTTCTCCAGTGATCGACTCGACAGAGCTTGAGTCCGATGGGTCCGAGTGACCGTGGTGTTGAACCCGAGGGTTCTTTGTGTACGGTTGGACTAGCCTAGTTCTTTTTGGTTTCGCTTAGAGGATGGATCGACCCTTTTTGCTGGGCTTGTAATTCGGAAAACGATCATCCATTGGTTAATCCAGTAAATTGAAAATTCAGTAGTTGCTGTTGTTCTTGTTGTTCATCCCTCTATCCCTGTTAGATTGTATGTTTGTCTAGGGATGGTTCATCTTTCACTTGCGCATAATCAAAGATAAAATGAATGGTCGTCGATGGGTCTTGGGACGTCGCTTTCAATCGACCAAGAGAAGGGGTTGCCGCGAGCTCGAGAGTCGGGGCGTGACATTATGCATAAGGGAGGATAAGATGTTGGCTATCAATATGAAAAGATATGGAGACAGGGGATCTCCTTGTCGGATGCCTCTTGTGGGGTAGAACTCTTCCCCTACTTCCCCATTGACTTTAATTCTAAAGCTAGCAGAGGAAATACAGAACTTTACCAACTGTACCCATCTCTCAAAAAAGCCCATTTTCAACGTGCAGTCACATAAAAAGTCCCACTCCACTCTGTCATATGCTTTTTGTATGTTTAATTTTAAAATAGCTTGAAACTTTCGTTTCCTTTTCCTGATTCGTAGCTGATGTAGGACTTCTTGAACTATAAATATGTTGTCTTGTATTTGCCTACTCCCTACAAATGCACTATGTTCTGGATGAATAAGATGTATCAACCAAGGTTTGAGCCAATTGGCCATAACCTTGGCAATAACTTTGTAATTGAAATTGCAGAGGCTGATTGGCCTGTATTCTGTGATGCGTTCTGGGTTTGTCACCTTAGGAACTAGGGTGATATGTGTCTTGTTTAGAGTAGGGTCAAATGTAACTTGATGGAAAAAGGACGCCACAAGTCTAAACACATCTTCCTTAATTATAGGCCAATTGTGTTGATAGAAAAGTCCATTGAGACCATCCGGCCCTGGTGCTTTTGTAGCCCCATTTGAAACACTGCTTGTTGCACTTCTTCCATTGTGATATGTTGTATTAAAGCCATGTTCATTTCTCTAGAGACAATCAGTGGGCAATCCTCTAGGACGGGGTGATAGTCTCTAGCACCAACATTTGTGTATAGTTGCCGGTAAAAGCCCGTGATGTATTGTTAGATTATTTGAGGATCTCTACTCCAGAAATTTTCAGCTAGCTGTAGCATAGAAATTCTATTGCGAGTCCTTCTCTGAATTGTCGTAGCGTGGAAAAATTTGGTATTTTGATCCCCATGTTCCAACCAGTTAATACGTGAGTGCATACCCCAAAACATTTCCTCCTGTCTCCATGGTGTTTCCATGCATTCAACCACCCTCTTATATTCCTCTTTAGTACCATTTGTTCTTTGTGTATTTGTAAGTGCAGTTGGTATACCTCTCATGCTCTCAATCTGTTGTGATGCGTTCTTGAAGGTCATGCGACTCCATTTCCTCAGCGCAACAACAACTGTTTGAGATTTCAATGCCATATCCAGGTCTGGTCCTGCAACGTCTTCCATGCGCTCTCAACAACTGTTTTGCAATCTGGATAATCCAACCAGTAAGCTTCAAATCGAAATGGTTTCTGTTTTTTCCTTTGTATCGGCTCCAAACACACAATAATTAGGCTATGGTCAGACCTTATGGTGGGAAGAGCAAGAACTTCAGCATAGGGGTATAGCACTCGCCAGTTCAAAGTACATAATGCTCGATCTAACCTCTCATTAACTAAATTATCCCCGTCTCTATGGTTTGTCCAGGTAAAGGCGCAACCTTTGCTTTCTAGATCCATCAGGGAGCAATCGTCGACAAAGCTCCTAAATGCCATAATCCTGGACCGCTCAGCCTGTCTTTTGCCAGCTTTTTCCCAATGGTACAACACCTCATTGAAGTCGCCAATGCATAACCAGGGAATATTTGGCAATGCATGTCTCTCCCGAAGGAGATTCTATTAGGTAAGTTGCTGATTTAAACAGGTTGACACATGTAGGAAGGAGATTGTCATAAATACCCCCTATCCCTGTCCTTGCATGTAACCTCAAGAAGCTCATTGCTAGCATAGTCCACATTAATATGTGTTTCCTCATCCCATAATAAAGCTAGGCCACCCACTATCCCCACCGGATTCACAATATAGGAGTTGGAGAAAGTTAACCTCCTTTTGATTCGATCCACCACCCTCTCATTATTCTTAGTTTCCATTAGAAACACTAAGTTAGGTCTCTCATGAGCCATCAAGGCTCTAAGATGTTGGACTGTCAAGGGAGAGCCTAGACCTTGACAGTTCCAACTTAGTATCTTCATGACTGTTTTGGTGGCTTATTAGGGCCAGCCACCAAAGCCCTTGCCATCACCCCTTTGCAAACTTGAATTGGGGTGTCCAGAAGTTTATCCACATCCACAAGACATGCTAGAGAGTCTCGTTTTTCGTATGGAGCAAACCGTTTCAGTTTTTTCACAGCTTGTCTTTTGGAATGGGATTTTTCGGATTTAAACTGTCTAACCCCCTCATCCTACTGTATTCTCTTCCCCTTGTTCAGAGAAACGTTATCCACCATCATCACATTGGCATTATCTGTCTTGATTGGTTTGTTGTACAGCACTAAAGCTTGACTATGCTCCAGTTGGGTTTGGCAACTTGAGATACCTCTAGTAGGTGGAGTAGGAGCAGCTGGTCTCATGTCTTTCATTTCCAAGGTAACATCCAATTCTCCATAAAATGTCTGCAAGGATGGACTAGGTTCTTTAACTTCCGCTTTCAGCCATGAGCCATATTTCCCTGCCTTATCTTGCGATAAACCCGACTCTTCATAGGGTATTTTGGGACAACAATTCGCATAATGTCCCATATGACCACATGAGTAACAGAAATGTGGAAGTCTTTCATACTTAAAAGTCAATCCACCACTTTTTGTCTCCAACCTGTATAATAGTTCATGTTTTCAGCGGGTTTAGCAAATTTAGTTTGACTCGTGCCTTCCTGATCTTACGAGAGCTATTATTCCTCGCCTCGATTCTAACTGCCTCCACAACTCCCAGTTTGCCAGCAATCATTCTAATTGAATCCTCTGTTACAGTGCCTCGTGGTACTCCAACCATATGCACCCAGAAGGAGCAGTGCATAAAATCATAACAATGCTCGGGAATGTGCAGGTCACCCTCATATAGGACCAATAGGTTACTGACAAACGACTAAGGCCTTGTTTGCAGTATTCTTTGCCTTTCTTCTTCTGTCTTAAATATGAACACGCAATACCCAAGTTCAATCACTTCACATTTGACCTCATCTAGTTTCCAGGATCTCTTCATTGTGCTGTAGAATGCCTAAAAATTGACATTGGGCTTCAAAAGTAACTTACCATATAGTATAAATTCAGTTTCTAGTGGTTGATTCTCAGGTGATGCATCAGTGAGGACCGTAACTTCATCGTCTGCCCGCAGGTCTCCCATTTTCTTACAAAGGGCCAACAATTGGAGCTGGTTTGCTTGGGTACTCTCCATTTGGGGATCCCCAAACTTGATTTGTTGGAGCAAAGGGAGCTCGAAGCAAAGGAGGTGGAACCCAGAAGCCGATCTCGTAGAGTGCAGAAGATCAGTATTCCGGGGCAACTTGCTGTTCAATTGAAAGGGGTGGGTGGGGTTAGGGTTTGAGGAATCAATCGGGTGGGTATGGGGGGGGGATCAGCCGTGCTGATAGCAGTGGGGTTCGGATCTAGGGTTTTCTTGGGGGGGGGGGGCACTATCACCAAAGGGATAGAGAGGATCTCACCCAAGGTGAGAGAATTGAACTGATGGGTTCTCTCTTAAATAAAATTATCTATCATTTTCTTCGGGACAAAGAGATCATCCACATACACTGGCACGATAGTTAATTTACTTCTCATACATATCTACTATGATATTCGTGAAGAGATCATCCACAAACCCGGGTGAGGCCGGCCTACCAACCATGGCTTATGGCTAGGCATAAGCAAAGAAATAATAAAAATTTATAAAATATTATTAAAAATTAGGGAAAATACCACCAAAAATCTCAAATTATGCCATTTGGGATAATTTTACCTTGAATTTTTTCTTGCGCCGTAAAAATCCCAAATTATGCCACTTGGGACAATTTTATCTTAAATTTTTTTTGTGTCATCGAAAACCCCAAACTATACTACCTGTGACAATTTTACCTTGAATTTTTTCTTATGCCACAAAAAATCCTAAACTGTGCCATTTGTGACACATTTACCCCAAATTCTTTAACTAAAAGGCAATTTCGTCTTTTTACTTTTTATTTCTTTCCTCCACCTTTGCCATGGCCGGTAGAGGGAAGCCAGCGAGAGCCACCCTCGCCGACAGCGGCGTCCGACAAGGGTGGCCCTCAATGGGGAGGGTCGCTCTTGACCAGGCAAGGGTTGCCCTCGCTAAATCTAGCTAGGGCGACCCTCACCCAACTCAAGCAAGGGCAGCCCTCGCTCTTAGCAGACAAAGGCAACCCTCGCCTGAGTCGGCAAGGGCTTAGGCGAGGGACACCCTTGCTAACTCGAGTGAGGGTCGCCCTCACCTACCAAGAGCGAGGGCCGCCCTTACCTACCAAGGGCGAGGGCCGCCCTTTGCCTACCAAGGGCAAGAGTTGCTCTCGTTTAGCTTAGGCGAGGGCTGTAACATCTTGAAATTCGAGCCTTTTGAGGGAGGAATGAACGTTAATTTCGCCAATGCATTGTTGGTTGATCTCACTCAGAACTGATCACTCCTGAGATACTAACCTCGAGGGGAAAGGCTAATGAGGACAAAACTCGTGCAACTAAAGAACTTGACCTAGGAAAACGACTAGACCGTGAGACTTGCGTAAGGACGATCCTGTAGATATGCAGGCCGATTCTAGGGACGAATAGAAGTCGATTCGTGGGCAGAACATAATGGGACGGCGGGTGATTCTGTCTACTGTTATCGAACCCGCGAACGGACCTATGTCGATCCTTGATAATCGTGTACTTTGAAATAAGAATCGATTATTTGTAATTTCATGAAGTCAAGGACATCCATGTGTCGAGAAGTCTTGAACGTGAATTGGCACGAGAATCCTCAAAGCCGCTTGTCAGTTTAAGTAGTACCAAAATGGCATTCGAGCGAAATTGACAAGGCATGAGAATCCAATATTGGACTCTGAATTTTCGGGAATGTCCAGGATGGACTTTTGGACGATGCTTCGTAGGCAGTCGACAGTGTTAGATGAGCCGAGTAATTGGAAAAAGGGATTTTCGGACCGAGGAAATAAGCCTACGAGGACGTGGGCGGGGCAAGATTGGTGTGGGTCTTACGCCCAAGGTGGGACAGTCGCCATGGAAGGCCCAAGGCAAGCGAGTGAGTCTGTTGGGCCAAACAGACCCTTTACCCTTCTGATCTCGTTGTCTAACCTGAGCCAATTCGAGCCCAATAAATTTCCGAGCCTGTTCCTATTCATTTTCAAGCCCGTTTGCTAGGCCCGCCCTTCATTTTCAGCCCAAGGGCAGATTGGGCAATGTGCAAGGTGGAAATGACCAAAATGCCATTGGATATTTTGAAGAAAAGTCAAAAGGAAAAGAGAGAAGATGAGGTCATTTTCTTGGCAAGTGGGGGCAAGCATTAATGGCCTTAATGAGGCCTATCTCTAGCCCTCACTTCACTCTCTCTCTCTTCTTCATCTTCTCCAAAATCACAGTCTCTCTCTTCCCTAGTTTTCCTTCCTTCCTTTAGTTTTCAGTTCTGACCTTTCACCGAAAACTGAGTTTTTCATTGCTTTCCCGTTGGAATCTCGTCTCATGCCACCCGCCATTGTGTTCAGAAGAGAAATTCCGTTCAGACAGCATTGGCCGATCACCGAAAGGAGCCTCCGGCCATCCCGTATTCTGGTAGAAAGCCACCACCGGCCTGACCGTTTTCTGACCGGCTTGACCGTTTTCTGACCGCCTGCTGTTGTTTTGTTTCGCCTTTGCTGCTATTTTCCTTCCTTTCCAACCCAATCACCGCCCATACCAGTCACAAGTGGTTCCCCCTCGACCCCCAGGTGCCGTTGGTCGCTGACCCGCCGCTCGCCGGAGCTCCGGACAACTCGTTTTCCTCCGGTCAGCGACTTGCCTCCTGTGCAATCAGTTTTTCAGAGTTGCAAAGAGATTTCCAGTTTGTTGCTGCTGTTCTCAGCCCCGGGACTGCCTTGGATTGTCATGATAGAGGTCCCCGGGTGTCGGGTTCGTCGCTGCCACCACGACCGTGTCGCCGGCCCGCTTAACGGGTGAGTTTAGCTCCTAATCACTATTTAGTGCCTAAACTTGCTTAGGGTTGATTAATTAGTGTTAATTTTGGATTAAGGGGTTTAATTGAGTTGTATTAACCCTAAGATAGGTGGTTAGATAGTTGGTTAAGATTAGATTAGCTTAATTTTGCTTATTAAGCTTAATTGTGCTTAATTTGTGATTAATTGTGTTTATGTGATTAATTAAGCATGATTTGCTTTAATTAAATTGATTAATTGTTTTAATTAATGTTTTGTTTAATGTCTGGATTAAATGTTTTAATTAATTGAATTTCAGAAAAATCATTGTTCATAATTATTGTTCACGAGCACTGTTCACGATTACTGTTTATGGTACTATTCATGCAGAAGCAAGTTTTTGTCTCAATTTGATGTGCTCTTGATTGTTGTGATTAATTGAAGTGCCGATTGTTAATTATACTTGTAATTGATAATAAAATGCGTGATCGAGTGTTGGTTGGATTTGGATATTTGGAATTGTCGAGTGAAATCGCATGACATATTGCGTGAGTTATCTGAAATGGCATGTCGCATAAGCATGAGCGCATGAGCGACGTTGCATTCACGACCAAGCAAACGTAAAGACAAGAATGAATTGCTTAATGATGTGTTGCATAATCACATTAAGAGAGGGAACCCCGGCGTTGCTGGAAAATCGCTAATCCTTATGGGGTTGTGCCGTAGCCGTTTGGTCGCCTGACTTTGGTTGGATGCTTGACGGGGGACATGTGATGGGATTGCGGTAGTGGGCGGATCCTATGTTCCTGTCAGTTGCGGGACTGCGGTAGTGGGTGGGTCCTGTGCTCCTTCGGGAATGCTGTCAAAGGGAAGGGATAATCCCTGACGTCGCCGTGCCTCGAGGTAAAGAGGACGAAGCTGGTTTAGCTAAGAACCGCCAACCATAAGGTTGTACCGTTGGCCTAGGAGGGGGCGTTAATAATCGGAGCATGTGTAAGTGTGAGACATGAGAAAGTTGTGTAAGATGCTCTGATTATTCGCATGCTCTTAATGTCGTGATGATTTGTGGTACGCACGCATGAGTTGACAGTCGTGCAGGGTGTGGCAATGACCAGGTAAGATCACTTGTGGCGCGACTCGCATGTGATTGATGAATTGTGTCATCTAACGGCCATGTGCCTTGCTTGCATTGTATGAGATTGAACGTGTAGGGAATGGCATACCGGGTAAGGTTGCATGCAAATCGAATATTGCTATGTTGGTTACCCTGTTTGTTGTTTGGCCTGCTGTTGCTCGTTGTGGGTTGTTGGGTTGAGTGAGGGGTGGTTCTGGAGAGATACCCCGGGTTGAGTTGGCGTACTAACCAGGGCTTAGGAGAAGAACTCGCTGAGATTTTATCTCAACCCGTCGCGGTTAACTATTTTTAAGTCATTAGAATGGCGCACCTGCAGTGGAGGATCCTGCCCTGCTCCTCCCGTGATCGACCCGACGGAGCTTGAGTCCGATGGGTTCAAGCGACCGTGGTGCCGAACCCGAGGGTTCTTTGTGTATGGTTGGATTAGCCTAGTTTCTTTTTGGTTTGGCTTAGAGGATGGATTGGCTCTTTTTGTCGGCCTTGTAATTTGGAAAATGATCCTCTGTTGGTTAATCCAATAATTTGAATAAATGAGTAGTTGTTGTTGTTCTTGCTGTTCATCCCTTTATCCCTATTTGATTGATTGATTGTCTGGGGATGGTTCATCTTCCGCTTGCGCATAATCAAAGATAAAATGAATGGTTGTCGATGGGTCCTGGAACGTCGCTTTCAATCGACCAAGGTAATGGGGTTGCTGTGAGCTTGAGAGTCGGGGCATGACAAAAATGTCCTTCAATTAAAATGTTTGGGATAAATGTGTCCCAAGTGGCATAGTTTAAGTTTTTTTTATAGTATAAGAAAAAGTTCAGGGTAAAATTGTCCCAAGTAGTATAGTTTGGAGTTTTTTGTGACACAAAAAAAGTTTATAGTAAAATTATCCCAAATGACATAGTTTGAAGTTTTTGATGGCATGAAAAAAAGTTCAAGGTAAAATTATCTCAAGTGGCATAGTTTAGGGTTTTTGGTAGCATTTTCTCTAAAAATTATCCATATTAGCACCGGCCATCATACGTGACATCACTGGCTTTCACGTCAGTGATTTCCAATCAAAGTTAGTTGGATCGACTCAATTGATAAAAAAAAATGAAAAGATTTAAGACTCAATTGGCAATATTGAAAAGTATAGGATTAAATAGACAAAAGTGCAATAAGTTTATGACTTTTTTGACAATTTTCCTAATGATAGATAAATCCCTCACTAATGCGAGCACATGAAGTAATCTATGATTTCATTATTGAAAGTACTAAACCATGAGTGTCCCCAAAGTAATGAGCAATTCAGGAAAATTACAATCTCATAAAAGAGTTATCGTCCTTCCAGAAAGTAGCTAAGATAGGTACGCCCTAAGTTACGACCTCTTGAAAAAGATTTGTCCTCATGAAAGAGTTGCTAATCATAGGTACCGTTGGGTATATATGGCATTGGCCCGTTGAGGAGAACCGGGATCTTATGGGAAAACCATTAACTAGTAGGTTATTTTTAGTCTCACTTACAAACACCACTAGATGCATGTTTATACATAAGAAAAAGTACAATTTACAAGCCTAAATCATGATATTCATGACTAAATTGAAAGTAACATAACCAATCTTATGAGGTAAAATTATCGTCCTTTCAAGAAAAGTAGCTAACTATCGTTAGGATCGAAATAATGAACATCTCCAGCTGAGACTGCAGTCCTCTCATACTTTGTAGGTGGAACGTCCAATTCCGTTCTGCTGCAGTGGCATAAATAACAAAGTATTCCGACCTGATTAAGCAATAATTTAAGATAAGATGGGCATTTATAGATCCAGATGAGCTCTCAAAACATTCCAGGAGTGAAGTAAAGCGCCAGTTTCCATCACCATGACGGACAGCTCCCCATTCAAAAAAGCACGATGCAATGCAATCTGCTTAAAAGAAGGTCCTGTTGCGTCCATGTCCAAGATATTCTGTTTGGATCTCGCACCATTGCCAAATATACAGTGAAGCTCCTGATCATTTAAAGCATCAGAGGCATGAGAAATTGTTATTGCTGAATTAAGAACCAACAGAATGATGAAAATTCGATATGCAGAGACAATGGCTGATGGTACAAATATGGGAGATGGATATAGGCAAGAAGAAAAACAAGAAATAGCGCAACATGGTTCCTACCCGATTTTCCACCGTTGAAGACGTTACTTTTGGCAGGATCAAGGCCATAAATCTACATTCGGATAGAGCAAACTTCATATTGGCATCTCAAAATTGACAAATAAAGTTGAATAAGGATTCATGGAAATTCATGATCTCGTATTTAGTACCATATTTGAAGAAAAACGCCAAAACTTCCATTATGGTGCTCCCAGCGCCAACTTCCATGACAAAATAACTGAAATACAAATTACGAAAACGCTCAGAGAGTCACCATTCATCAATAGAAGCTAAAATGAATCAAACCAATGAAGTTCTTTGTTCTTCTGCATAAATGAAAGAAATGCATAATAAGTATCATCAGCCTGCGGATGACAACCTCAATGGAACTTGGGAAATGCTATTACTGTATTTGCCCAAGCGCAGGTTGATAACATGTCAAGGATGAAGAATCTTTCTTTATGATTGATGACGTGAAATGTACTTACAAGGTGTTCTGGTCTGTTTAGGTTCCAAATTCCAATCATGATCCCAAGTCAGACTGCACTGAAGCACCGCATCCACTTGTTGTCAAGGAAACTGCTCGTGTAAAACTGAAAGTACAGATGTTAGTCGGTAAGCTTGAGTGAAAAGTGGCAATATATCTACTATAACTCCAATTACTTGTTAGGAACACTGAATGATCTTCAGATTCGAAGTTTCGAAGTGCTTCCATAATGTACCTGCCTTATCAATTGTGTATGAGGCGTGTCATCGATCTTCTGGAGTTGTTCCCATGGACTTGCATCCAGTGTTATCAACTTCTAAGTCTGGCTTTCATCCTTGAAGCTCAGTCAATTTCTCACAGTATTTAACCTCCAGAATTCTTAACTTCTTACATGCTGAAAGATCAGGCAATGTCACGATTGACTTGCACCCAGAGATATCCAACTCCTCCAGTAACTCCATCTTATTGAGGCCCTGAATTTCAGCTAAGCTTTCACAATTTCTAGCAATTAATCGCTTCAGATGCTCCGACTTTGGAAGGTCTTAACTTTTTGATGGACTTGCGTGCAGAAATGTTCAACACCTCAAGGCATTCCAATTCATCAAGGCCTTCGAGTACAATATCTTTTGCCTCTCCATTGTAGCTTTCAAGGTCTATGTATCTCACCGACTCTTAAGTCTTTGAAGTCATCAAGATCTGATAACTGTGTCCCTGTAGATACATCCAATGTTTGTAGGGATTTTAGCGCTTTCAGACCTTTGATTCCCGTCAGGCTGTAGCACTGTCGGAGCTCTAATTTTGACAAGGATTCCAACTTTGAAAGATCTGGCAATGTCTTCAACTTGTGGCATTTCCAAATGCGAAGCTTCAGCAGTTTGGAGGGAAGCTCCGGGATGCTTTCAAGAGACATGCAAACATGAAGAGTGAGCTCCTTTAGGTAACTTAGGTGACAGAGTGAAGGAAGTGTGGAACTCTTGACAGGTGAGCTGCAGGAAAGACAAGGCAGGAGGAAGTTCTGGCAGTGACTTTAGCTGGTTGCAGTACAATAAATCAAGATGTTCGAGAGTTGAAAGCTTATCGATGTCCGGTAAGCCAGAGATTCTCGCTTTGCCTAAGCGAAGGATCTTTAGAGAAGACATTCCACTGGTGTCAATGCAAATATCCTCTTTCAGATTATGGCAGCCCGAGGCAACTAATTCTTGGAGTTTTCCCAATTTTCCAAGAGCGTTAGGTAGCTTCTGTACTGCACTACGAGAAAATCTCAGAATTTCTAAATTCTGCAATTCTTCAATGGATTCGGGTAATTCCGTGACTCCTGTAAATGATAAGTCCAGCTCAGTTAACAACTTCAACTCCCCAATCATAGAAGGGATCCTTTTCAACATGTAGCAGCACACTAACGACAAGCGCTTCAATTCCACAAGGGACTGTACAGAGTCTGGAATTTCTGGTAATTTTTAACAGGTGTCCAAGTTAAGGGTCGACAATTTCACCAGACTGCCTATTGAGCTAGGAATCTCGGTAAGCAAACGACAACCCACGGCACTAAGCATTTTCAGCTTCGTCAGAGATCCTATACATAGAGGGATTTTTTGTATATCAGTCTCATCTAGAAGAAGTTCCTCTAAGTTTTCTAGTTTTCCCACTCCTTTGGGTAGCTCCTCAAGACTCCCACACCATCTCAAGTTCAAGGAAATGAGGCCCCCGACATCTTTGATGGATGGATCGATTGTCTTCAAGTCCTCACATTGTTCTAGAATTAGAAATTCTAAACTTTTGAAAGCCGAGAGATTGGGAGTACTCTTCATACGTGAGCACCTTTGAAAGGTTGAGAACTTTCAACTTCTCCATCTATAAAACCTTTACAGGGTGAATTACTGGAAGTATATTATTAATTGAACGTAACAAAAGAGAGAAAGTGTTTCTCATCTTACCTTGATTGATCTCCAGTCTCCCCAATTTTCGCGAGTACTGCTTGATAATTCAAGTATGAGTAATTTCTCCAAATGAATATTGGTCAGCTGAAAAGAATTTGGACATCTCTCCCACTGCAGCCATTTTAATTCAGAAAAATGCTTCCGTCAAATGTCCAGGAAAATTTTCGGCACTAGCATGAAGGAACCTCAACTTAGGTAAATTGCTAAGGCGCCCTAGCTTGAATAGCTTGCTTGAACCATTTTGGTCCAGATGAAGGGCCACAATCTTTGTCGCCCCCTACAAGTAAAAATTGAGATCATGAACATTACATTAAAAAATCGCATGGCATCGGCAGTACTGAAAACTTCTTTGATAAAAATTAGAAAAAAAAACATAACAAGAAAAACTAACAACTATAAAAGGGAATACCACATTCATGTGACATCAGAGAACATGGAACAGGCGAGCCAAAACGAAGTGGAGAGCACTGTTACCTCAGGTTTGTCTAGTATCTCCAAGGCTTTCTCGAAGTCCGTTATCCTATTGCCTTCCTGACTTGCAATACTGCTGCCCAGACCTCTTAATTGATCCTGCATTCTTAATTCGTTATTATCCCCAATTTTTATTAGCGACCGGGATTTCAATTTTGCAATTCCTGCCGTCGGCCAAAATTCACAATCTTTTCACATGTAGTGGGCAATCCTAGTGTCGTTTCCATCAAACAGACATGCAATATCCAAGAATATTTCTTTCTCCTCGTCATCTAAGGTCTCGTAATTTATCCTCAACTTTTTTTGCACTTCCTTCGGAGGTATCTTCTTTAATTTCTCCAGCATTTCTTCCCAATCTTCTTTCTTTCTTCTTGTCCTCAGGAGATCACCAATAATCACGAGAGATAAGGATAGCCGTCCTGTGGTGTCAATGATCTTTCGAGAAAGAAACTCAAATTCTTTCGGAGGAAAGTTCGTGTTGAATATGTGTCTACTAAATAGTTTCAATGAATTGTTGTCATCCATGTCTGTGAGTGGATACCCATGGTAAACCCCACACTTGGCTTGATCGAAGAGAATTTCTTCTTGACTTGTAAAAATGATCCTACTTCCAGACTCAAACCAACTCCCGTTTTCTATAAGCATATCCAACCGTTCTTTTTTATTCACACCATCAATAAGAATAAGGACCTTCTTGTCCTTAAATGCGCGATTAAGGGTATTAATTACAAAACCAGATCTACACACATCATATTTACGGTGTAGTAAATCAGAACTTAGTTGAATTTGCAGATCCTCAATACTTTTGTTGTCTCGAATATAAAGGGCACTGTTATGCTTAAATTTACCGGAGAGAGAGAGAGAATTCGTTATAGATGGTCTTCGCTAGACGCCTCCCAGTCCATAAATTCCAATGATTAACGTGTCAGGAAATGCATCAGTGCCCGCCAATCTCATAATCTCCTTCCCGTGATCTTCTGTTCCAACCGAGTGCTTGGAAACATCTAGCTGCGAATACGTCTCCTGCTCTTTAAGCACAGTTTTAACAACGTGTTTTATTAAATTTGGTTCGCGCCTGTCAGAGAATACAACACATAAGAACTTCATGGCTCTGCTGATAAGGATTAAGGACAATAATGATACTACTTCAAGAAAGGATCTTAAGATAATAAAACGAAGTTTTTGGTGAAAATGAAGTCACGCCCATCTTCGGAAGCCAAAATACACGAGAAAAAAAAAAAGAAGTCCCGGAGGCAGAGGTGGTGGATCTAAGCCGACGCGCGGGCGTCGGATATGAAGTTAGGACTCAACAGCTGCGACCGGCGGGAGTTCTTGGAGGAATCGGGGCCACCGATGGGCTGCTGGAGGCGACGTGCTGGAGGCGGAGGGGCGACAGCGTCTTCGCATGCTGGAGAGAGGGCCAGACAGGGAGTGAAAATTTGAAATAAATGAAGAGAGAGAGGACTCAGATGGAGAGAGAGAGTAAATGGGGGACCCATGTCTCCGCAGCTTTGTTGCGGCTGCTCCTCTGCTTGCGGTCTTGGTCTGGGGGAGTCGAGGTTTAGCTATTGCAATGTTAGTTCTGGTTGTCTTGAGCGTTTTGTGAGTTCTTTCGTGGTACTCAGTGCCGAGAAATTCTTTGGCCATTTCTAGGTTTCCTAGAGGAATCGAGTGAGGTGGGGATTTTTCAGTCTAATTCTCCGTTTCAGCTGCGGGAATCGATTGCGATCGACGAGCTCTTGGATACGTGTCCTTGTCGATTCTTTGTTGGCTCTCTGTTGCTCTTACTTTGTTTAGCTTGACGGAACTCACGGTTTGTAGGCGGGTTTCGAATTGTCGATTTGGGATTATACTCGCAGGGGAGTATGCAATCTTCGAGAATGTTTTGACCATCTGGGTGTCGCGGTGTTGGGTTTCCGACTCCGGTTGGAGTGGGTTTTTTACTTGTGATTTCGTTTCAAAATGTGCTGTTTCTTTTTGGCTTGTTTCCATGTCATCAATCGGGGTACGGACCTTTGGAGTGCCAAAAGTTGGCACAAAGGGATACTTAAGTGCCAAAAGTTACAAAAGGTACACTTAAGTGCCAAAATCGGAGCAAAATGAATTAGTTAAGTGCCAACGACGAGAAATTCCGGCTAAATTGCCACGTGTCCATTTTCCAACGACTTCATTTGCTGACAAAGCATTTTTCTCAAAACAAAAAATCCACATGGCAATTTTTTTTAAAAAAATTGTCCACATCAGATTTTTAAAAAATTAAAATCGATTTTATTAAAAAAAAAAAAGGGAGGAGGGGATCGGCAAGGGCTCACCGCCGCCACCGTCGCCGCCCCACCCTCGCCGAGAAGGGCCGATGAGGGTGGGCGAGGGTCAGCCGGGGTCGCCGGGCCCCAGCCGGCGGGCCCTCGCCCAGATTTGGGGCGAGGGTCGCGACCCTCCCCCAAATCCGGCGAGGGTCGCCGGCCCTCGCCCAGCCGAGCCAAGGGTCGTCGTCCGCCCAAACCCTCGCCGCAGGCCGGCCAGGGCCCGGCGACCCCGACCGACCCTCACCCACCCTCGCCGACCCTTCCAGGCAAGGGTGGGGAGGCGACGGCGGCGGTGGTGAGCCCTCGCCGATCCCCTCCTCCTGGTTTTTTTTTTTTTAAAATAAAATCGATTTTATAATAATATATATTTTTAATTATTTAATTAATAAATTTTAAAATCCACGTTAGCGCAAAACCGACGCCGTTTTGCACTGATTTTTGTTGTTTCAATTTTTGACGAGCCACGTAAGCAAAAAAATTAATAAAAAATTGCCACGTAGGATTTCCGGCAGAGCTCTGGCGACTTGGCACTTTAAGGGATCCATTTTTTTTTAAAAGTGGCACTTAAGTGTACCTTTTATAACTTTTGGCACTTAAGTATCCCTCCGTGCCAAGTTTTAGCACTCTTGCTGTACTTTCCCCGTCATCAATCATAATCCCAAATTGATGGTTGATCTGCTATGGTTGACCTTCTTCACACAGGCCTTGAGTTTCGTTCTGTTTTTCCCTTCGCAATAGCCCCCACACCTCTCGCAAAACAGAGGAAAGAGGGAAAACAAACAGAGAAGAATCACCACGTACTCAATCCTAAAGAGAGTTGTGTGCTTTTCATGGTCAACTATCTATCTTGAATTCTTGATGAAGATTGTGAGGAACACTTACTTTATGAGAGTGCTTTTCATGGTTCGTCAGGTGACCGCATTGTTATAATCCTGAGGACATTTACGATTAAAACCTGATCTTATTGAATGTATAATTGTTTCCACTTGCTAGGGGGGAAGTGAATCGAAGGTTTTCCTTGTTTGTTCAAAGAGCTCATAGTTTTTGTCGATTTGGGTGTGTTCCTTTTGCATCCAATGAGGAACATGGAGGCCCCGAGAACTTCTGCATCGTTGTTCTTCCATTCAGCATTCTTACGCTACATTTTAATTGCACAAAAGAGCTCCAGCACAGCTACATCATGTGAAGGATTGTATGTGCGGACGCAAGTTTCTGTCTTTGTTGCTAAAATGCGTGGCTATAGCCCGCCAAGCATCGTAATTAGCTGCTTCACGAGCAGCCAGCGTACCTTGCGATAATGAATATCTCGCTTGCGAGTTTGTGGCAGTACGTTTAATGTAATGAGGAGCTGCTGTGAAATCCTTTCCTAGTTATCCATAAATCGCTGAGGATTTGTACGTATTGCCATTGCAGAATTCTTTCGAGAAGTCAAAACAATTTTTGCCTGATTGAGTGGGAGCTCGCAGGGGAGAAAAACCCAAAAATACCCAACCCAACCCGGTTTTTTTTTTCAAGTCTTATTCATTTCAAGTAGGGTCGGGTTGGGTCAAGTCGGGTCAAGTCAGAGCATAGCCCTTATGATTCAGTTTGGTTCACGTAACATCAAAACTTGATCCAACCCATTGACACCCTTACTTAGTTGAAGCAATTGTTCTTCCAGTTTAGCATCCTCATGGACAATATGAATTGGGAAGAATTGGCGTTAAGGGAATAAACAAAACCAAATAATTTTCAAACAGAGGAAGCGAATCATTCTTCAAAAGAAGTGCTTCAAGAAAATATAACTCAAATTTGCTTGTGAAATCGCTTATCTACAACTCCAATAACACTTCGTCAGTGTCATCAAAACCCCAAATTTCATCAATCAAGTACTAATCTCTACGCTATATGCAATTTAGAATAACAAAAAAAAAAAAAACCCCACACACACATATTTAGGGGCGTCAAAAACCGAACCGAAATTTCGTGCGTTTTCAGTTCGATTCGATTTCGGTTCGGTTAACCGAAAAATAATTGTTAACTTTTTTGATTCGGTTCAGTTTTCGGTTCGATTCAGTTAACCGAACCAAATCGAAATTTTCAATAAAAATTGAACAATCTCTCTTCTTTATCACATTTCTTCACTTAGTTCAATAAGCAAAGCAAAAATAGGAAAACTAAAAACATCCCGAATCAAATCGAACCAAATGCATTTTCGTTCGTTCGTATTCAGTTCGGATGATTTCGTTCGTTCGATTATCCTTTCGGTTCTGTTGAACCAAACCGTTTACACCCTTACACATATCCATATGTCTCGAGAAAAGATGGTATAAGGAAAGCACTTTAAATAAACAAAAGGAGGAGTACGATGATTGTGCATAGAGTGTTAGATCTAGACTAGACGTTCATTTCATTTCATGAATAATACATGAATGGTGATACTCGAAAGTTGATCTCTCAAATAATTATAGCCACAATTTAATGTCAGTGCTTTTCACGATACATAGTGTTCGTTTTGTGTATACGACATTTATGTGAAGTGAAGGCCTATTATGACCACGCAGAGTTGAGATTTTTTTGCAATTGCTACTTGTGGGGGGGGGGGGGGATTACAGTGGTTTTCCAAGAAACTGAATCGATAAGAAATCTGTTGAACCAAATTGAAATCCGACCGAATCAAATACGAACCCAAAATGTTGATTGGTTTTGTTTTCGATTTTGGCTTTTATTATTAGTATTCCTATGTGGATCATCCGCACGATTGAATCAGTATTCCTATTGGAAGCAGAGTCTACATAGTCAAATCTACAAGCATTTGGTAGGCAATCGTGGTTGAAGAAAGAAGCTCTTGATAAACTAAGCTCTCACGATCTCTCCCATCCACTTCGCCCCATCCCGCGACGAAACCGGCTCCATCATATAGAAAGCGTTGAGCTTGTCCTTTGACAGCAAGGCGACGATCATTTCAAGAGAAAACCCCTGAGGAAAAGGCGGAGCCGGAGGAGGGGAGGACAGACCGAGGCCAGCAGCGAATGTAGGAGCCACGCGGCCGCAACGGTGTCGTCGGCGTGTGCCTCTCGACCTGGAGAGAGAGCGGCAGCTGGAAATTGGGAGGAGAGACGGTGGCGAGATTACGAGCGGCGGCGGAAAGGCAGCCGGGCCCGCAAAACGCTTGGCGAATGCACGCAAGGCCAGGGACGGCTGGCGGCGAGGGGATGCGTTCGCGATATCCAAGGGACGAGGGAAGGAGATCGGTCGCCTCATCAAGCAATGAATTTACTTTTCAAGGACTGTTTAATTCGGTTAATCGATCGAATGGATAAAATCCAAATCGAAAAAAATAAAATTGGCTTTTTTATTAATTTAATTAAAATAAAATGCATGAAATTTTGGTTTGATTCGATTTCGATTACGATTCAATTTTCAGTTCGATTTTTGTGACCTAAGTGAAATGATTATTCCATTCACTGCTCCAAGTGAACCATTCCTTTTCACTTTTAGTTTTCTTCCTGTGCACATGTTTGGTCGTTGCCTTAGAGGCATTGTCCTGTGAATGGAGTCAATCGACATAATTATACTCGATCATCATGAGAATAAAAGACTTTCGTGATGCTGAAAGTAATGGAAAATTTGTAGTTCACGTAAATTGAAAAAATAAAAGACAAATTTTTCAAAAGAAAGTAAAAAAAGATGTCACTCGTGGAGACGTTTGACACATTAAAAGAGCTCAGGAGCACCACTATGCGTTTTTCTAAATAAGATGGATTCACTGTACGTATTTTAGATCTGCTTATGAGATGTATTTGATTTTATAAGCTTATTTCTAAGCTCTAAGAAATTTTGCTTTCCTTTTTTCGCAAGCACATCAACAATTTGATTTTTATTAGCTTATGAACTAAAGAACAAAACTAAACAATTTAAGCGGACATTACTCATTTTCTTGCTTCTTTAACTTTCATGCCCACGTGTTCTTAATAGTATTGGTTTTACTATTAAGTAATTTATTTTAATGACAAATAGTTTCATTATGAGACCTCATGTTCCACTTGTTTATAATTTTATCTGGGCCAATTTGCAATTTTTGAAAGGAAGCAAGCAGCACAACATGTGACATGGCCCATAAAACGAAAAGCAAAGTGAGGCATCATTTCGGTCGGGTTGATACTGTTTGGAAACCTCATTTTGCCTAATGATAGGCACCGCAACTTCACATGGGATTTGATGCTTTCTAGAAGTCTATGTAGACTGAAGCACTTTCTCAAGTCCAGGATGGACAAATTTACCATATGGCTAATTGAATAAAGAAGCCCAACCAATGCTTCACAACCATAGTCGTGAACCAATTAACAAATCATTGATATTTTCACAAAGGGACTTATCAGGATCTAAGTTTGTGGAAGTTTGAAAAGAGCTGGGCATCACAAGCAGGACGAAGGTAGTAGATGTCGAGGGAGGGCATTAGAAATCAACATGTACTACCTAGACTACTATGTAGCAGATAATAAGGCAACTAGCAAAAAGATATGAAATAAATTCTTTCGTGAGAAAATGAAGATGAGGAGCTCTTTTAAGTCATACGTGAAGCTAGGCTCCTAGAGTTAAGGGTTGCGTCTTTCAAAGTTCGTGGGCTTCAAACTTTCTGGCTGGCGCAGAGCGGTGCTATTGATATGTATCGATGGCTATGCATGGTCGGTTGAGGAGAATTAGCATATTATGGGAAGACTACCAACAAATATTCTTACTTTTAGTTACACGACAGATTAATTGCAATCCTTATACGCGCGTTTATAAATAACATACAAGCCAAAATCATGATATTTATGAAAAAGTTATAAGTGACATAACCACATTTTGAGGAAAACAATACTATCTTTCTGAAAAATAAAAAAATGGTTTACTAAGTATCGTTACACACGAAATAGTAGACATTTCTAGCTAGGACCGTAATTGGTGATTTCTGCAGTCCTCTTGTGCTTAGTAGGTTGATACTTCCAATTCTGTTATCCTGCGGTGGCACCTATGACAAAGTTTTCCAATCTTATTAAGTAACAATTCAAGAAAAAATGGGCATTCATGATCCAGATCAGCTCTCAAACGTCCGAAGAATGAAGTAAAGCAGCTGTTTTCATTACTATGATGGACAGCTCCCATTCATAAACCATGATGCAATGCAATTGGCTTGAAGAACGTCCCTGTTGCATCCATATCCTAGATATTTGATTTGGATCTGACACCCTTGGCAAAATTAAAGTGAACTTCCTGGTCATTTAAAGTTACAAGGGCATGAGAAATTGTCATCACCAAATGAAGAACAAACAGAAGGATGCAAATACAACACGTAAAGACACTGATTGATGGTACGAGCATGTGAGATGGTTATAGGCATGACGAAAAAGAAAGAAAGAGCACAGCATGATTCCTACCAGATTTTCCACCGTACAGGATGTTGCTTTTGACAGGATCAAGGCCATAATCCACCATCAGATTGAGCGATCTATGTATTAGCATCTCAATCGACAAATAGAGTTGCATATAGATCCACGGAAAATTGAGATTCATCATCTTAACATCGGTGTCCTGGATTTTAGAAAAGTAAAAGTCTTACCAAGGTGCCTCTCATGTTCTATTAATCCATGACAGAATAAGTGGACATAAGCTGCTAAAAATGCTATCATAACCTCATAGACATGAGTAGTTGCCATGATCAATCGATTGTTAGAAGTGTCACTCCACATTGGTTGAATAAAGAGTTTTTGTAGTGGTTAATACATGCAGTCTACCTCTAATTTTGGGTGAAACTTTTCCTAACAAGTGATGAAGTTCTTTTTTATGATGCATGAATAATGAAAGAAACATATTACCAAACTATATTGAAGTTGAAAGAAGGTAATACTCTGTTTGCATAGGAACATATTCATATTGTGTCAAGGATAAAGAATCTTACTTTGTGACTGATGACATATAATGACATGCACGTACTTCGAAGGCATTCTTATCTGTTTTCATTCCCACCAGGATCACAAGCAAGATGATGCTGAAGCATTGCATTCACTTAGTAGACCAATTTCCTGGAGATTACTTGAAATAAGACAGAGACAATAAGACATCGACACAAACCCATGCCAAACTGAAAATACTAACGGGAAGTAAGTACTCTTAACTAAATATGATACTTTACCTGCTATATTTACATTTACTGGGAAACACGGATAATCTCTAGAATATGATCTTTGTCATGCTGCTGTCATGCAAATATTCATAATTTTACATGGGGCATATGTGTTCTCCATCATTCCGGTATTCTCTGTGTTAATGATAATAAAAGAACATGATTTCTCTCATCAGGATTCAAAGACAAGCATCAAATGATCATTAATGCCTCAAGATTACAGCTGTAGTAGGAAGTCCTCACTTCTGAAGCAGTATCAATTAAGCTCTCCACAGATGTAAAAATCATATGCACAGCTCCTCCCACTTCATTTCAGTGCCAGAAACAGCTGGGTGATACCCAAGCTCTGAAGATTTTTTGTCCCCACCAACAGCCTAGCCAGAAATGGTGCACATTTCTGGCTGAAACCACAACTGCTTATTGCAGGAGTGAGTTTCCAATTCAGTTCAGTGGCAGCTGCAACAAAACATCTTGATTTGAGAAGTAGTTCAATAAAAGATAGCATTTAGAGATCTAGATCAAATCTCAAACATTCAAGGACTGAAGCAAATCACCTTTCTAGTTGCCCATTGATTATTTGTCATATTTATCCAAAAGACATGAAAGCAATGCAGTTGATGACGTTCTCCATACTTCTGGTTTAGATTTGACACTGTTATTCCCAATACAGAGAACATCCTCTGTTCACTTAAAGCCTCTGTGGTGTAGACATTGTTATCACCAAAAAATGACCGAACTGAAGGAGGAAATTGTGAATGATAAAGATGACTAGTAAAGGCAAGATATAAAACAAGGAAAGAGTTGCTACATGATTTCCATCAGGTTTCCTACCGTTGATAATACTTTCAGCATGATCAAGGCCATATATCTAACTTCAGATAGAGCAGGCTTCATATTTGGCATCATCTTGAGATTAATGTCCTATCTTTGAGAAAATGCAGAAAATGTTTATGGTCACCGCCTATTTCCATGACAAAATAACGAATCAATCAATGATCACTTTGGTAGAAAATACATGTAATTCTTTGATGCAGAAATTCGAAAAAACAATGATCTTTGATCTTCATGATTTTTACAAATAGATAAAGACGTACCTTTATCCATAACGTTACCCTTTCAAGACAATCGTTGTGGAAAACCGAAGAACTCGAACTAAATGAAGAAATCCGATTTCTCTTCCTTAACCCACTATTCTTTAATGCATTCTATCGATGGAGGAGAGAATACTGAATTCTTTTATGTTATTATTGTTCATATGGGTGGAGAGAGGACCGGATTCTATTTATACGTTCTATCAACATGTGCCTTCCATCAAAGCACATTTTAACTTCCATAAGAGTCGCACATCTTCAAAAAAGCAATAACTTCCTCAAGGATTATACCATTTCATTTTATTAGAGTTGCAACTTATCGTAACCAATATTTATTTTATAGCATTTCAATAATTATTAAATAATATAATAAATCATATCATGTGGGCCACAATAATTTCTTACATTCTCCCACTTAGCCCATATGATTTTCCTTTCATGATTTAATAAAGACTGTAATGTACACAATAACATTATGCTATAAAATTTTCATCAAATTGGCAATCACATAATAATCACAATTAAGTAAAGAAAACTAACGTGAGTCATAGCGGTTGTATGTCATTAATTGACATAGTCCCTTCTATGTACTATAACTATAGCTCTTTACTTAAAATGATTCATAAATGAGAAGTACAGTAATAGTCCAACTATAATGTCTCTTTAAAGACTATCCTGTTTAACATTCATCTATTTCCATAATGTATACTAAATAGAAAATGGGAAATATCAGAAACACATAAATGAGCTCAGAATGTCAAATATATAAACTTAATACAATCATAATACAAACATTAATGACGTCCAATAATGCCTATCTTTTCAACATGCTTATTAAATGTTTTGGGCGGCAATCCTTTTGTTAATGGATTTGCTATCATAAAATTAGTGCTAATGTACTCAATCGACACTCTTTGTTTCTGAACTTCTTCTTTAACATACAAGTATTTGATCTCCATATACTTAGCACCCTTAGAATACTTGTCATTCTTAGAAAAGAAAACTGCTGCAGAATTATCACAATAAATTTTCAGTGGCTTGACAATATTGTCGACAACCACAAGTCCTGAAATAAAATTTTGCAGCCATAATTTATGAATAGTGACCTCAAAGCATGCCACAGATTCAGCCAACATAATGGATGCAACAATAACTGACTGCTTCGCACTCTTCCATGAAATTGCCTCTCCAGCTAGAAGAAACAAGTAACCAAATGTTGATTTTCTTGTATTGACACATCCGGCTAAGTCTGAATCTGAATGTCCAATCACCTCAAGATGATCAAATCTTTTATAAGTAAGCATATGATTATTTGTTCCTTGCAAGTATCTAAGAACTTTCTTTTCAGCTTTCCAATGATCCATTCCAAGATTACTTTGATACCTGCCCAGCATTCCGACAGCAAAACTGATGTCTAGTATGGTACAAGTCTGTGCATACATTAAGCACCCCACAACAGATGCATAATGAATATTTTTCATTTATTCTCGTTTTCAGACATTGCATAAGGCTAAATTTGTCATATTTATGAATTGGAACTATTTATGCTGAACATTTACTCATATTGAATCTCTTTAAAAAAATTTCAAAGTAAGTTTTTTGAGATAACCCTAATAATCCTTGTGATCTATCACGGAATATTTCTATTTCTATCACATACGTTGCCTCTCCCATATCCTTAATTTCAAAATTCTTAAAGAGAAACTTCTTGGTTTCATGTAACAAACCAATATCATTAGCAGCAAGCAAAATGTCATCAACATACAAAACTAGAAAAATAAACTTGCTCTAACTGATCTTCATATATATACATCGATCAACGGTGTTTTTCTTAAATCCAAATAAAGTTATGGTATCGTTAAACTTAAAATACCATTGTCGGGAAGCTTGTTTAAGTCCATCTATTGACTTCTTTAATTTACATACCATGTGTTCTTTTCTTTTAACTAAAAAGCCTTCGGGTTGGTCTATATAAACCTCTTCTCCTAAATTCCCATTAAGAAATGCGGTTTTAACATCCATTTGGTATAACTCTAAGTCATAATAAGCCATCAAAGCCATAATGATTCTAAGTGATTTCTTCTTAGAGACCAGTGAAAATGTCTGTTTATAGTCAATGCTTCTTTTTGCGTAAAACCCTTTGCGACAAGTCTAGCTTTATATCGTTCAATATTGCCTTTTGAGTCGTGCTTGGCTTTAAAAACCCTTTACACCCGACCTTCTTACATCCTTTAGGCAATTCAACAAGACCCTAGACTTAATTTTGATGCATGGATTTTAATTCTTCTTCCATGGCATTAAACCATTCATTAGAATCTTCACATTCCATGGCTTGGGAAAATGAACTTGGATCATTTCCAATTCCTAAGTCAATTTCTGACTCTTGTAGATAAACCATATAGTCATTAGAAATAACTGATCTTCTTTCTCTTTGAGATATTCTTAATGCTATTTCTTGTAACTCAGCTATTGGAGGTTCAATATTGACATCTTCATTATGGAGTGTTTGTTCATTAATTTGATGTTCTCGATTATTATTAGGTTGAACTATAATATTAGGAATAACAACTTTAGAAGCTTTTGGTATAGGAACTTTTACCCTTACTTTTTAAATGCAAGCATCACGCATTTTTTCACTCCCACTAATGTCACAATTCTCAATGAAGCTAGTATTTCCAAATTCAACAATTCTTGTACTATGATTAGGACAATAAAATTTATACTATTTGGATTTTTCTGCATAACCAATGAAATAATCACTAGTCATTTTTAAATTCAATTTCCTTTCATGTGGATTGTAAATTCTTACTTCTACTTGACAACCCCAAACATGCAGGTGTTGTAAACTAGGTTTCCTTTCCGTCCATAGTTCAAAAGGAGTTTTTGGAACTACCTTACTAGAAACCCTATTTAATAAATACATAGAATTCTTTAAAGCATACATCCACAAAGACAAGGGTAAAAATGAATGACTCATCATACTCTTAACTATTTCTATTAAAGTACGATTATGCCTTTCTGCTATACTATTTTGTTGTGGTGTACCTAGCATTGTGTATTGAGCACAAATGCTATGTTTTTCAAGGAATTTAACAAATGGATCTGGAATTATCCTGATTCATCATACTTTCCATAATATTCACCACCTCTATCGGATCTTACTATTTTCACCTTTTTATCTAATTACCTCTCAACCTCATTAATATACACTTCAAGTGCATTCACTGATTGAGACTTATCATGCAATAGATAAATGTAATCATAATATGAAAAATCATCAATAAATGTGATGAAATAGCTTTTCTTACCAAAATATGGAACATCAAAAGGATCAAATATGGCACCTTTCTTAGTGTGCTTTGTTTGTTTACCTTTAATACAATCAATATACACTCCAAGATCAGTAAAATCCAAATTCGGAATAATTTCATTCTTCACTAATCTTTGCATTCTTTTTTTGGATATATGACCCAAACATTTATATCATAAGTAAGTAGAATTCTCATTCACCAAACTTCGTTTAGTGCCAACATTATGATGCAAGGTTATTAATGTCTCAACAAAAGTATTATCAAGTCTAAATTTGTAGAAACCATCACATAAAGTCTCAATTCCAATAAGAGTATCATTCTTAAATAAACTGAAAGATCCAAAATCTAACTTACAATAAAATCCCATTACATAAAGTCTTGACAAAGAAATTAAATTGCGAGAAAATGTAGGTACATAAAGGGTTCGAAATAAATCCAAATAATGTCAAGTATCTAAGATTAAACGATAGGTACCAATGCCTTCAACTGGAGCTTTGTTTCTGTTCCCCATAATCACATAACTTTCATTTGGCTTTATGGTTTGGATCGTAAGAAATTCTTGTATCATATTTAACACATAAGTGGTGGCACCAGAATCAATCCATCAAGTATTATAAAGAACTTCAGTAAAGTTTGATTCAAAACATACTAAAGCATAGGGCTTACCTTTCTTTTCGAACCAAGCCTTACGTTTCAAACAATCTTTCTTCAAGTGTCCAATTTTGTCGCAAAAATGGCACTTAATAAGATTGTGTTCCTTCTTATGGATTTGAGAAGCCTTTGAAGAGTCATTCAGGACATGTAATTCTTTCTTCTTACTATTTCCACATTTCCTTTTGAAATTCCTTTGAGCTTCTTGATGACTTGAGAGATGAACAGAATGAGCCTTTTGATTCTTTATTCTTGTTTCCTCTTAAACAAGCATACTGGCCAATTCATTCACATTCCACTTATTCTTTATATTGCTCATGAGGTAAGGAATTAAGTATAAACTGTACTAAAAAGTACTCATCCACATTCATTCCTAAAGTCCTTAACTTTGCTGCTAAATTCGTCATCTCAAATATATGCTCATGCATGATACGTGAACCATCATACTTCATGGTGGTCAATGTGCTCATCAATGTACTGACAAGTGATTTATCAGCAGTTTGAGAACGCTCTTCCACAAATTTCATAAATTCCTTAGCATTGTCAGTCTTAGGAAGAGAAGTCTTTAAGTTGTTTGCAATTGTCATTCGCATGAACATTAAGCTTAGTCTGTTTGATCTTTCCCAAGCTTTATGAAAATACTTTTCATCATCGCTACTTTCATCAATAATAGCGGCCGGTTTCTCAACTTGAAGCGCTAAATCAAGATTCAGGACACTTAAGTAAAACTTGACTTGTTCACTCCAATTAGGAAGATTCATCCCATTGAATAAGGGAACAGACGAAGCATGCGAATGAAGTGAAACAAGTACAGATACTACAAATATGCAAGAAAATACTCATACATTAACGCCTTGAGAATATCACCTAATCAGATTCAAACTAAATTACACATGTACATCATAGTTTTTCTTTGGGCGATCCTATGATATACAAATATATAAACCATAATGATGCTAATAACTTTTATTTGGTAATTGTAAATATATCTTATTAAAATTTATTTGCTATCTTTGGATATACAAACAAATTTAACAAGTCATATTAATTACCAACTATCATGTTCATGAATTGTAAGAAAATAATTAACATTTGGGTTAATCCCTAAGTTCTTATAATAAATGAACTTCAATATATCCATAACACCAATAATTATATGAAACATATCAATTTCATATATAGCATCAATTAATCATGGGTAATTGAATAAAACAATTTACAATATCAAAAATTCAAAAGACTTCAAGGTTTGGTCACTTTGGTGACTAACAAACCATTCAACAATATGAGTATTTGGTAAGTGAAAATCTAACTCCATGGTATGCAGATATTGTGAACTATTTGGTAAGTGACATCTTTCCCCCTGACTTGAATTATCAACAAAGGAAAAAGTTTCTCTCCAATGTTAGACACTACTTTTAGGAGGATCCTTACTTGTTTAAGGTATGTGTTGACCGAAAAATTAGACGTTGTGTTGCTAAGGAAGAAATTCCTAACATTCTTTTTCATTGCCATGATAGAGAGGCAGGTGGTCACTATTGTACCACCAAAACTGCTGCTAAAATTTTACAATGTGGATTTTATTGGCCTACTCTTTTTAAGGATGCACATGCTTATGTTTCTCATTGTGATAGGTGTCAAAGGACTAGAAATATATCTAGAAGGCATGAGATGCCCTTAAACAATATCATGGTGTGTGAATTATTTGATGTTTGGGGCATTGACTTCATGGGTCTGTTTCTACCACCTTTTGGTAACACTTACATATTAGTTGCTTGTGAGTATGTGTCTAAATGGGTAAAGGCCGTGGCTTTGCACTCTAACGATGCTAGGGTTGTTTGTAATTTCTTGAAAAAATATATATTTACTCAATTTGGTATACCTAAGGCTATTATAAGTGACCAAGGCACACACTTCATGAATAAACAATTTGATTCACTTTTGCATAAATATGGAGTTACTCATAAAGTAGCTATTGCTTATCATCCCCAAACTAGTGGTCAAACTGAGATATCTAATAGGGAGATAAAGAGAATTTTGGAAAAGATTGTGAATACTAATAAGAAGGATTGGGCAATGAAACTTGATGATACTTTATGGGCTTATAGAACTGCTTTCAAAACTCCTATTGCTATGTCACCTTTTCAACTTTTGTATGGTAAAGCATGCCATTTACCTGTTGAGTTGGAGCATAAAGCATATTGGGCTTTGCAAAAAATGAACTTTGATATGCAGGCAATAGGTGATAAAAGATTGCTTTAGTTAGATGAATTGGAAGAGATGCGCAATGATGCATACGAAAGTGCAAGAATTTACAAAGAGAAAACGAAAAGATGGCACGATCGACACATCTTAAGAAAGGGGTTTCATGTGGGTGAAAAAGTTTTGTTATATAACTCTCATCTTTGTTTGTTTCTAGGAAAGTTGAAGTTTAGATGGACCGGTCCTTATACCATCACCAAAATATTCCCTTTTGGAGTCGTTGAGATTATCAATGAGAATGAGGGGACTTTCAAAATAAACGGTCATAGGCTCAAGCACTACTATGGAGGAGGTTTCGATGCTCAAACATATGTCATCACCTTGGTTCCACCTACTTAAAAGCATGGGAAGAGTTTGGCTGCGAATTATAAAGCAAGCGCTTCTTAAGAGGCAACCCGAGTTTTTAAGCTTCTATTTTTTATTTTTTATTTTGGTTTGCATTTTGTCTAAAAAAAATTCAAAAAAAGAAAATAAAAAAGAATAATTTTTGTGGTGATGAATTTTCTATTTTGCAGAGATAGTAGTGTGCACAACAGGTAGAAGAGAGGTTAAGGACGTATGACCATGCGATCATGAAGCTAAGAATTTTTTTGTGAGCAACCTCTAATGACACATCTGAACCAGTCCTCACCTTATCGGGCATGATTCAACATAAACAATTGTCGTCTTCACATCTCCAGGGAAGTATTTCAAATTTTACTTTAATTTATTTGCCTCATTGCTTGTATTTAATTCTTTATTTTTATGTATTGAGGACAATGCTTCATTTTAAGTTGGGGGTAGGCGATCGAAAATTCTAAAATTTTTCATGCTAAAACTTTTGCTAATCATGAAAATATTTGCACTTATTTAAAATTTTTGAAATATTTCTGAAGCGAACTTTATAGGAGACGATGATTTTGAACTGTAATCTACAAGATTGATATCCTTTTCATGGTTATGAGTTGTTGCGATTTCTAGGGGAATATAAATCTTGTTCAATTGATTATTGATATATGAGTTAGTCTTAATCTTGATTATGCAATCCATATTTTGAGCACTTATCCTTGCCTTTTGAGTTATGCGTGCTTAGAAAATATCAATGAGAAGTATGTGATTTTGAGTTATGTGTGCTTAGAAAAGATCAATGGGAAGTATGCGATTCTTTAGAACTCACCTAAGTCTTAGAATTTGTTTGATATTCTCTTGAAATTAATATGCTATACTCAATCAAGAAGGTGATATAGGCATTCTTTGGGTCGTTTGAGCCTTTCAAGCCTACCTTATTACTTGATCCCTAGTACCCTTTTGAGCTTAATTGGACTATATTTCTTTGATGACCTTATAATGCTAATCCAAATGTATTACTTTCCCTTATACCCCATAAGCATGTTTATCCTTAAAGCTACTTTAATAGTTATGGATTTTTGATATGTCCGAAGTTGCTGAAGCTTGAAATAGTTATGAAAAGTAAAAGAAAAAAGAAAAAAAGAAAAGAAAAAAAAGTGCAAGTTATAAAGTGAAAGTTGTTTACTCTAGTACAGCTCATACGGATCCCTATCGCTAACTTTCAACTTGAATGAGCCTTTTGGATACTCAATGGGTTAGCATTGCACTATGGAAGGGACTTAGGAAGGAACTTCGCTGTATTGCGTGGAAACAGAAATAATGAAAGCTTTAAAGTGTTGAGTGTTAGTGAATTGCATGGCTATAATAGTGTAAGCATATGGATGATGTGTCTTGAATCCTATTTAATTCAAATGCTTTGAGAATTGATATGTTTATGGGGTTTATCGAACTTAAAAATCCTTTGTACCCTCCCTTTAGCCAAGCCACATTATAAGCCTTAAAGACCTATTAATTTTTGAATGAGTATTAGTTTTCAATGGTGGAGAGAGAATTGAAAAACAAATCTATGAGACTTGGTTAGTGGATCTTGAATTTAGAGTATTATATATCAACTTGATTTATTTGAGTATACATGATTTGGAAAGTTAAGGAGCACACATACACAGGGATTGTATAGTTAAGGTTAGACATAGCTTATGTATTAATTTTGGGTTGATGGGATTTATTTTTTTCCTTTGAGTTGTGATTTCACATAAATATGAATGGATATTGATAATTGGAGATGAAGTTTGTTTATTGTTTGCTCGAGAACTAGCAAATTTCTAAGTTGGGGGTAATTGATATGATATAACGGTAGCACTTAAAATAAACAAAAAAAGGAGTACGATGATTGTGTATACATATTAGAGTGTACAGTTCTAGACTAGACGATCTTGCCATGAATGAAAAACACATGTTGAGTAGTGATACTCGATATAATGATTGTCTAAAGGTTGAGCTTTCAAATAATTGTAGCCATTATTTAATGCCTATGCTTTTCATGATACATGTTGTTGGTTTTGTCTACATGACACTTATATGGAGTAAAGACCTATTGTGACCATGCAGAGCAGAGATGTTTTTGCAATTTCTGCTTTAAGGCGGGCGGAAAGTGCAGTGATTTCCTTGTCAATAAGGAAGATTACTCAACTCTTATTAATAGTTTTGAGCACAAAATGACTACACCAACTATCTCCGTGCCACATTCATAGCGCCACTGGTAAAAAGGTAGAAGCAAAAGTAGGAAAAAGTGTGAGATACAAATTGACTGATAATTCAAAGTCTCTCAAATTAAGTTTGTCGTTTCATATATTTTTAGTGTTCATATTGAGAATCTAGAGATGCCTTCACATTTGGACTCATAATTTGATTGGTAGCCTTAAAGTAGTTCTTCCGTCGTTGCATTCTTGTGATCCTTGATGTATGATACCTAGTAGGCTTAACAATTAGTAAAGGTGTTAGAATTGATCAAGGAAAATTAGACCAAAATTTTGTACATTTTCAATTTAGTTCCAATTTTAGTAAGGATAATGAAAAAATAACCATTTTTATTATTATTTCAGTTCGGATATTAACCAAACCGAACTAAAAATCTCCTTTCCTAATATTACAATTTACACAATCTTTTTTTTTTATAAATTAACCTCATCTTAATATTGCAGAAAACAAAGAAAATTAAAAATCAAACCAAATTGAACTAAATCAAATAGGGTTTTTGAAGGCACACTTAAACAATTTGATTAGGTTCAAGTTTCTCGATAATCCAAACCAAATTGATTAAATTAATAGATATGCAATTTTTATAAGGTGACGAATATATTTCTTTGCGTTCTAATTTCGCAATTAAAAACACATCTTTTATTTTCAAGTTAAAAAGGTAACATTTACCGATAAGAATAAATGGGCAAAGGGCAAAAATCAAAGTCAAAGTCACGCCAAACACATTCTATTACAAAATTATCTTCATGCTAACTTTTTTTTTTTGGTTGAGATCTTCATGCAAATTTGAAGGAGTAACCTGTTGGCTTTTTTTAGCATTGTAGAAATCATATTTACAAAATGAAGAGTACATCTCCCTTCAGATGCTCTCTTTTCCATTTTCCCCCCTTTTCTCCCTCCTTTTTCTATAATTTATTTTCGTTATTTTTCCTTTTCTTTCCTTTGGTGGGTGGAAAGAGAGAGAGAGAGAGAGAGGGGTAATCGTGGATTTTCTTGAAGAAAAAAAAAGGTTGTGTCTGGTTGTGAAAGGACAACAACAAGAAGAAAATTGAAAAGACTAAAAAAAGGAATAAACCCATAGTACACCTTACAAATCACAAGTGGAGCTGTATCTCAATTAGATTTGAATGAAAAAAAGACCAAAACCAGTTCATTCACAGTTAATTTGGTGAAAGATGATGAACTATAATTTCATGATTAGAGCTGCAAGCAATGCATTACAGCATGTAAGTACACTTGCACTGCACTGGTCGGTGGCTTTTTTTGTTATTGTATCTTCGCAAATGGAAATTTCAATCTTTCTATCTCATGTGAATCATGGACTCACATCTCTCTCTCTCTCTTTGCCTTTCCTCTTTTCCTTTTCTGCTTATCATTCCACGGAGGAACAGATGCAAAGAAACACAGAGGCCTCTCTACTTCACTTTTCTTCGCTCCCTGAACCCACAGTCCCTCTGTCCCATTGTGAATGTACAGAGCTTGAGTGAGCTGTAAAGAAACACACATGATATTTGATCTGACTGCTCTGTGAACTGGACACATTTAGTCACTTTCCTCATCTGGCCCCTACCACTCTTTTTTCCGAGTCTGCAAAGCCATGAGTCCTCTCCTTTTTGGTGTCAATGTGAAACACGCTGGTGTCCTCCAGCTGTTCAAAAAAAAAAAAAGGAAAAGAGTTGAAAGCACCCTCCACATTAGTTAGTACGATTCACCGAATTGTCAACATGAGGATTTGTCCGGCAGCCTTTGTTCACTCTTGTTCAAGTTCTGTGCAGCACGCGCAGAGCTTGACAAGAGATACCGTAATTCTTGTCTTCGACGAAAACAATTATTAGAAATCGTCGTCTACTGTCAAGGATACTATGTAAGAAATAAGGAAATAGATAGGGTTAATAGCAGGGAATTTATTTGGGAGGCATACAATAGATAGATGTTTTCACAAGAGCATGAAGATGAGGAGCCAATGATGTGTTGATTTGCATTGTTTGAGGGTCTTTTACTCGATCTAATTAATGTAGGATAGATATATCATAGATGATATACATGATTACAAAAAGTTATGCATTTTTTTAATAAGTAAAACATCCATAAGTTAGCTAAAAGAAAAAGTGGAATATCTAAAAGTGAAAATTTATTAATTTCACTTGTGACTCACTATTTTATTAAGATAATTTATTATTGTGTTAACTGGCTTTGTTCAAATATTATCGTCAGCATACTTAACCAATTACACTGTTTTACCATATAACAAGACTGAGTCATGTTTTTTGCCCAACTTGCTAGTTGTAAGAGGTAAATTACTTAATTTCTCACATTCAGCAACACCTTAGATTTTTTTCGCATTTCAAGCCCCAATGAATTCAAGTATTTCCTAACTGCTTGTACAATACAAGTTAAATTCAGTCAACTATTTAAACTTCCCAATTGAATTGGTCATACGAAGGAGACAACAATCACCGTCACATTACCGAAAGCATTCATCAATTATTTCTCTCATCCGTTCCAATCACTCTTTCCTCCTGAGTCTTCAAGGGCATCATGACCCTCTTCTTTTTAGAGTCAATGTGAAACGTGCTGGTTGCCAGTCCAAAAGAAAAAGGTAAAAGCCTAAAGCACCGACAAAATCAATACGTTCCCCGGAACGTCCGCGTAAAGTATTTGTCCTCCAATTGAACCGTGCAGCGAGGGCATCATTGGATCTAGTAAGTCTCCCAGTAGGGAAACTATTTGAGGGACCTCCAATAAATCCTCTCAGAAGAAAATGAAAGATAAGGAGCTCTTGACATGTGCGTGAAGCTAAGGTTCATGAAGTTTAGGATTTTTTCTTTCAAAATTTGTGGGCTTTCAATCTTCGTGGCTGAACGTGTGAATCTTTTACTCAGGAATTTTGCCTACGCATTTCAAAAAATTTGTTTCCAAAAGCTAAGGTTCCTAAAGCAGTAGATCGGGGCCTATAAATAGGACATTAGAAAGTTTCAGCATGCAAAGCTTCGCTAATAGAGAGAAAAAGATAGTTGGCCCATCCATCCGCGAAGGAATGAAATATTTTTGCTTCTCTGCTTTAACTTTTGGCTTGATCGTTCAAAGTAACATTGGTTTTTACAATTTTTTATGATAAACAGTTTAATTTTGGGACCTCACGTTCCACTCATTATAAATTTTCTTGTGCCAATTTGCAATTTTTGAAAGAAAGCAAGCAACACAAAATATGAGATTGAAGAAAAAAAGAGAATAAAGCAAAGTGAGCTTGGTGGCCGCATGTCTACACCTTAGAGGCTCCCTCTCCACGTTCTTACGATGAGTTACAAATATAAATATCATCCATATTCAATTTTAATTAAGTTTACGTATTTTAAGTGGAACACCAATGAAAAATATAGTTGGAGATCATATTTTTAAGACTTGCTATGAGGAAAAACTGACATCACTTACAATGAGGAAAATCACCTCAAGCTCCAAGCATTTGTAAGAGGAATGTGAGATCTCACTCCAACATTTTAGGGAAAGATTCATTTTACCTTTCATAACTTTAAAATTGGTGCATATCACATCTTTAAAAAAGTTAACAACTTCTAGTTGCCTAACCCAAACTTGTATTTTGTTATGCTCGTTAACATAGCTAACCTTTTTCCACAAGTATGGTGCACATCTTTATGGGATAAATAAGTTACATATCCAAATATTCTAAAATCCTTTGCCCAATGAATCTTAATATGGTAAGTGTCAATTGTCTAATTGGTGACGGATTACTCATATGATGAGATGTTATTTGTTGCATTTGTGGTGCTATAAAAATATTCAACTTTGTGAATATAAATTGGCCTCCGGAGAATCAACAAAATTTGCTATGAAATTGACATTATTGGTAAGTTTTAAGAGGGACATTAGAGGTGACAGAGCAATTTTTAGGCTCCAAAAGTTTAGAATCGATAAGTCCACAGTGGTTGTGCTACTAATTCGATACCCACCATGTAGCCTATACATAATATATTTTACAGGATATCTTTTAGAGAGGTCGTAAATTCAAAATATATTAATTAATTAATCATTAACTACTTATTTGTTGATGAAATTATCTTTTATGTCTAGATTTTCATGTTTAAACTCGTTATGACCAATACTACTTAGCAATCTTGAGCTTCGCTTCAACTCCGTCCTCTCCCTCCCTCCAACAAAGCTCTACCTTTCTACATTTTAATTTAGCAATTATAAATACGTTTATCTTTTTAACGTTAAAAAATCTAACATTTAAATTTACAATTAAATGTGCAAAAGGCAAGAATGAAAAGTCAAAGTCACACCAAACACTCATTCTATCATCACTGGCCTTTTAATCTTTGTAAGGAGCACAGAAACATGCATCACATCTTGCATCACCTTCCCAATGAATTACAAATTTATCTTCATGCTAAGTTAAAGGAGTACTTGTTGGCTTTTTTAGCACTGTAGAAATCATATTTACAAAAATGAATAGTACCATCATCATTCGAATGCTCTTTTCCATTCCCCAACCCCCCCTCCCCCTCCTTGATTTCCCACCAAAAGAACCTTTGATGCGTGGACAGAGGGAAAGAGAGCGAAATTTTTTTTGTGTGTATGGGTGTGAAACAACGGCCAAAAGAAAATTGAAAAAGAGAGAGAAAAATAGAAAAGAAGAAGGGAAGGATCTAAGGTGAGGTGTAAATGAGAATGATGTGTTCAAGTTAGGAAGGGGATGTGTGATGGGCCACATATTACACCCTACAGGTCAAAAGTGGTGTATTGTCTATCAATAACCAAGCAATGCATTGCAACATGTAATTACACCCTGAGCTGCATCGGTTGGCGGTTTTATCTATCATTGTATTTCGCAAATAGAAAAATTGGTCTTTCTTTCTATCTCATGAATCAGGGACCTTTGTCACTTTCCTCATCCATCCCCACTACTCTTCTTTCCAAGTCTACAAAGTCACGAACCTCTTCTTTTTGGCGTCAAATGTCAAACACACTAGCTGCCTCTAGTTGTTCAAAAGAAAAAAGCAAAAGACCTTAAAGTCCCACCTTAATCAATACGTTCCCTTTATGTCGGTCAAAAATAAAGAACAGAGATGACGGGCATTCAAAATTCAACCATATGATCTTTGATGACACCAATCATTCTTGATGACCTTGGCTTTTCCACATCTTTGATGACACCAATCTCTCTCTCTCTCTCTCTCTCTCTCTCTCTCTCTCTCTCTCTCTCTCTCTTCTTTAAATCAATTTTGACTTCCCAAGCATAATATTTTGACAAGTAGTGAGTATTTTGTAGCTGATCCTAGAAGTATAAATACTCTGATTCCGTGCTATGTTAGAAATTTCACATATTTTACTATTTGGCTGGGCTATCACAATAGAACTAATAGAATGTCTTCCTTAAATTTGTATGCAATCACTTGGATGGATGGTCTTTTTTTTTTTTTTAATGGGTAGTCGAGCTCTTTCTTTTTCACCGAATTTGAAAAAGGACACGTTGATGGTTGCAATTACAAAGCTTCATTCTCTTTGTATTTAACCCATTATAGAAAATCTCATTTTCTCCAACGACAACATTCGGATCCTGAAGAGTAATTGTCAATGCGGTTGGCTCTGCTAATCTCTACCTCCCCATGTAATTTCTTAGTAGAAATGCAACTCGTGTATTTATTCCTTTATGTAGCCCAAGGAATCTCTTTTTGTTTCATTAAAAAAAAAGAAAAAGAAAGAATAGCCTCTCAAATTATAATGCAAACTAACAAATAAAAGGATAACTGACAAAATCTCTCTTTTGTAAAATATTACAGTAAAAAAAAAATGCTATTAATTAAGCATATTAATGATGTGCATGTGTATTGTCCAAATTGGAGGCAGACGTGAGATGCTGTGGCAATGTGGAAGAAGAGAAGGCGCGACTGACTCACGGTCGGGGGAAGTAGATAACTGAAAACTATCCAATTCATCCCAAAACATGATTATTAGTCGCTATAATTATAATAATTACCAGTGGCAGCATGGTTTCTTACATGAAAGAATTCAATTTTTTGAGTATAATACAGTGAAGGAATGTCCATGGTTGATCAACTACCTACTACTGTACAGGAGAAAAATTATTATTGAAAATGGCATGGTGACTGCATCGCTGAGATATGGCAAGTAGTGTGGGCTTCTGTACAATAATGTTCAGGATCGAGACCCTGCAAAGGCCTTGACAATTGCTGCATGGAGCGTGACACCGGTGTTCGAGTTTTCAGCCCAAAATGAAAACTACAAATTAAAGAAAAGAACTAGAAAACCCAAATTGCAGTTCCATGGACCTTATGGTTAATGATAAAATTTCTAGTTTTTGTTTTCAATGGAAAGGAAAAATTTTCATTTCCAATCTCTCGTTCCCTGGAGCATTTTGCTTGGCTTGTAGAAATAAGAACTTTAAATAGGAATGTAAATTTAAACCTGTTTGCCATTTCTTTGCAATCTATCATTATGCACCTTTTCCACCAAAGTTTTACCTTATTGAATTGAAATTTGTGGATATCCTCTCTCGATTAGAATCCTACCCCAATGCCCTTTGCTAAATACAACAGTGATTTCATCTAGTCCCTACCAAGATGCAAATCTCCTGTTTCCTTTTCAACTTTGACCCTTCACCCAAAATCCCCAACCTTCCTATAGACCATATTCATTGTTCCATAAGCTAAACCAAACCCAGCTTCTGATACAACCTAATGTCCCTTCGATAGCATCATGCCCTACAAGGCATGCAATCAATGACCATCACATCAATTGAAAGGAACAACCTTGGTTAATCCTCGCCCAAATATCAAAACCCATTATAAAAGCCCCAACCCAAATCCCCCACCTACCCTATCAGCCTCCCTGAGCACTGCGTTGTCTTTGGATAGCATTTTGCCATATGGTATATTGTGTTAAAACCCCGAGAATGAATTTAGAGGAATAGCTGCTTCTGCCGTACTTTTCTTGCGGGGAGAAAGCTGTCTCCCTCTTTTGCATCTTCGGTGGAAGAATTAGACACCTCAGATTCTCGAGTTACCATCCTCTGCAGAAAATTGGGTAATTTGTGGTCAAAAAAAGACCTAGCTAAGATAGATGGTACAATCCCAATGAGAGAATATAAAAATGTCGTCTAACTATTTTTGGGCAATTGTTCTACAAGCCCAATATCAATCTCCAAGCCTTCCAAAACATTATGAAGAGGGCATGGAGAGTGGATTCAGTTACCTTTGATGGAGTAGACTTGAGAACTTTAGTCTTTACCTTCAAGTCTGAAAATGAAATAAACAGAATTCTTGAGACAAGGCCTTAGTCTTTCTCTAGCAATCTTTAGGTGCTTAAACGATGGACACTGACTACTTCGTGGTATAGTTACGATCACACACATCACTAGTTTTAGGTTCAAGTGCATAGATTACCTATGGATTGGGTCTCGGAGGAAACCATAAGGCGAATAACAATAGCAGTGGGCTCGGTAACTGAAGTGAAAATTGATACAAATGGGTTTAGCTCCTATACAAGTGGAAAATCTAGAGTAAGAATTGATTTATTATCTCCCTTGAAATCCAGGACATTTTCCAGCCAAGGAGGAAAGAAACTATGGGTCAACTTTAGATATGAGAGACTACGGCACTTTTGTTATGCATGTGGTCATAGGGCATTATGCCAAGTTCTTTGAGGAAGAAGAATATGACGAGAACCGGCTAGAAACTGATGATCCTAGTTATTTTAGAAGAAAAGCCCTCTTTGGAAGCTGTTCTATGCAAAACCAGAGGATATAACCATAGATGAGATCATTCCAGAAACTCATATCCCCACCCTGCAAATGGTGTCCTCTGAGCCTAGGGGAAAGAATCTGTTGGTTTCTAGTAGTGGGAACAGTGGCAAAAGTCAGCATAGATTTTTGCAAAAGAGATAGAAGCAATTGGAAAAGGTGGCATCAGTCCATAAAAAAAAAAAAAGAGCTTAATGCTGATAATAGCTCCAAACCCACTCTACAATGCTGGAAGGCAGCTCAAAAGGCCCCCAAAAGAAATGTAGCAAGGGGAAGAAAACAGGTGGAAACAAAACACAGTGAAGGAATAGTCCTTACGCTTCTCAAAATGTAACTCTCTTGCCTTAGATGAGACCAAACTTTTGGAGACTCCAATTCAGGTTTTGGAGAATCCTAAGATATGGGCTTTAGTGGCTAGCACTAATAAGCCACCAAGATTTTCCTTGAAAATTTTAAGTTGGAATTGTCAGCAGTTGGGCACACGTGAGACAATCTTGGCATTGCGGCTCTGGAAAAGCCCCACGTTGTTTTTCCGATGGAAACAAAGAATCAAGAACCTGTGGTATGAGCTTGAAATGAATACAATTCCAGAACTACGCAGTGGTAAATTCAAATGGAATTGCAGGGGATCAGCAATTTTACAGAGTGATAGGGTGGTGCTAACAATGGAATCAGTGACAAATGAAATGTTTCGCCAAATTGTACAGATAGTGGAAAACAGATGAGAATTACCTCTGTAGACGCTCTAACAATCAGCTTCCTTCGATTTGGTTTTTCTTTTTTTCTTTTTTTGGGGGGGGGGGGGATTGAACAAATTTTCTATCGCTAGGAAAAAGTAGGCAGGCATATGGCGAAGCACCATAGGTTAGTGGCTTTTCGAGACACTAGACATTATAAATGCATGCTCTCTAATGGATCTTAAATGTGAAGGATGCACATTTACACAGGCAAATAATAGGAATGGGGACGCCTATGTGAAAGAAAGACTAGATAGAACTCCATGCAATGTAGACTGGAGAGTGACATCTCAGAAGTGGAAGCATATGCATTACCTGCTATAGGCTTGGAACATAGTCCCATCTTGCTAACTCTCTTAGTGAAACCTGCAAAAAAACAAGAGAGAAATTAAGTTTGAAGCATACTGGCTTGAAGATAATGAATGTGATTAGCTAGTAAGTATTTTTTTTTTTTTTGGTTGAAATCTAGTAAGTTCAGTGTGGAACACTCCAGGCATGGAAATGAACATTTTTTTTGAAGAAACTACAAAAAGTAATAGAGACCCTAAAGAAGTGGAGCAAGCAGAAGTTCTCTAATGCTAATAGTCAAATCAACTGCTTGAATAGGGAGCTTTAAGAGTCAACAAATGAGCAGAGCTTGCATCATGGCAGGGACAAAATGCAGCAACTGAAAATGCAAATTGAAGATCTGTGGAAACAAGGAGAAATGTACTGAGGTATGCGCTCAAGAATATACCGGCTGAACAGGGGTGACAGAAATGCTGATGAATAGCAATGGAATGAGCATGTGCTGTTCTCTCTTTTTGATGAGCATATAGTAAATGATATTCTAGCTATCCCACTCTTAGCAACACCTATGGAAGACAAGCTAGTCTGGACACCCAACCAAGCAGGAGGCTATTGTCATGGCTCGAAGATACGAACGATCCAAGAGGGTTCCTGATCGATGCTGCGACCGATCCTTGGTACGAGCAACCCTCAATCGTTATCACCGTGTTCTAGGGTTTTCTTGAGTATTCTAGATTATTCCTAGGGGCGGGCGATACAGTAATTGTACACCAATGTAGTTAATGAGGATAGGTGGTAGTTGGGGGATACACCTATGTAATTTATGCAGGTAGGTGATGGTTAGGGAGATGTAATCTCCACCGTTAGATTGAGGAGAGATCTACGGATACGGTTTGCCTGTACTTGTATAAATAGGGGTCTCCTCCTCCTTATTGTATTCATCTCATTCTTCACAAATAATAGAAAATCAGAGCTTCTCTCTAGAGTTTCTCTCTCTAAAATTCTTGTGAGTTGAGTGGAAAGGCTGCTTGGGAGAAATCCTAAGGCTGCACGGGTGCAAGGGAATGCTAGATCGATCGGCCAGTGACACTATGCTGTTAAAAGTGGCTACAACCAACTCCATGACATTGAGACTAAGCATGAAGCAAATCAAGCCTCATCGTCCTACCAAACTCCAAAAGCCCTCTAGACTAAGGCATGGAATCTAAAGACTCAACTCAAAGTAAGGGTGTTTACGTGCAGTGTGTGCTAAAACGCCCTACCCACAAGAGAGAACCTATTCAGAAGGAAGATTGTACCTGAGTCGACATGCTGCCTTTGCGAAAAGGAATCTGAAACTGCTAAACATACATCTGTTCCTTCTCTGTCAAAGGAAGAAAGGTATAAAGTTGGCCTCTGAGATTGGCATTCAGATTTCAAATCAGGAAGTTATTTGAATTGAAGGATGGCTATTGAAGATTGTAATCACCTCAAAGCCCCCCATCTTTCAAACTGATCACGGTCACTTTTTGGCACATTTAGACGTAAAGATATTCCTCTATTTTCAAGTATCACTTACCAGATCCTACAACAACAGTGGCATCTATCATGGCTATGCACATGAATCTATTGAAATGGAATGGCCGAGAATCAGAGAATATACACAACCCACGACACTTACCCATTAAGATGGAAACCACCAAGTCCTCCAGCTAAACATTGACAGAACTTTCCATGAAAGATCTTCCGAAGGTTCCATGGCGTGCGTCTGCCGTGATTTTGATTGATGGGTCCACAATAGACTAGTTGATGCCCCCTTTTCATGTAAGCCCGTACTCAGTGAATGAAAAGCTTGCTATGATTAAAAAAAATTGTTAATACTAACAATAGGAAATTTTTAGTTGATAAAAAAAATTTCATAGTGAAAGAAGTTACAAACTTACTAATTTATTGACATATTTGTAAATTTATTAGAGTGCTACACTTGTAAAATTTGAGAAAAAGTTGGTTGCTAACTTATTCATTGGATTGTCAGTAAAATTATTTTAAGGTTTATAAAATTTGATGAGGCACTGTGACCCATCTTAATGCCTCCAGTGATCCAGAGCATGACTACCCCTGAAGCATTGTGCAACTTTCACGAACTATTCAAAGACAAAAGTACGATGCATATGAAATACTGATGAAATTGGCAATATATCTTGCCAATGAATAGTGTGACCTGCTTTATTTACCTTTGATGGGAATCGTGAATCGTTCCGACTTTGTGGCCACAGTGATCGACTAATCGGAGCATTCTTTTTCATGAACCAACTTGTATCTGCCGTAGGAGTGCCATGAACATATAAAATTCCAATGAGTTGCATCCCTGAACGTCTTAATTCCTGGAGCTCTGTGATCTCCACAAGTTCATGCGAAATTGACCCCCCATCATTCCATTCAATCTTCGAAATTCGATCGATGTGGAGGCCTTGCAATTGAATCCCTTATTTTACGATCTATCCACAAATATGACTTTCTATAGGCCCCGAACATCACAAAGCTTCCAACACTTTACAATGCACAAAAATTCCAGCTTATCGAAGCAGAAGGTCTGGTAATGTTTCAATGGAATTGCTCCCCTCAATATCCAATCTTTCCAAATTCTTCAACCTCTCAAGGCCTTTATTTTTGATTAGATTGTGGCAATTGCTAGCCATGAATAGCTTCAGAGGTGTTACCTGCGAAAGGGCCGGTCTTATGAGGGACTGGCAGCTATAGATTGTCAGCTCTTCTAAGTTTTTCAATCTGTCAAGGCCTTAAAGTAGATCATCATTCGATATTGGACCATCCGACTCTAGATGTTTGAACAACTCCTTGCGTCCGGATAAGTCGATCCCCGCCATTCCCAAGCATCTCAAAGACTCCAAATGTTCAAGACCGTCTAGGTTGGACAACTTGTTGCATCCAATTACACATAGGTTTTAAGGATTTTAATCCTTCCAGACCCTTGATTTCTGTCAGCTCGTGGCACGCTTTGATACCTAATATTGACAAGAGTTCCAAACTCGGCAACTCTTTCAACTTATAACACTGAGACATAGAGAGCTTCAATATCCTTGATCCTTGAGGGAAGTTCTGGCATAGATTCCAGCAATTTGCAATCATGAAAACTGAGCTGTTTTAAATGGATTAGATGAGAAAGCCAAGGCAATGTGCGAAGATGACAGGTGATTACTAGATCTGTTAAACTGGTAGGAAGCTTCGGTGGCGACTGATGCTGCAGTCCTTTAAATCAAGTTCTACAAGACAAGAAAGCTTCACAGTTGCATCAGGGAAGCCAGAAATGCACATATAACTTAATTGAAGGATCTTCAATGAAGACAACCCATCCATAGGAACTTCTCCTCCCAGATTCCGACAGAATGAGGCAATCGATACTTCAAGTTTGCCCAACTTGCTAATAGTACTGAGTAAATTACTCAATTTCTTACATCGAGCAATATTCAAAATTTTCAAGTTTTTCAAATACCCAATGGATTTAGGTAATTCTGAAATTTCTGCACGTGACAAGATCAGTTCAGTTAATGATTCATCACACCTCACTTTGCTGGCTGGTGCTAGCGACCTTTGAGCCTGTGCCATAAGCGAAACTCTGCTTGCACTGCTTACAGCATGCCCTTCTACATCCAGGACTCACAATTTCTATTGTGAAATGTTCCCAGATGGACTTCTTTTTTCTCCGCTTGCTGGGCTGTGTTTCAAGAGTTTTCACATGGTTGTGTTCTTCTGGGGTTGCCATCTTCTATCTAAAAACGAATTCCTACCCGATAAAGTCAGAGATAAAACAATGAAAGAAAAAGGACAAGTATGAAAGAGAAGGAGATTTAGAATATTTTGACAGCATAAGGCAAGATATATTAGAAAAATCACTGATGAATGGACTTGAACCAAATATTAGAGTAAGATGGAGAGAAGATCTGTACAAGGATTAAAAATCTTTTAAAAAATTGAAATAGTGGCCAATCATAGGGAATTGATAAATTAGCTTTCAATATAATGATGAGAGTTTAGAGATGTTAGCTAGCAACAGAACATCATTTTCCCCTTTGTATTGCATTATGTAGGTCAGGGATCCAAACCTTGGTGAATGTTCCTGCATAAAGTCCACACCAGAAGCACTCCAAAAACCAGAAGGCAGACTACACAGGTACCTGCATTTTATACTCAGGAAACACAATCTAGTAGTAGCTTTAACATTCAATACCTGATCTCGCAGATCCAACATGAATTATCTTAGTTTGTGGTTGGTGGTTGGTGATCTAAGCAAGAACCAACATGCATTGGCCTGTCTTGGTTATAGAATTCTAACTCTCAATCTATTTGGAAAGTGCAAACAACAACAGTAGGCTAATGAATCTTCTTCACAAGCTAATTCAACTTGTCATAGTGAACTTACACACAATCATCAAGTGCAGCCAAAGAACTTACATCTGAATGAAAAGGAAGGGAACTACACAAATCACCTTAGTCTCCTAGATATATCAAAAACGAAAAACCATCCAAGCAGAGAGAAAAGTATTGAACAGAGGGAAAACTTGAAGCATATCCCAATTACAGAGAACTAACCGAGACAAAAAGTGAAAATACCGTGATTGCTAATGCCCTTTCTCCAGCCATCGAAATAGAAGTAAAAGCTTTAAGGCATCCAGTGGTATCAGACATGCACATACCACATTTCACTTTGCAGTCAATTAAAAAATTTTAGAATGTACCACACAAAATTCATTAAAAAGTCTGCTGACATGCACTATGAATTGAGCGAGAGGTGGCTGTTCTCTAGAAATCCTCGATAACTCATAAAACAAGCAGACACATATTGTGATTCCTCTCCACCAATAAGTGCATGCCCAAAAGAAAAACATAAAGAGAGCAAAATTTAGCCGATGAGTACGAGCAAATTTTAACTGATCAATTGAGTACCAACCAATTCCCGATGCCCATTTTGAAAGACTCGAATTTTTTGTAAGAATAAGGTCCAAAGCTATCAATCCTCCATCGAACAAGTCACACAGCGTCTCCACCTTTGAATTGGCCATGGTTGGGTTGGTGGTGGGAGCTTTCTTCCTGGTTGCAGAGCCGCCGTCCAGTCGCACGCCACCAGCGCCACCGGACCTCGGCCCAATCACGGAGGTCAAACGAAAGACACGATCAAAACAAATTTTGAATTTGGCGGCAAAGGCTTTGCGTGAGCTGGAGTTTTTGCTTTCAGTTTCTTTCAAATCCTTCGCCTTTCAACCCTCATCGCTGCCGCCGCTCCTTTTGTTGGATGAATGTTGCTGCTGCTGTTGAAGAGCGAGCAAATGGAGCTCATTCTGGCGAATAAAGCACTAATTCTCTCGTCCTCGAGCCCTCTTCCGCTCGTTCTCGAGCTTGGCTCTCTCCATCTCCATCTGGGTTCCATCAACGAATCTTCAGTTCACAAATGCCTCCAAAGATCACGCCACCTAAACCATTGGGTTCCATCAACATAACAAATACAAAAGACGAAGTTTTATCTTCAGTTCACTCCTGCGAATCTTCCTTCCCTCCCAGAAATGAATCTCCTATTTTCGATTTTCCCAGCAAAGACAATTTTTTTTTATCACCCTAAACAAGGCCAAATGCCCACATACAGAACCAGACTTTTTTTCCCGTGTAATGTAAAAACAGAGGTATTCCCACTGAGCCCAACGGATAAAAGAACATACCCGAGTCTGCGAAACCTCAAGAAACCCCGAAATGCAACACCGATAGCTTGGAAAGCCTCATTAATGGAGTGCGAGATTCCTTTTTTTTTTTTTTTTAAGGATCAGGATATAAAGCGAGCATAGCCACTGTTTTCTGGTGGGAGCTGGCAAAAGAAACTGCCCATGATTTTAAGGAGAAGTCACGCCCATCTTCGGAAGCCAAAATACACGAGAAAAATAAAATAAAAAATCGCGGACGCAGAGGTGGTGGATCTAAGCCAACGCGCGGGCGTCGGATATGAAGTTCGGACTCAATAGCTGCGCCGGCGGGAGTTCTTGGAGGAATCGGGTCTCAAGATATGAAGTTTTTTTGATATTATTTTTTGTATATAAAATTTTTTGACATCTTTTTAAATTTCAAATTAACATAAGAACTGTAGATGAGTTAGCATTTCATGATTCTTGCTCTGTCAAAGATTTTCTTTTTCTTTATAAGTGTATACAATCTGTAAATTAAGCATAATGAAAAATCATTCACAAATTGTGAGCTTCTTCGTGGTATATGAGCCCTAAGAGCATTTTGATCCGGTTATTCTGCATTTTTTTTTGCTGCCAATTATAAAAAACTTCGCATATTTAGTTCTCTTTGCTATTCGTGGTTACGTCTATACAACACAAATAAACTTATATCATGTTCTCGACAATGTATATTTTTAGGGTATTCATTGTCACAAAGTGCGTATAAATGTTTTGATTTACAAAATAATCATCTTTATATCTCATGTCATGTTATGTTTGAAGAAAACACATTTGCGTACCAAACACTTCTCAATATTAAAAGTGTCTTGTCACCCATTCAAAGTTCATCTCCTCCATTTCCGGTTTTAGTGCCAAACATCGGACCATCTGCACAAGCGCCCTCTCGGAGCAACATTCCATTCCGTGCTGCATACTTATCGACTTCCCAACCTTTAAATCAATCCCAACAAATGCCAAATCTTAAAATCCTAATTGCCACTATTAATAATGACCAAACATCAACACCCAAAAACCCACCTACCATAACTCACAAAATGACCATTGGATCCCAAAATAATATTTTCAAACCCAAACAAATCAACCACATCATCAGCAAACATTCACTTCCACTGACTATAGAACTAACGAGAATTATATAAGCTATGTGTGATCATCAATGGTGTGAAGCAATGTCGGCTGAGATCAATGCCCTTATTCGTAACGAGACTTGGGAATTAATATTTGTTTATCCATCTTTGAATGTTGCAGGTTGCAAATGGGTTTATAGGATAAAAAGACGTGTGGACTGCAGTATTGAGAGGTACAAGGCACGTATTGTGGCCAAAGGTTTTCATCAACGACCGGGCCTTGATTACACCGATACATTTAGCTCAGTCATCAAACCAAATACCATTCGGGTGGTTTTATCATTGGTTTTAATGCGTAGATGGGTATTGAGACAAATGGACGTCAACAATGCCTTCCTCCAGGGAACTCTTCAGGATGAAGTTTATATATCGCAACTGCCTGATTTTAAAAATCCATAAAAACCAACACAAATTTGCAAACTTTCGCAAAGCCATATATGGGTTAAAGCAGGCTCCGCGGGCTTGCTATAATGAGCTAAATTCATTCCTTCTCGCAAATTCATTTGTCAATTCAAAGAATGATAATTCACTGTTCATTTACTCTCATGGTGGTGTTCAAGCCTATTTGTTAGTGTACATAGATGATTTCATTATCACAAGAAGTAACTAGAAGTTTGTTTTGGACTTCATCATTGCTCTCTCTAATCGGTTTTCAATTAAAGACTTGGGGTCACTGAATTTCTTTTTGGGAATTGAAGTTATTCCTACAAAGACCGGCTTATTTCTTTCTCAACATAAATACATAAGAAAGCTACTTGAACGCTTCAAAATTGGAGATGCAAAAGAGGTAAAGACACCATTAGCCATGTGTCAATCTCTTTCGGTTCATGACAAATAACCACTAGCCAATGCTACAAAATTTCAAAGTCTCATTGGCGCACTTCAATACCTCAACATCACTCGCTCGAGTCTTGGTTTTATAGTAAACAAGCTATCTTAATTCATGTATAAGCTGACCATAACCCATTGGATAGCTGCAAAACGGTTTTTATACTATCTCAAGGATACATTATTCCATGGGTTGCACTTGAAATGCGACACAAAACTTATGCTTCATGCCTACACCGATGCAAATTGGGCAGAAAACATTGATAATCGCACATCTACTTCGGGTTTTGTGATTTATATAGAGACCAATCCTATCTCTTGGAATTCTCAAAAGCAACGATCGGTTGCACGATCATCTACTGAAGCAGAATATTGAGTTATTGCCATGGCCTCGGCGGAACTCATTTGGGTAAAATCTTTGCTTCAAGAACTTGGAATTCACATGGACACGGCGCCAAGCTTGTATTGCAACAACATAGGTGCTACTTATGTTTTTGCAAATCTCGTCTTCTATTTCCAAATGAAATAGATTGAGATAGATTACTATTTCGTTTGGGAACTTGTTAAAGTCGGCAAGATGTGAGTCTCTCATATTTCCATCCGTGATTAACTTGCCAACATTCTCACGAAACTATTATTAAGGCTACGGACAATACAATTATGAGACAAGATGGGCGTTTCTGATGGAACGTCCATATTGTCAAGGCGTGTTAAGATATGAAATCTTTTTTGATATTATTTTTTGAATATGAAATTTTTTTGATATGTTTTTGAATTTCAAATTAGCATACCAATCGTAGATGAGTTAGCATTCCATGATTCTTACTTTGTCAAATATTGTATTTTTCTTTCTCTTTATAAATGTGTATAATTTATAAATTAAGTGTAATGAAAAATTATTCACAAATTGTGAGCTTCTTCATCGGGGTCGCCAATGGGCTACTGCAGGTGACGTGCTGGTGGCGGAGGGGCGAGAGCGTCTTCGCATGCAGGAGAGAGGGGGAGACGGAGTGAAAATTTGAAATAAATGAAGAGATAGGACTCAGATGGAGAGAGAGTAAATGTGGGACCCATGTCTCGGCAGCTTTGTTGCAGCTGCTCCTCTGCTTGCGTTCTTGGTCCGGAGGAGTCGAGGTTTAGCTATTGGAGTGGGTTTTTTACTTGTGATTTCGTTTCGAAAAGTGCTGTTTCTTTTTGGCTTGTTTTCGTGTCATCGATCATTATCACAGATCGATAGTTGATCAGCTATGGTTGACCTTCTTCACACAGGCCTTGAGTTTCGTTCTGTTTTTCCCTTCGCAATTGCCCCCACACCTCTCGCAAAACAGAGGAAAGAGGGACAACAAACAGAGAAGAACCACCATGTACTTAATGCTAAAGAGAGATGGAGGTACGGACCTCTGGAGTGCTAAAAGTTGACATAAATGGACATTTAAGTGCCAAAAGTTACAAAAGGTACACTTAAGTGCCAAAATCGGAGCAAAAGGGATCACTTCAGTGCCAACGGCGAAAAATTCCGGCTAAATTGCCACGTGTTCATTTTCCGGCGATTTCATTTGCTGACGGAGCATTTTTTTCAAAATAAAAAATTCAAGTGGCAATTTTTAAAAAAAAAATTATCCACGCTAGATTTTTGAAAAAATTAAAATCAATTTTATTAAAAAAAAAGAAGAAGGGGAGGAGGGGATCGGCGAGGGCTGTGCAGCCCTCGCCGCCGCTGCTGTCGCCGCCCCACCTCGCTGGGAAGGGCCGGTGACGGTGGGCGAGGGTCGGCCAGGGTCGCTGGGCCCCGGCCAGTGGCCGGCGACCCCGGTCGGCCAGCGGCGAGGGCCTGCGCGCCCTCGCCCAGATCTGGGGCGAGGTTCGCAACCCTCCCCCAGATCTGACAAGGGTCGCCGGCCCTCGCCCAGCTAGGCGAAGGGCCGTCGGCCGCCCAGACCAAATTTGGCTCGGTTGTCGCCGGAGGTCGCGACGCCTAGATTCGCGCGACCCAGGCGTCGTGCCGCAACCTCCAATCTCCGGCGGCGTCGCCTGGGTTCGCGCGACCCAGGCGCGTCACCGCCGGAGGTCGCGATGCCTGGGTCGCAGGAACCTAGGCGTCGCGCGACCCCAAGTGACGATCGCCAGGGTTGCGCGACCTTCGACGGCGGTCGCCGAAGGTCGTGCCTAGCAACGGTGGCCGACTCAGTTTCTAAAAAAAAAAAAAGTCAAAATGTTGACTTGCATTCTTGGAATGCTGAAAGCCCAATGCTAGCATTTGGCCAATGGGGACCTCAAATGCTGAACCAAACAGGTTCACATTTGGCCAAGGGGCTTTCGGGGCTGAAAGCCCCTTGGCAAAACTGAACCAAACAGGGCCAGGATTGTTACAATCCCGAGGACAATTGCGATTAAAACCTGATGTATAATTGTTTCCACTTGCTAGGCGGGAAGTGAATCGAAGGTTTTCCTTGTCTGTTCGAAGAGCTTGTAGTTTTTGTCGATTTGGGTGTGTTCCTTTTGCCTCCAATGAGGAGCATGGAGGCCTCGAGAACTTTTGCATCGCCGTTCTTCCATTCAGCATTCTTACGCTACATTTTAATTCCGCGAAAGAGGTCCAGCACAGCTACATCATGGGAATGATTGTATGTGCGGATGCAAGTTTCTGTCTTTGTTGCTAAAATGCATGGCTATAGCTCGCCAAGCATTGTAATTGGCTGCTTCACGAGCAGCCAGCGTACCTTGCGATAATGAATATTTTGCTTGCGAGTTTATGGCAGTACGTTTAATGTAATGAGGAGCTGCTGTGAAATCCTTTCCTAGTTGTCCATAAATCGCTGAGGATTTGTACGTATTGCCATTGCAGAATTCTTTCAAGAAGTCAACAATTTTTGCCTGATTAAGTGGGAGCTCGCAGGGGAGAAAAACCCAAAAATACCCAACTTGACCCGGTTTTTTTTTCAAGTCTTATGCATTTCGAGTCGGGTCAAGTCAAGTCGGGTCAGAGCGTGACCCTTATGATTCGGTTTGGTTCACATAACATCAAAACTTGATCCAACCCATTGACACCTTTACTTAAGGGATTTCTTGAAGAGAACAACATACGGGTTAGTTGAAGCAATTGTTCTTCCAGTTTAGCATCCTCATGGATAATATGTGACAATAAAATAAAATAAAAGCTAAATTCCAATTGAGAATTTGAATTTAACTTTTTTTATATTTACCGGTCCTTTGATTGACAAGATAAATAAGAGTTTTCTATTAATTATTGAGTAAGAGTCACCCAAATTATGTAGTATTGTTTCAAGTTATCAACTAACCCAATTACGTTAATAATATAATTATGCATTTCTATTTTATTCAAAAAATGTATATATTTCAATCTTCAATTATGTTAATAACATTCCCTGAGCAAAACAATTTAAACCAAATCTTTAATTTTCTTTTTATTAAGTACATGTACTTATGCATTTAAATTTTCATATTGGATTTCCATCATGAACATGCATAATAAATACTAGAAAACAAATTGTAAAAATTCTTCATACCGACAAGGGCATCACGGCCCTTGCCCAAGGCAAGGGTCGTGCCCTTGCCAAACTTGACAAAGGCCACAACACCTTCACCTGTGGCTTACCATGGTAGGTACCAACCATAGTCTAAAGGAAAAGGGAAAGAAAAAGGGATTTTTTTTAAATAGAAAAAAAATAGAAAAATTATTTAAAAATGCCTACATCAAGAGCGATTGTGCCACATAAAATAATTGATATTTATATCAGTAATTTTAGTCATAATTTGGTCCAATGGACGAAATTGGCAATAATACAAAGATGTTTAAAATTAGATTAATTTAAATGAAATGTTTGGAACTGAATTGATGTCAATGTAATATTTTTAGAACTTTTTGGATACTTTCCTTACCTTTAAGGGTTAATAAGTTATCAGTTGTATTTTACGAGCATTTATGTCTCTAAAGCTCAAGAACACGTGATCAAAAGGGTAGTCAAACTAGACACGTCAATATTATCTACTTTTTGAAATGTGCTCTTGTTTCATCAATAATTGGGTTTCACCCAAATAGTGAAAAAAATCTTTCACCGAAAATGGGTTCTTGGCTTTCTTTAAGTAGAAATGGGTTCTTTATTGATCTTGGACAGGAAATCCCCTAGTTATACAGTGAAAATGAACAAATATTTGGAAAGAAAAGTACTAGAAATGATGACCTACAACGGAAAATGAAAAGACAATTATGTCATTAAACTAATGAAATGTACATTGGAAATGTTTTCGTGGTGGTCCCCTATGATTACATGCCGCAACTTTATAATCCATTAATTACAATTGCTCACCAATAGTCAATTCCTAACTTCAGTTATAACTACACTTTCGAGAGTTCAAACCTTTTATTCACGTGGCAACCTTATTCACTTGTAGTTACAATTTAAAAAGTTACTAGGATGCTCAACCGTAAATCGGTATCAATGCCTTCAATTGGCACCTTCAGTCTGCATTCTTTTCTTCTTTATGTCCAGATAAGGCTATCCATTGGCTTTGTCAATGAGTTATAATATTGGTCGATCATCTATTATCGTTCGCTAGCATTTATAATCATTAGTTGTCATAAATATTGTGTCATAGTTTATCAATAAATTCGTTCTACAATTGTTGATTACTACATTATGTACTTGTTGATTATATAGAGTTGCTTAATTTTCGGTATAAATATATGTCCTTTTTATAAGAATTAAATATTTTAATTCTTTTAAATGACTGAAAACGGTAAACATTACCTCTTTGGGTATTGCAACGACATGCAATAATGGCTCTGTCATTTCGTCCTCCAGGATCAAACTCTTTTGCCGGTCATAAAGTAGCGAAAAGCAAGGGATTTTTGGAAAATTCCTTTTCCATTATTTGAACAGATGCAATTAGCTGGTTACTTAAGATGTATTTGGTAATCATTATATTCTTAAAAATAATTTATATTCAAAAATGGTTATTTTTTATTATGTTCCCTATACAAATTTTTGAGTATTTGAAGACGTTTGGTAATTATTCAAAATTTTTATTTTCAAAATAAAAATGAATTTGATACGAACCTTAAATTTTTTGTTACTTAAAAGTTCTTTTAATTTTTTAATGCTTTTAGTATTTTTTTTTCTTTTTTCTTTTTCCTTCACTCTTCTTCTTCCTCGTCGCTAGTCGCTGACCACAATGGCTAGCAATGAGAAAAAGAAGAAAAAAAAGTTTAACTTGATTCTAGAGTTGTTCTTGAGAACAAAGAAACAAATTTTTTTAACTTCTAGATTTTGCTCCAATATTTCTATTCTTTTTCCTTTTTGTTTCAAAGAACAAATGAATAAAATCAAGCACTATTTGGCTGGTTACCAAACAAGTCATTACTACGTAGTCAGTGCACAAATTTACGTTGATAAAAAGATTAAATAAAAAAACTAGTCAATTGACTAAGAATAAGTCCTCATATATAGTTAGACATAATAAGAAAAATAAACTGGTCAATTAACTTGGACTTAGCAAATTGCTGGGTCGTTGCCTTGTAGGCATTTTCCTTTGAATGATAACTCCAACCAGGCCATTCCTTTTTCACTTTCAGTAGTCTTCCTTTCCGCGTGATTAGTTGTTGCCTTTTGGGGATTATTCCGTGACGGTTCGTTCTTGGTGCTGGACGGAGTCGGTATTCATGGGAGGACTGTTTAACGTTTATGTTGCCGTCCTTTTGGGCCATGACATTGACATTGTATATGTAAGCAAGGAAAACAAAGAAAGAAAATTAAAGTCATAGCTATATTGTCTAGTGCCTGTACTTCCATTCTATGCACGCGGGAGGTCCTAGTCTATAAAGATCCCCTCTGGACGTATGAAGAACTAATATAGACAGGCCTTCTTACTACATCGCGCATGTGCAGTAAGGTGAAGAACTAATATAAGAAGACCAAGACCTCTTTTGAGTCTAATAGTTTTTTCTTCGGGATATGTTTACTAGAAATCTTAAAACTTATCGCAAAAGTGTAATTAAGTCATAAAACTTGTAAAAAGTGCAATTAAGTCCTAAAACTTATCAAATTGATGCAATCGAATTATAAAGTTAATACCGTCAAATTCACTAATAGAAAATCTGATGTAGCATTTTTAAATTATTTTTTAATGCCACATTAGCATTTTCAATTGTTATTTTATTCAATCTTATTTTAATTAGATTAAAAAAATGGAAAAAAAACCTAAAATTTTATTAAAAAAACTGAAAAAAAAAAACAAAGAGAGAAGGGCAGGGGCTTCAGCTATTGTCTTCGCTCATTGTTGGAAGGGCCGACGCCGACGACCTTGGGCAAGGGTGGCCGGCCCTCGCCCGGCCCCAGGTGAGGGCTGGTGACTCTTGCGGTGAGTGTGAGGGTGGCCGGCCCTCACCTAGGGCCAACAAGGACTTCCCCTCGCCGGGCGATGGTCGCTAGCCCCCCTCGTGAGGGCTAGCCCCCGACCCTTCTTGTGTGAGCGGCGGTGGCTGAAGAGCCAAAAGTGCCCCACCATTCCTTTTTTCTTTTCCAACTCTGTTTTCTAATAAAATTTTTGTTTTTTTGTTTTTTTAATATAGTTTAAAAATAATTGAATAAAAAAATAAAAAGATGCCATGTGGAAAATAAAAAATAATTAAAATGTTACGTTAGCAGTTCTGCTAGTCAAATTAATAATGTTTATTTTATGACTCAATTGCACCTATTTAATAAGTTTTAGGATTTGATTGCTCTTTTTGTAAGTTTTAGAACTTAATTGCACTTTCACGATACGTTTTAGGACTTTTAATAAATATATCCCTTTTTCTTTTGGTCGCATGAGAGTTAGTCTTTTGCCGGTCACAAAGTAGAGCATAGCAAGGGGCCATTGGAATTTTTCTTGTCCATTATTTGAGCAGACCCGAAATCCGCCGGCCACTTACCGCAGACTCTGTGCACAAATTTAAGTTCAAATACCGCATACTCTGCGCACAAATTCCAAGTGGACCTTTCCTTTTCAATTTTGGTCGTCTTCTTCCTCTGCTCGTGCTTAGTCGTTGCCTTCTAGGCATTATTCAGTAGCGCTTCGATCTTCGTTCTGAATTAATTTGACTGTTATTATTAATTGTTTAACGTTCATATCGTTGTCTTTTGTGGCCACGACATTAATACACTGGTGAAGAACTTATACAAAAAGACCCCCTTTGCAATTTGCATGTGCGATTGGGAGAAGAACTAATATAGAAAGATCAAGACCTCCTTGGAGCCTCTTTTTTTTTTCCCATCAAAGTTAGTCATTCCATCATCCTCATAACTTGCTCCTTTTATATTTAAACTTGCAAAAGGAGTTGATGACAGAAGCATACGTGCAGATTGTCTTGCAGCCAAAATAATTGGAAAACACCAGTAATCGTTTAAGTTGTTCATCCACATATTTTGTGGCATTAGTTCACATACTGGTCACATCTATCAAAGTTTCCCATGTCTGGATGAAAAGCAATCCATTACAATGACCGTACATGTCGGTTGATATTGTTGAATTTATATGGATATTGATCGAGTGAATTGGATAAAATTAGTCGGAAGGAAGGAAAGGAAATCGGACACCGAATTTACATAGTTTGGTTCTAATATCGGAACATACGTCCACGGGAAGAGTAGCACAGAATTTCACTATAGAACCAAGTGATACAATGGAGATTACAATCACTTGAGCACACTCAAACACTCACTCAATATTTCCTAGCTCCCAAATTATACCTAATAACTCACACAGTATTTAGCCCCTCATAATTTTCAATGAAATTCTCACTTTAGGAATTAAACAAATTCTACTAACAATAATTTAACTGGCTAAATACTAAGGTGTAATTACAACGAGAAAATCTTCCTTTTTGCCGAGAGCTCCCACGTGTTTAGTAAAGCTCACTTCTCGCGCTCTTCTTACTCTCTCCTTTCTCCTCATGGCCACCGAAGTCCTTTTAATGATGTTGGGTGTGCATGGCCATCATTCACCGAAGGAACAAAGCTTTTGTCTTCCCTCTTTTCTTCATTTAATAGCAAGACAAACATAGCCCACAAAATATGACAAAGGAGGAGAGGGCATTCGGCGCCTTCAAGATAGGCTTCTGAAGAACCACCTTCAATTTCCATTAATGGTCCCTTTTTTGTCTTCTGTCAAGAAAACATGCAATTGTCACGGACAATTGCGCGTTTTCTTGACAGAAGACAAGAAAGGGACCCATTAAATTTAATAGAAAGGAACAACTTTCCTGCATCATTTCCAAAGTTCAAATAAAAGTCCAACCTCCTGCAGCAACTTTTGGACTTTCATTCACGCGTCCTTTTCGCCACACGCTTTCTTCTAGCCACATTCTTTAATTACTTTACATACGCATGCGGAAGGCAATAAGATTACATACAATTAATTTTTGATCCGCACGTGATCGAATTCACATATTTTCATCAGTTTGATTTTATTTATGAAGCTCAAATTCGAGACATATTTTTAACATATATCTATAATCGGGGGAAAAAAAACGATCCAATTGTATAGACGGAGTATTAAATTAAAAAGAAACAACAAAGAGTAGAAGATCTATTTTCGCCATTTTTGAGTTTTCGGGTCAATTAGGTTAGGTGCTATATTAACTTTTAGTCCTCCACAAGTCATGGAATTTGAGTCCATACTAAAGTTCTTCAAACCCATAGTAAGATGATACCAAGTACTTTACTCAAAGTCACCATCCATCCGGCCTTCTTGATCTCCAAAATTAGAATTAATCATAAAAACAATTTCTTCGTTTCACTCGCATCTTCGATCTTGCGAACGCGCATCGCACGATCCATTTCAACTTTCCACAGGGGCCACGCGTTTATGCCAACATCCCTCATTTATTCAGCAAGTCCGTCAAGGCGCTGTGTAACGCTAGCACCTCGAAGATCTCTGCTTCCCTTCCGGCAATCAACCTTAGGATGGGGGAGATCCCCGGCATCCTTGGCAGCCCATCCCCAATGCATCATGGCATCTCGGCCTTCTTCACCGGTTGAGAAGGCACCGCGATTTCCATAATGACCATTTACCTTAAGAAAAAATTATCTAAAATGTTTCAACTTAAGAATAGAATTATCTAAACTAAATTTTTTTCAAGATGCCATCGCGATTTTGCAATCATTGACTCGGGCAGTTAAATTTTCAATGCATTCTACTAGTGGGGAAATTTTATCTTTAAAGAATCTTGTTTGAGAATTTCACATTTTCACATGAAGTCTAGCTAGAGTGGACAAATCATATAAAAATACTCCGTTCACACTCAACCACTACTTGAGCCAAATATAATCGGAGGCGGTCTTATTTCAGTTCTAAATGGAATTAACTAACGTGAGCTTATTTTGTCATCATTTACATTTGTCTATTAACCCGTGCTTTGCCCGTGAAAATGACGAGAAATAGATCGCACGATTCTAGAAGTCCTGATTATCGTGAGAGTGAGAGATTTTCACAATTTATAGAAGTAACTATATGCCCCTTGAACTAAAAGGGAAAAATGTTAGTTCAATTAAGGTAAAATAAAAAATAAAAGGAAAATCTTCAAAAGAAAATTATGGTAGATGTCACTCTCTCTCTCTCTCTCTCTCTCTCAAATTTAGTTTATTTTTAAATTTAACTTAAATAAAACATGTATTAAAAAACAAATTTAGACTAAAATGACATCATTTAGCCATATCCTCAACAAGTGGGAGAGATCAAATATTTTAAAAAGCCATGCCAGTATTTTTTGTCAATCAAGTTGGACGCGGTAAATAAAAGACTCAATTGCACAAATTTGATAAATTTTAGGATTTTATTATATTTTTTGTAAATTTTAAGACTCAATTATATTTTCGTGATCAGTTTTAGAACTTCTGATGCACTTATTCTATTTTTCTTTTGTCATAATCCAAGGGCACGTGTGAATTCTTGGCTACTTAAAAACCTATGGAATGCATTACGAGTTTTATGAATATGCTAAATTCAAACCTTTGGCCTCTATAGGTAGCCCAAGCCTAGTTATAGGCACTAATATTCAAATAGGTTTCCCCAGCACCCAAATAACTTTGCCAATCCTGCAATTAGCATGGTTAAACCACGCTATTGCATCATAAAATTTCTGATTTTCTTTTACTGAGGCAAATGTTTTGGAGTTTTCATATCGGCCATAATTACTATTGGATTTTAAGAATCGATTTTAGAAAATTCAACGCGAACAGTCTGTCGTTCCCGGAAGTCCCTATCAAACAAACCAACTAGGCTACGGGGAGACCCCATCTCGAGCACTAAAGGAGTTTTCCTCGTTGGTGTAATAAAAAGTTTTGCTAAGCAAATTTTCCCAATTTCCTTCTCAGAGTTCTATATATCAAAGGGCACGGATCAGTCCTTAAGGTGCTGGGTTCGTGCGAATCAAACAACCTTCCCAGAGCTGAGCCAATGGAACATCCTGAGCAGGGGTAAAGATTTTCTGTTCCTTTACTCTGTTTCTGAAACAGAATTGCCTAAATCCAAGATCTGTGAAGAAAGGGCAAGCATTTTTACTGCTAGAACATCTTATCAGTCTGTTGGTTTCCCGAGTTGCAGATTCAGCAATGGATTATATCTGGCAAAGTTGGCTGTGTCATCCGATATTCTTAAAGATTCATGGAAAGTGATATCTAAATATCAAGGAAAGAACCCCGAAATCATCACTGATCGCCATGAAGACTACAAGATCATTGCCTTTGTCAGCTCACCAGTCAGTACAAGTGATCTTCGACAAGATAGCATTTTGGTTTCTAGATCGGGAACTCTGACTTTAAGTTCCTATGCTCCGATACCCATCAATCTGTTTCAATAAATGAAGCTGCTTTTTCTCGGTTTAACTCTCTTCGTGGCAAGTTCCCTCAACTTCAAGAAAAGGTAGCCCTTTTCATCCATTTTCTCGAGTTATCCATTACAGCTAGCTATTAGTTGCTGTGAGGTCTCAAAGTACTTCTCAGATCTAGGAATCATCTCTTGAAGATATTGCCCCCTCACGGTTTTCGTTTCCTTCATGAACCTTATCAGATGAAAGATGACAGCACTGTTTTGCTAGAGAAGTTTGCCTTTTCCATTCTTTTTTAGCATAGTTGTGATTGTAAATCAATGTCTTCATTCCCGGATCGTGAATCGAATAATGTCATAAGATTGTTGGTGAAGCACCCTTGAAATTGTTGGCTATGATGCAAAGCAACATATATGTTTTAGTATGCCGAAGAATGAGAGATATTTCATAATATTAAGTAGTGAATATAGCCTAAGTAGTACTTACATTTGATGATTTTGTTCACACTGTTTTTCAAACGCACACCACATAAAACAGAATAAAATTGATTAACCATTATTCCTGTTGGTTATGTTATAAGGTACAAATGATGGTAATGGAATTTGACAGGTAAAAGTACAACAAATCCTACGCTATCAGAATCGGTAGGTTCATGCTCAATTGATAGATTCAGCAGGGTTTCATGGATTAGCATGAGAATCAATGGATTGGATCAAATATAGGCAAGTATATAATTGCAGCTCTCAATGGAACAAGATACGACCTCACATAGAGGTCCACATTTTGGTTATTCTCATTTGCTCCTCGAAGATATAACTTCACTGATTATATGCATGCATATTCATCAAAGACGAATGACTCTTAGGGAACGTACAAGCATTAAAACTTCATTTTTTTCGCAGAGACTTTGCATTGATGCTCATTCTGCTTCAATGCAGGATAAAACTTCTTCCAAGCTAGAGGCCTCTAGCTCCCCAGCCGAAAAGAATAAGGAAAAGGAGCCAATCCTCTATATAATCACAGGCAGGACATTGACGGATCTATTGCATCCCTTTTTACATTGTGGCATCTAAACAAGCCCGATCCAACCAAATACAAACTCTTCTGCATCACTTTTGGTTTGGCCCTCCTCGGGGACACCGCCTTCCAACAAGCCATATCATGCCATCGGGCATGGAATTCTTGCTTCTTGCATGTGGTTCACAAGGATGATTGTGTCCCGAGATTATTCCTAGCTCCTCCCATCACTGGCCAAAGCTCGTACAAGCCTTTTGGTACATTCCTCTTGTGCTCTGAATCGGGTTGTGTATGTTTCCAAGCCCCTGAGTCTGTAATCGAGTTGCTTACATACAAGGGCCCGAGAATGGATTCTGAAGATCAAGAGTCCTGTGATTTCGACTATAAGGATGTTATTAAATGTCTTCAGGAAATAACTTTTCCCAGGGAGAGTTCAAGCTCTCTCGGGCATGGAGCAGACTCATATAAAGCTGGGATTACTGCCCAAATCACAGCAGTCGGCCTCTGGCAAAGTCAGGTAGCTCATCTTGACTATGTTACACACGGTTTGAGCCTTGTTCTGGTTGGGGTGTTTCGAGGGAAGAAATTGCGATTCTATCCTAATTTTGGACCGTACTAATAATTATTATTTAATTATTAACTGTTAATACAAGAAACATGTCTACGTTACTAACTTGAATATCCCAACACTCGTCCTGATTGATATATACATTGTTAAAGTAATATTTATAACTAATTACTATAGCAAGTTGATAGAGAAACTAAGAACTGTAAATGTGTGTAGTATTTTAACTTATCTAAATGAATATAATATTAATTACTTTTATAAGCACAGATACTATTGGTCATTTCTGTTGGAATTCTGAAAGTTAATAATATTAATATGCTATAAAATATGACAATAGCTGTATTATATAACTATTATCGTTTGCGACATAATTTGTTATTGAACATGACCTTAGAGTTGGTAAACTTATTTATGATTTACCCTAATTATTGTACTATTATAAATTAACTTAGGGGAATGATAATTCCACAACCAATATATATAGTTTTGCAACCTTTTCAAATTCTATTTTTTGTTGGACTCATTTTCCCTTAAAGCTCATCCACAATCTCCATGAAGATTCTCGAAAAGTATGAAAAAATTAGCATCTACCAAATTAGGCAATAATAAAAGAAGCCAATTATCTCCTTTTTTTTTTTTTTTAAGTTTCATGGTTATCTGTGTGAATCGGTTCTAGCGACTCGAGCACCAGTTCACGCGCTTCGAATTTCTGGATTTTATAGTGTTGTTTGCTGGGTTTCTCGTGTATTGGCTCTGCTTTTGCTGCCGATTCTTGCGAAGAACACCTATGTTTGCTGGGTTTCTGGTGTTTTTACTCGATTTGCTCTGCTTTTGCTCCCGATTTTGCTGGGTTTCTGGATTTCAGTGTTGTTTGTTGGGTTGCTGGTTTTCTTGTTTTTGTTTGCTGCGTCTCCAGTGTTTTGGCTCTGCTTATGCTGCCGATTCTAGCTCGCGGCCAGCGAGGGTCGCGGGGCCGGCGACCCTCGCCAACAATGGCATGTCATGGTGAACTTTGAAGCGGTTCTGATTTCAAAGGAGAAGAGTGTTTTTTCTGGACGAAATTGCAAAACAAAAGACGATCGAGGGAGATAAGTTGAAAAAAAATAAAAAACACAAAAAATAATATTTGAAAAATATTAAAATATTATTTAAAATTGTCTATATCAGTGTCGATCATGTCATAGCGGATATCCGATTTCCACGTTAACGATTTCTGGTCAAAATTGACTGAATAGATTTAATTGGTAAAAAATGAAAAGATTTAAGATTTAATTGACAAAATTGAAGAGTATAAAAATATAATATGTTTAGCACTTTTTAGATAATTTCCCCAACTTTTTAAACTCTATATTTTATAGGACTTATGTGCCCTTAAACTCATCCACGATCTACATAAAGATTCTAGAAAATTATTTAAAAACTAACATCTACCAAATTAGGCAATAGTCAAAAAGCCAAATTTCATTTAATAACATATGTATGTTTATAGTTTTAGTTCTTATCCTTAATTGTTCCATTAAGAACATAATCATTGAGCGCAACATATTCACTTTTAAATAAGTTATACTCAAAGTACAAATAGGTTCCGTATTACTTTACTCATATACATATAAACAAAATTAATGTTACCATAATATTGAAACGTAAGTGAAGTTTATCTGTATTTAGCGAAACTTGTTCATGGTAGAAAGTAAGGTACACCTATATGGCCAAAAGGGAAGTGAGCTATAACTCAAATACAAATAATCTAATTACAAATTAGACCTCTTAGTATATTTCACTCTACATTTGAATTAATGAAAATTAGAAAGAATTCCTTGACTTTATCATCCGACTATTTTTGAAGATATATATTTTTACATCTTTTTCCAATTCTAACTACTTGTTGGGTGAATTATCATTTCCGTTAAATTATTCTGTAAATGCTATATCGGGTTATTAAGATCATGAATCTTACAATAGTTTTCTTACTACCAAAGAAAGAGACTCCATTATTTTCCATTACTAAAATTCATCCAATAAGGAGTTAGAATCCCCATTTTATTCAATTCCGCTCCTTTACTTTTTATTTTTTGTTCTTACCAAACACAACATTAGATTTCATCCACGAGACATGACTAGGATCCTCCAAATGGGAGGTGATTCAAATTTAAAATTGAAACCCTTGAAAAAGGGATACATTAGCAACCAAATTGAGGGACCAAAATTAACTCGCATCAGTCTACGTACCTAAAAAATTTTAAAAAAGAAAGAAAAACAAAATATGGTCCATGGTAACACCAACCACACCATGTAAGATGACCAACATGAATTGGACCTTTACGTTAGTTATCTCCAGCCAAAATTAATTAGAAGAACTATATTAGCAATTCGTTAAAAGATTTAGAATTAAATTGGTAAATCTTTAAAAAATTTAGGATTGAATTGGTAAATTGTTAAAATGTTTAGAGTTAAATTAACATGATTAAAAGGTTTAAGACTGAATTGATCACCATACAATAAATTTAAAATTTTTTGGACAACTTTCCTATTAAAAGATAAATGAGTCATCCATAGACACATGATTTTAATGCCAGCATTTGTGAATAGCTCGTACATATATGCATCCTTATTGAACAAAAGAATTGCTAGACATCAAAGCCCCTCCGTTACAAAGGGAAAAGTGCCAAAAAAGTCATGAACCTATTGCATTGGTACCAATTCAATCATAAACTTTTTAATTGAACTAATTTAATCATAAATCTTTTCCCATTTGTATCGATTCAATCCATCCAGTCAATTTAGACCTGAAATTGCTAACATGGACTCTGACGGTCTTATGTGGCAGGCCGGCACTTACGCTGAATTTTTTTTACAATTTTTTTTTTACAATTTTTCTATGTTCTCTTTTTTTTTTCCTTTTTTTCTTTTTCTTTACCCTCACCAGCCACGAGCGAGGGACGCCACACACTTGTGGGTCTTAAGCAAGGATTGCAAGGCCCTTGCCCAAACCAAGCAAGTGGGTAACGACCCTCATTGACCATGGACAAGGGCCTTTACACCCTTGTCAACCATAGGCGAGGACACGGAGGCCCTCGCCTCTACAAAAAAAGAAAAAAAAGAGAAAAGACAAAATAGAAAAAACAATAAAAAATTCTGAAAAATATTAGTAAATTATAAACTTTGTCTATCTCAGTGTTGGTCATGCTACATTGGACTGCTTGCGTCTACCTCAACAAATTTTAGTCTAAATTGACCGGATTGATTGAATTGATATCAATATGAAAATGTTTAGGACTAAATTTGTCTAATTGAAATGTTTAGGATTGAATTGGTATAAATACAATAGATTTAGGACTTTTGTGGTACTTATGCCTAAATGATTATCCCCTTGTGAAACTTTGATTGGTAGAAGTTTTATTGTCATGACAGCAGAAGAATGAGGGCAGCTATGATCTTATAGAAAACATAGTAAAGCACGAAGAAAGCGTTCAGAGACAGAGAGAGGAGTTTGATTATGCCACGGAATTGAACGATATGAAAGTTTACATGGCTTTATTGGAGTGGTACATAGAAAAGTGCAGAGCCATCGGCCAGGGTCCTGGTTACTATGATAGCTTCAAGAATGCACGGGAACGGCGTGACAATGGAGTTGATAAGTACAAGACATACCTGACAGACTATTGGGAGAAGGTGGTTGAGGATGCAGCGAAGAAGCCTCAAATACCGGGTGCAAAACTAAGGTGCCGTTTGCTATTTGCTGGGAAAAATTACCAGAAGATAGTTGAACCGCTAGACATGGCAGAGTATTACAGGAGGGGCCGAAAGGATTACTTAACTCGAGGAAGATCCAATCACTACAGGCTGCTACAACAATGGCTGGAAGATAGCAAAAGGTCGAAAATGCCAGGAGAAAGGGGAAGGAGCCACGGGATGGTCCTTCTAAATTGAAAGTGGTGAACGTGACAGAGGATGCAATCCGGTCGTGCAGGCTGCTGGACAGAGCCAAAGCAGGATCGTCAGATGGTTCGGAAGGAGAAAAGCCATTCGACTTTGACAAGTATGTCATGGATTTGATCGAGGAGGAGAAGGTCTCGTCCGACATATTTTTGGATAAAAGCAGCTATATGCAATGGTGGAGGGAGTATGTGGAGATCTCGGAGAAAGTTCAGGGAGGTTCGGATTCTCACCCTTCAAGACTCGTCGACTACATGAAGAAAGGCCACTACAAATATTATGTCAAAGTTCCCTGACCGATTCAAATGAGAATCCATCCGATACGTCGCATTTGGGTCCTACAACTTCTGGAGATCCTCACGGCTCACAACTGGGTTCATGAGGAATGGCCGCCATGAAAGTTGCGCTGAAGGCATCCTCACCAATTCGAATGCAGAAAATCGTAGTGTCATTTGTCAGTCTATCCATGTATGTAGGAGTAATATTGGCTACTGTACTCATTGATAACTCTATTTTTTATAGAGTATTCTTGCTTATTTAGACTTGATATTTGCTAAATTTTGAGGAATTTTTGGGTGAATTTAATTGTTACTCACGTAATTTTATTTTGTATGAAATATTTTCAGATCTTCCAAAATATTGCAATATTTTTCAGAATATTTCATCTTGAAGAAAAAGGCAGCCCAAATCAGATATTTGAAGAATCTGACTATAATTGAAGATAAGGTTCAAAGAAAATCAAGGAGAAATCTTTTTGATTTCCTAATAGGAGTCGACTTAGGGCAGATTTTTGGAGGCTATATAAACTACTATTATGCCGCAAAAGAAAGGAGAGAATCCTTGAAGCCACCATCTTTGCAGAAAAATTTGAGTTTTCTTAGTTAGATTTTATTCTATTTTAGTAGAGTTGGCGTGTCAAGGAGAGAAGGAGGATACAAACCTGAAGCTCCTTATTTCTCAATTCGGTGAATTTGTTTTTATTATGTTTTCTTTAATTCTTGTCAGTTTAATTTTTACTATGTTCTAAATTTCTTTTGTTAGAGCTACAATGGATCTTAATCTTAATCATGATTGATTAATTTTCAAAGACTTTCATGCGATAGAATTATTTTGATTGTGTCGTTATTTATCATAATCTTAATGCTTTTAGAAGTCTGGCCAACTTTTGAATGATTTTTGATGTATGTATGATACCGGGTGGAGATTGTGTGCATGTGCAATAGTGATATTGAACCATAAATTAAATCTAGGTCAAGGTACACTAGGTTATTTATGTGGCTGCGGTAGTAGATCTAGGTTGGGACTACTTAGATTGAATCCGGGAGTTTCCTCAAGAACTTAATGCTTTTAGGTAGTTTAAATTCACCTAAGGTTAGTGTGGGTTAACATACCTAATTAGGGATTATTAGACCGAGGTCGGCTTTTAATTCATCTTAGGGAAATTTCGCCAACACAATTGAAAATTAATTTGTTGCATGAAAAGTTAAGAAAATTAATTATGAATGATTAAGTGAAGTTGGATGCTCTAACACTTTGTGATCTTGATAATTATTAATTTTCAGTTTGCTTTAGATTATTTTTACTTTACAATTTTAATTAGCTTTTAATTATTTAAGTTTTGACTTTTTTCTATATTTTAGTATTTTAATTGGTTTAGTTTACTTTTTACTCGTTTTTTTCGATTTGGTTAGTTAAATTTTTGAATTGATCACTTTCAGTAAGTAATTGGATAAAATAAAAAAAAACAATCCCTGTGAGAACGATACTCACTCATCACTTTATTACTTGTTGATATTATGCACTTGCAATTCACCTAACACTCATAGCCACTACTATGGCTCTCCTGATAAATATGGAATTAATTTGCTTTCCCCGCTGCTCGACCCGAATTTTAGGGCACTACTATGAGAAATGTACGCATTCCCATAGGCTCCAAATTTGACAGTCTATGCAATCAGAATTGTTCGATATCAATACCTATAGATATAAGCAGCGTTCCTGGGGCTTGGACCCTTCTATCTTTGCTATGCACCCGAGGGTTGATTAGTTTCTTTAGTCCTTCAAGGTTCGAATCTTGTATTATGTTTCTTTGTAGGGTTTGATGGTTTTTGTGAACGTGGTACTCATTCACTCCGGTGACGTGTTGTCCGGATGAGTGTATGTTGGTGCCATGGTTCCCTCCATGTACATTTTATTTGGTTGAAAGTCAATATTACTTACCTTACCAAAAAAAAAAATATACAGATATAATCCATACAAACTCCAAAAGACACTCTTTCCATATTAAAGGGAAATGAGTGGCAAATCAATAGGAGATTGACATCTTAGCTTAATTGATGGGATTCTTGCTGGGTGCTGAAGCAAGGTGAGGGTAATATAAGAAAGCTGTAATAAACAACTCGAGACACACTTATGCCGAAATACAGTATAGGTATAGCACACATATTAAGTATTGTCTCGCACAACTATTCCACACTATTTGTGAGTAGTAAAAGCTCAACCAGTAATCACTAAGAGCAAACTAGCTCATACAAACACACGCTCTAACTATTTATTTCTCCCTCACAGACGAGCAAGTCTCTCTTTTCTCTCTGTTTGCGAAGCTCTCTCAACTTAGAGTCTAGGCTTTCCCAGGCCCTATCTCCGATCTGGTGCTCACTGCTAAGATGGAGACTATCAGGGCTCTGCCTGTGTCCCTAAGTAAAATATGTTGCCAAAATTCTGGAACAAAAGATTCGTACGTTCAGCCACAAAATTTGAAAAACGCAACCCTTAAATTTAGGAACGTAGTCACATGTGACTATAAGAGCTTCTCGTCTTCATTTTCTTATTGAAAGCATTTAATTTATGTCCCCCATATACTTCCTTACTATAAGCGTTACTATTTGATACGTGGTCGCCTAGGTAAGTAGATGATTTCTAATACTTCCCCGTCAACGGCTACTACTGTCTACTGCTTGCCATACCCAATTTCTTTCGAAATTCCACAAATTTAGATCCGGTAAGTCTTTTCATGAAAATATCAACTTGTCCATACGTTCCTAGTGAACTGCATCTTAATCTCTCCACATAACACGTTCTCGAGTACAAAGTGATAGTGGACTTCGCACACGTTTTCATTCTCAGATGAAACACTTTGTTTCTCTGCTGGTTGAATCGCTGATTGACCGTCAGTATGTAGTCTAAAGGGGGCATTCATCAATATTCTAGTGCAGATCATTTAGCAATTGCACTATGTCTTTCTTGAGCTACCATAACTGCTGCTTTGTACTCGGCTTCTATCGTCGACGATGCAGTCACCTGTCTTTGGCTACATCCCAATGAGGCTTTCATGGTTTTTGATTAAATCGACTCGATATGCCGATTGCATAGAAAATGTCTGGACGGGCGTCAAGTAGATGAAACTGCTGACTAGTTGGCGATGCATGGTCCCATCTTCGAAATCTTTCCTTTTTCCACTAGAAATTTCACATTAACCTTTAACGACTGGCAATCAATTATTCCAAACTTTGCCAAAATCTTCGGCATATTTTCCTTTGCACTCAGCTCATTTTCTCGGATTCTTTTATCTACTTCCAGTTCAAGAAAATGTTTGAGCTCAACAAGCTCCTTCATCTGAAATCGAACCGACAGGTTCTCCCTTATGTAAAATTTTCTTTCATTGTCGTCGGTGATGATGAGATCATCCATGTACACTGGCACGATAACTAATTTACTTCTCATGGCTTCACGAACAAGTTTGAATTTGCAGGTGTTAATCAATAGCCTTTCTAAGCCAAAAATATGGCAATCTTCCTATATCATGTCCGAGGGGGAAAATTAACAAAGAAGTCCTAGACCTATTGTATTTATATCAATTCATTCCTAAACCTTTTAATTTATTTAATTAAATCCTATACTTTTTTTATAATTTATCAATGTAGTCTATTAGGCCAGTTTTAGTCAAAAAATGCTAACATAGATACTAGCTGTCATACGTTGCACCACCGTGATGTAAGACGGCTGGTGTTGATGTGGATAATTTTTACAATTTTAAAAAAAATTGAATTATTTATTTTCTTATTTTCTTTTCTTTTTCTTTATTGTGGCTGACGAGGCCTACAAGCCCTCGCCAGCTGTGGGTGAGGGTGGCGGCCCTCTCCTAGGCTTTCGGTGGCCGCAAGCCCTCACCAATTGCGGTTGAGGCAACCCTTGCCCCGCCCTCATGGGCCACTGCCTAAGACCAGCCATTCAAAAAAAAAAAAAAAGGAAAAGAAGAAGGAAAATAAAAAGGACATTTTGATTGTTACGGATTTTGAAACAGGACGCTTTGATTGTTACAATTACAAAGCTTCATTATAAATGAGGCTCAATGAGTTTAAGCCATTTCTAGAAAGCCTCAGTCACTTTGAGGAGAGTTTTCAATTCTGAAGTAGTTAGCTACAAGTAGTGTATTCTGCATATCTCTGCCTTCCCCTGCATCTATTAAGTGTTGAATGTCGGAAAAGATAGTGTGCGAGACTCATGAAATGAATAGGTTGGATTAATTTGCTGAATGTAGATGAGGAAGAGTAGCTTCCAATGCCAGTTTCGCCTTCACCTACTCCCGCTTTCTCCTCCCTCTTTCATCTTCTTTTTAACCTTGTTACGTAATTTTGCCTTAATATTTACGCTGAAAATATATACTTATTATGTACATGGCAACAATTGGCAGAAGAAAAGGCACTATTGTGCTTATGAATGAGGTGCTAATGATCGGTATCGTTCGGCATATATGGCTGATTGAGGAGAAATAGAATCTTATGGGAAAACTATCAACAGGTATTCCTAGTCTTAGTTACACGAGATTAATCACAATCTCTATATGCATGTTTATCATTCAGGTATTCTCTTGGTGTGAATGATAATAAAATAACATGATTTTTCTCATCAGGATTTAGAGACACGCATCAACTATTGTGAAAATGATAATAAAAGAACATGACTAGTATATTCCAAGTCAATTTGCACTCCTGATATTAATGAGCTATTCCTATGTCAAGATTACAGTTGTAGTTGGAAGTCCCCGCTTTTGATGCAGTATCAATTAGGCTCTTCACAAGTAAAAATCATATGCACAACTCCTCCCACTTCATTTTAGTGACATAAACGACTGGGTGATACCCGAAAGCTAAAGATTTTCTGTCCCCGCATCAGCCTAGCCAAAAATGGCGCACGTTTCTAGCTGAAACCACAGCTGCTTTTTGCAGGAGTGACTCACCAATTCCGTTCAGTGGGAGCTGCAACAAAACATTCTGATTTGAGTAGTAGTTCATGACAAGATAGCATTTAGAGATCTAGATCAACTCTCGAACATTCAAGGACTGAAGCAAAATACCTTTCTAGCTGCCTATTGATTACTTGTCATTTTTTATCCAAAAGACATGAAAGCAACGCAGTTGATTTAAGGACGTTCTTCATACTTCTGGTTTGGAGCTGACACTGTTATCCGCAATCCAGTGAATATCCCCTGTTTGTTTAAAGCCTCCGAGGCATAGACATTGTCATCACCAAACAATGACCAAACTGAAGGAAGAAATTGGAAATGATATAAAGGTAAGAATTTGCAAGATGATTAATAAAGGCAAGAAGTAAAACAAGGAAAGAGCAGCTACATGATTTCTACCGGGTTTTCTACCATGGATAATGATACTTTCAGCATGATCAAGGCCTTATATCTACCTTCAGAGGGAGCAATCTTCATATTGGCATAACGAGGTTAATTCAGATCTATGGAGATTCATCATCTTGACATTAATGTCCTGGCTTTGAGAAAATGCAAAACATGTATTTGGTACCTTCACTGCCTATGTCCATGACAAAATAACAAATCACTAAAATGCCGTCAATAATCACTTATGCACGAGCAGTTTCCAGAATCCATCAGATTGTGAATTTCTTTTTTTCATCCTTATGCATAAGGACAACCACATAGCCAAAGAAAACCAACTATAACAGAAGTAGGAGAAAAGTATCACTTTACTTGCCCAAGGGCAGATTGATACCATGTCAAGGATGAACTCTTACTATTTGATTGAAGACATTATCTATAGTTTTGGAGGCATCCTGATCTTTGTTATTTGTACCATGGTCATGAGCCAGATAACGCTGAAGCATTTCACTTACTTGCTCGAACAACTTCCCCCAGTTCCTGGAATGAAAATGGAAAATATCAACACGTCACGGGAAATCCCCATGCAAACTGAAAATAATAATGAAAGCCGGTAATGTCAACAGAGAAGGGGCAGTTTACCTGCTATGTTTATATTTAGAAGGAGACCTTAGGAATACCCAGAATCAGCTTTGTCATGCTGCCATAATTTGAATCTTCTTCACAATTCTTTCATGCAGCGCAGTGTCCTCCACTCAATCTTTTTTGGTGTCACATGCGTCACATTGTTTCCACTGTCCAATACTATCAAATGTAAAATCTTACCTTAGCCTGGGAACCTTAGTCAGATTTTTGCTGGGGAAAGTATAGCAGGAGTGCCAAAAGTTGGCACAAAGGGACACTTAAGTGCCAAAATTTACAAACGGTACACTTAAGTGCCAGGTCACCAGAACCCTGCCGGAAATTATACGTGGTATTTTTTTATTAATTTTTTTGCCTACGTGGCTTGCCGGAAATTGAAACGACGAAAAATTAGTGCAAAACGACGTCGTTTTTGTGCTGACGTGGATTTTTAAAATTAATAATTAAATAATATTAAATAATTTAAAAAATATATTTAAAAAAAAGGCAGCCCTCGCCAATTTCCCCTCCCCCCTTCTTTTTTTTTTTAAATAAAATCGATTTTTTTTTTTTTAAAATCTAACGTGGACTTTAAAATCTGACGTAGACAATTTTTTTTATTAAAATTGCCCCGTGGAATTTTTTATTTTGAAAAAAATGCTTCGTCAGTAAATGAAGTCGCCAGAAAATGGACACGTGGCAATTTGGCCGGATTTGGCACTTAAGTAATCCCTTTTACTCCGATTTTGGCACTTAAGTGTACCGTTTGTAACTTTTGGCACTTAAGTGTCCCTCTGTGCCAACTTTTGGCACTCTTGAGGTCCGTGTGTCGATTTTTGCTGCTCTTTTCCTTTGGAATCATGTTCTGTCAAGTCCTAAGAGTCTGGTGATATGTGGCTTGCACCCATTCGTTTCAAAGCGTTCCAGGGATACATTTTTGTGGAAGCGAATTTCATCTAAGCTCTCGCAATTATTAACAATCAATTGCTTCAGATCCTTTGAATTTGAAAGGTTCAGTTGTTGAATGTGCTTGCGTTCAGAGATATTTAACACTTCCAAGGATTTCAACAGCCCAAGGCCTCCTATAGCATGGAGATGATCCACCTTTCCATCGTCGCTTTGCAGGTCCAAGTATCTCAACGACTCTAAATCTTCAAAGTCGTTGAGGTTGGATAACTCTGTGCTTGTGGATACGTCCAGCTTTCTTAGGGATTCTAAAGCTTCCAGACCATTCAATTCCTTCAGCCCATAGCATTGCAAGAGCTCTAATTCCCACAAGGATTTCAAATTGGGAAGATTTGTCAACCTTTCCAATTTAGGACATTTCCAAACTCGAAGCTTCCGTATGTCAGGGGGAAGCACGGGGATGCTTTGAATAGACATGCACGAGTGAAGGGTGAGCTTCTTCAGATAACGTAGGTGAGAGAGCGATGGAAGTGCGTCGCTCCGACAGGTGAGCTGCAGGGATGATAAGCCGGAAGGAAATTCTAACGGTGACTCAAGCTCACTACAGTAGAGTAAATCAAGGTGTTCGAGAGTAGAAAGCTTATGGAAGTTCTCTGGCAAGCCGGACAGTTTTGCTCTACCTAAACGAAGGGTCCTTAGAGATGACAATCCACCAACAAGAATTTTTCCTTCCAGTTTATGGCAGCCCGAGGCATCTAACTCTTGGAGGCTTTCCAGTTTTCCAATAGCGCTCGGTAACTTTTCAATCTTGCTATGAGAAATCCTCAGAATTTTCAATTTGTTCAATCCCCCAATGGATTCGGGTAGCTCCCTAATCCTTGTGGACGACAAGTCCAGCTCAACCAACTCTCCCAAGTTCCCAATTGAAGGAGGGATCTCTTTCAACATGTAGCAGCGCTCTAATGACAAGCGCTGCAATTTTCCAGGGGCTTGGAAGGAGTCCAGAAGTTTTTGCAATTTTTTACAGGTGTTCAAGTTCAGGGTCGACAAACTTACTAGATGGATTGCAGAGCTGGGAACTCGAGTCAATAGGTGACAACCCTCGGCACTAAGCGTCTTCAGCTTGCCCCGAGATCCTATAGTTGCAGGTATTTCTCTTATATCAGTCTCATCTAAGACAAGTTCCTCCAAATTTTGTAGTTCACCCAGTTCTTCGGGTAACTTCTCGAGTCTCCCACAGCACCTCAAGTTCAAGGAAACAAGGTACTTGACATCTTTAATGGAAGGGTCGATTTCCTCCAAGTTCTCACAATTTTCCAAGATTAGCCTCTCTAAACTTTCAAACCCAGTGAGATCAGGGGTGGTCATTAAGTTTGGGCAGCTTGAAAGATTGAGAACTTTCAACGCCTCCCTCTATACGAAAGAAACATGTTCCAACATTAGTAGTTAGAAATAAAATGATTTATCATCAAAATATAACAAAAGAGTGAGTATTTCTAATCTTTACCTTGATTGAACTCCATCCTTTCCATTCTTGACTAATATAACCACCTGAAAAATCAAGTATGAGTAATTCTTCCAAACGAACATTGGCTGCCTCAAAAGAGTTAGGACATTTCTCCCACTTTAGCCATCTTAATTTAGAAAGGTACCCGTTGAAGTCTCCAGCAAAATCTACTTCACTTAAATGAAGGAACCGCAAGAATGGCAATCTTTTAAACATCTCTTGCTCCATGAACTTGTTTGAGCCGTCCTTGTCCAGGCGTAGTGCCTCGATATATGTATTTTTTCCCTACAACAAGAAATTGAGGATTGTAAATATGCCCACGAGGCATTCCCCGACAAGAATAAACACAACCCAACCACCTTTTGTCAGGAAACATCCGTATGTTATCGGGGCCAATGCATTTTCTATAGACTTCAAAAGTTATATGCGATCTTTATCTAATAGCATAATCAGGTAATGTGTCCCTTTTTACTTGTATGCCATAAATTTTGCTGAAAATCATTTAAAACTCCTATATATAAACATAAAAAGTACAAAACAGTCTAGATTTTTATATATAAAAGTAGATTAATAAAAATTTTCTATTAATTAAGCAAATAAATTATGTGCATTTATATTGTGATTTTTTTTGTCCGTCCTATTGTAGTTCTTAAACTTTTGCTTAATTTCTTTACAAAGCATCAGAGTCGAACCTTATATCTAAAACTAACTCCTAAAAAACCTTCTCACCTCTTCCTTTTCATGTGGAAAAGATGGTCACTGGAGTAACCCCTAGTGGTTTATTGGGAATTTCATTAATCTCTCTTTTTACATTTAGTAATTGTCCTTTCCTTATATACACTTCACAAGTCCTGTGGGTGTCTCTCGCTTTCCCCAAATCTCTCTTTATTTTCATATTACAAATATTATTATTTATCTCTTGCTCACAAAGCGTGACCTAAAGTTTCCGGAAAACCACATTTTGCTATAGTAGAAAGATATTGAGGAAGAGAAGTTGAACTTGACATTTTAATTTTGGATATTCAAGCTCGAAAAGCTCAACACTAATGAGTGTCCTACTCAATCAGTCATCATTCAATTTGCGCCAAATGATAATATGCAAGAGGATATCAAGAGAAGCGGGTATTGTTCTATCTATTAGAGTTTCTATTTTCATCACAACAGTTTTTCTATTTTAACCTAATTCATAGAAAAACTTGAATTTTTACATCATTTTCAATGAACCCGGCCATAAAAAAGATTGGTAGCTTCTTTCACATTTTGGCATGCCAAACAGCATACTGAGTTTTAGTATGCAACCGACCAAAAAAAAAAAAAAGAAAATTTTTTTAGTATGCATGAGTGCAAAAACAACACTATCGTCTCATTGAAGTGAGCAAGATTAAAATTAAATAATTATGACGATTAAATACTTTAATAACCGGTGCTTTTCTTCATGCATGTTCTTTGTTCTATTGATTTAGTCAGTTTTTGCTATAGTTAAAACAGATGCTTTTGGTGCTGACATGCCATGAGAATCAAAATAGAATTTAACCTGACATTAAGAATTTGTGAGTTCACCCATTCATTCACATATTATGCATCAGTACATCAAATTTAGTGATTATTATTATAATAAAAGTCTCTGAAAATTTCGTGTATTGCGAATTTAGGAAGAAAAAAAAAACGCCAAAGTGTGTCAGCTACAAGATTTCATCTAATCAAAAATAAAAAGTGACCATCAATCAAGACAAATGTAAGTTCAAATTTGGACACAAAAAGTGAATTATTCGGGTGGAAAATGATGACTAATTGAAAAAAAAATTGATTGGAGAATGATTAAATTGGACCTACTTATTTTATTTTTCATGTTTAAGAGAATGATATTCTAATGTAATATGTCTAAATTCAACCTGATTATTTTAAACCCAACAGTTTTCTTTTATAGATCAATAGAAAATGTCTACCATGTATAGATGCTAAGAATATTACTTCCAAATCCCATCAAGGAAATAATATAAGGAGTAGAATCTCGGCTGCGAGATTAAAATTCATTCAATGAAGAGAACTCATGTAAAAAGGGAGTAGAACTACGATAGAGTCAATTACCATCTTTTCAGGGAGAATTGCCAAAAAAGTCCTAAACCTATTGGACTTGTGCCAATTTAGTCATAAACCTTTTTTTTGGCCAATTTGGTCCTAAACCCTTTGTCTTTGTGCCAGTTAAGTCCATCCGGCAATCCCCAATTGGAAAAATTTGAGTTGGAATCCTAGTCAGCGCTGGCCGGCCTTGCTAGCGCTGACGTGGCCACCAAAGACAAAAACGATGTCGTTTTGTTCACTAAAACAAAAAAAAAAATTAAAGGCTTCTCAACAAAGCATTCCTCTCAAGCACTGTTCTTCTTAGCCACTTTCCCCAAATTGATGTGAGAAACCCTAATTTGAAATCTTCCCAAATTGAGTGTCGTTTCTCTGTCAATTTTTTTCCCCATATTAGTGTTGATGCTCAGTCAATGCTTTCTCCACTCACGCAACCTTGCCCGACGCCTTCGCCCTTGCCTGACGCTCGACGCTTTTGCCCAACGCCTTAGCTCACTCTGCACGCTTGCTCGACGGTCACCTTGCTCTCCCGCTTGATGTTTGCTCTGATTCACTCGATGCTATCACTCGCCCTGCACTCTCACTCAACGCTCACCCCGCGCTCCTACTCAACACTTGCCTAGATTCGCTGCTTGCCTTGCACTTTGATGCTCTGCAGTCTCGGTAAATGCTCGCCTAGATTTGCTGCTCACCCTGCACGTCGACGCTCTGCAATCCAAGTGGATGCTTGCCCAAATTCGCTGCTCGTCCTACATTTTGATGCTCTGCAGTCCTGCTAGATGCTCGCCCAGATTTGCTACTCGCCCTGCACTCCCAATAGACGCTTGCCTAGATTTGTTGCTTGCCCTGTACTTTGACGATCTGCAATCCAAGTGGATGCTCGCCCAGATCCACTGCTTGCTCTACATTTTGATGCTCTATAGTCCAGCTAGATGCTCACCCAAATTTGCTGATTGTCCTACACTCTCAGTAGACGCTTGCCCAGATTTGCTACTCGCCTTGCACTTTGACACTTTGCAATCCAGGTGGACGCTCATCTAGATTTGCTACTTGCTCTACATTTCGACGCTCTGTAGTCCGGCGAGATGCTCGCCCAAATTTGCTGATTGCCCTACACTGCCGCTAGACACTCGCCCTACACTGCCGCTGGACGCTCGCCCTACACTCAACACTCATCCTGCGCTCCCCCTAGACATTTGATCAGATTTGCGTACATGCTCGCTCGCCCTGCACTCTTGCTATGTCTTTGCCCAAATTTGCCCAAAGCTTGGTCGACGGGTGCCCAAATCACTTCTACTAACACTTGAGTAGGTACGACTCGATTACAGTAGTTTGGATATAGTTACTAGATATAGTTACTGATTTTATGCAATCTATGGTTTGCGTAAGTATGACCTTTATGCATTTTGTGATTTGCTTTGAAGTCTGTTTGATTTCTCTATGAGAATCGAATGATCTGACAATGTAAATGTGTTGACGTAGAGAGTATAGAGTGCATTAAGGAATGACAAATTAGGCAATATGGATACTGCTTGCTGCTGCTATTGAACTTTCCCCTGTAGAATCTTAATGTGAGATATGGCAATGTATGTCACGCCCCGACTCTCGAGCTCGCGGCAACCCCATTACCTTGGTCGATTGAAAGCGACGTCCCAGGACCCGTCGACAACCATTCATTTTATCTTTCATTAAGCGCAAGCGGAAGATGAACCATCCCCAGACAAACAAACAATCAAACAAGGATAAAGGGATGAACAGCCAGAACAACAGCAACTACTCATTTCAAATTACTGGATTAACCAACGAAGGATCGTTTCCGAATTACAAGCCCGACAAAAAGGGGCCGATCTATCCTCTAAGCCAAACCAAAAAGAAACTAGGCTAATCCAATGAATCAAGAAGAACCCTCAAGTTCAACACCACAGTCACTTGGACCCATTGGACTCAAGCTTCGTCGGGTCGATCACTGGAGAAGCGGGGGCAAGATTCTCCACTGCGGGTACGCCATTCTAGGGACCTGAAAATGGTTACCACGACGGGTTGAGATAAAATCTCAATGAGTTCTTCCCCCTAAGCCCCAGTTAGTACACCAACTCAACCCAGGGTATCTCTCCAAAACCACCCCTCACTCAACCCACAACAAACAACCAAAACCAAACAACAGCCAACAACAGACAGGGCAACTTACAATCAATATTTGGTTCGCATGCAACCTTACCTGGTATGCCATACCCTGCACGTTCAATCTCATACAATGCAAGCAAGGCACATGGCCGTTAGATGACATAATTTATCAATCACATGCGAGTCGCGCCACAAGCGATCTCACCTGGCCATTGCCACACCCTGCACGCGACATTAAGAGCATGCGAATAATCAGAGTATCTCACACAACTTTCTCATGTCTCACACTCACACATGCTCTGATTATTACGACCACTAGGGCCACGACACAACCTTATGGTTGGCACGAGACGAGATTCCAACGGGAAGGCAATGAACAACTCAGATTTCGGTGAAAGGTTCAAACTGAAAAATAGAAGGAAGGAAGGAAAACCATGGGAGAGAGGTGTGCGGTTTTTGGAGAAGATGAAGAGGAGAGAGAGAGTGAAGTGAAGGCTGAAGGATAAGCCTTATCAAGGCCATCAATGCTTGCCCCACTTGCCAAACAATGACCTTATCTTTTCTTTCTTCCTTTTTGACTTTTCTTCAAAATATCCAAGGGCATTTTGGTCATTTCCACCTTGCACATTTCCCAATCTGTCCTTGGGCTGAAAATGGAAGGCGGGCCTAGGAAATGGGCTTGAAAATGAATAGGAACAGGCTCGGGAATTTATTGGGCTTGAATCGGCTCGGTTTTAAACAATGGGCTCGGAAGGGTAAATTGTCGGTTTGGCCCAACGGGCTCACTTGCTTGCCTCGGGCCTTCCAGGGCGGCTATCCCACCTTGGGCATGAGGCCCACACTGTTCTTGACTGGCCCACGTCCTCATAGGCTCATTTTCTTGGTCCGAAAATCCCTTTTCCAAATACTCGGCTCAACCGGCAGTGTCGACTGTTTAAGAAGCATCATCCAAAAGTCCTTCTCGAACATTCCCGAAAATTTGAAGTCCAATATTAGATTCTCATGCCATGTTAATTTCTCCCAAATGCCATTTTGGTACTACTCAGACTGACAAGCGGTTTCAAGGATTCACACGTAACCGACTCGTGCCAATTCACGTTCAAGACTTCTCGATACATGGATGTCCTTGACTATATGAAATCGCGAAGAATCGATTCTTATTTCAAAGTACACGATTATCAAGGATCGACATAGGACCGTTCGCGAGTTCGATAACAGTAGGCGGAATCACCCGCCGTCCCATTATGTTCTGCTCATGAATTGACTTCTAGTCGTCCCTAAAATAGACCTACATATCTACAGGATCGTCCTTACGCAAGTCTCACGGTCTAGTCATTTTCCCAGGTCAAGTTCTTTAGTCACACGAGTTCTGTCCTCATTAGCCTTTCCCCTCAAGGTCAGTATCTCAGGAGTGATCAGTTCTGAGTGAGATCAACCAACAATGCATTGACGAAATTAACGCTCATTCCTCCCTAAAAGGACTCGAATTTCAGGATGTTACAACTCTTCTCCTCTTATAAAAATTTCATCCTCAAAATTTGCAGCTACTAACAAATCCTCAAAAAGATGGGGGTGTTGATGCTTCATCACTTCTTCACTTTCCAATGTAGCTCCCTCTGATTCGTGATACTGCCAGATCACTTTAACTAAGGCGATAGTCTTGTTTCGAAGTACTTGCTCTTTATGATCCTCTATCCTATCGGTCTTTCCACGTACGACATCCTGTCGTCTATGTCCAGTTCCTCAAAGTTCAAAACATGAGTCGGGTCTGGTTCATACTTTCTCAACATGGACACGTGGAAACATTATGTACTTGAGCAAGCTTCGGTGGCAACGCAAGACGTACGCTAAAACCCCGATCATTTCCAAAATTTTAAAGGTCCAACATACCTCGGACTTAACTTTTCTTTCTTACCAAATCTGGAAATACCTCTCATCAGCGATACTTTTAGAAACACACGATCGCCCACTTTAAACTCCAACGGTCTACGATGCTTATCTGTATAACTCTTTTGACGACTCTGAGTGGTCTTTAGTCTGTCTCTGATAATTTGAACTGCATTCGATAACTGCTAAACCAATTTTGAACCAGTGATTCCCAGTTCTCTGACCTCGTTCCATAGACTGGAGTTCCACAAACTTGACCATATTTCTGCTATACCATTCCGATAAAATCTTATCCCACAAGCACTCTCTTTTTGCATAATGCATAGTTTAGTTCATTTCTGCCCCTTTCGACATCCTAGAAGCCTACCAGGAGTCGCTCCTTGCTTAGGCACTCTGGCCCTGGAGACCACTCCTCGCCCTCGTCGGATTAATCGTCACGGGCATCTTCGAACTGTACCACTACTAGCAAAGGTCCTTTTTTTTTTGACATACATCATCTCATAGAGGTATTATCCACTTTGGCTTGTCCCATACCAAGCCTCACGGTTTTAACCTCATCTGAGTACCTCAAAGTGTAAAACTTTCTCCAACTCGTCAACCCATGAGCTCGTTTCCACGAGGTCACTTATCGACACTTAAAATTTGATTCACTGAATTTCCATCAAATCGCTGTTCGAATTCCACAAAGTATCGATTTTTCTTCTAATATTCCTTTCATGTCTATTTAATAACCAAACTAAGAATTCACTTCAACCACTTGAAAATTAGTGCAAACCAAATGTCATTTATTGCACTAAAGGCTTTCGAATACCTCTTCGAATCCTTTCTGATACCTCAAGAAGAAATCATCAATAATGCTATTTCCTCACTCATCCATCTAGCATCAAGGGATAATTAATTCTTAATCCACCGAAGACAAAAATCCATTTCTCAAATCCCTATCTTATATATCTCCTGAAATAATCCACCTTGGTAAATTCATATCTTAATCGAATCTAAGACTTCCGAGCAATAAATCATCCACTGTAATTCTTATAAAAAATTATCGCCATTTAATAGATCATATCTTATGATCTCATACCTACTACTCCTCAAATCATTAAGATAAAACTTATCTGATTTCCATTAAATCCAATGATCTCAATTGTCGTGACGCGTAAGCAACCAATCTTTCTTGTTGCCTTACCATGTAATCAAATCCCTTATACGACACCTCACTGCAAATCTCGTATTCTCCAATAATAGACTAAATCCTCAAAACTGGTGCGATAATCATCTTATACTTAAGCTCTTAAAAATTTCACTTATTCGTCCATTCAAATTCTTACGTCCTTTATTAATCTTTGTATCAGAAGCATAGCTATCGTAGAGAACCTTTCTACGAATCGTCTATACTAATCAAAATATCCAATGGCATTTTGGTCATTTCCACCTTGCACATTTCCCAATCCGTCCTTGGGCTGAAAATGGAAGGGTGGGCCTAGGAAATGGGCTTGAAAATGAATAGGAATGGGCTCGGGAATTTATTAAGCTTGAATCGGCTTGGTTTTAAATAATGGGCTCGGAAGGGTAAATTGTCGGTTTGGCTCAACGGGCTCACTTGCTTGCCTCGGGCCTTCCAGGGCGGCTGTCCCACCTTGGGAATGAGGCCCACACTGTTCTTGACCGGCCCACGTCCTCGTAGGCTCGTTTTCTTGGTCTGAAAATCCCTTTTCCAAATACTCGGCTCAACCGGCAGTGTCGGCTGTCTAAGAAGCATCGTCCAAAAGTCCTTCTCGAACATTCCCGAAAATTTGAAGTCCAATATTAGATTCTCATGCCATGTTAATTTCATCCGAATGCCATTTTGGTACTACTCAAACTAACAGGCGGCTTCGACGATTCACGGGTAACCGACTCGTGCCAATTCACGTTCAAGACTTCTCGACACATGGACGTCCTTGACTACATAAAATCGCGAAGAATCGATTCTTATTTCAAAGTACACGATTATCAAGGATCGACATAGGGCCGTTCGCGGGTTCGATAACAGTAGGCGGAATCACCCGCTGTCCCATTATGTTCTGCTCACGAATCGACTTCTAGTCGTCCCTAAAATCGGCCTACATATCTACAGGATCGTCCTTACGCAAGTCTCACGGTCTAGTCGTTTTCCCAGGTCAAGTTCTTTAGTCACACAAGTTCTGTCCTCATTAGCCTTTCCCCTCAAGGTCAGTATCTCAAGAGTGATCAGTTCCGAGTGAGATCAACCAACAATGCATTAATGAAATTAACACTCATTCCTCCCTAAAAGGACTCGAATTTTAGGATCTTACAATGTAGATATTATTGCTACATTGTATTGTGAGCGTGAGCTCTATGCGATAGATGCAATAATACCTTGACCTCTATGATGATCTCTACCACTCTATTACAATAGTTTTGGATATAGTTGCTGTTTTTTGCAGTTTGTGGTTTGCTTTAGAGTTTTAGGTTAGGCAATGTAGATACTGCTGCTTCTTGTTGCTATCGAATTCGCTGCTGAACTTTGTAATAAATATAGAACTGTTGTTGAACTGTACTGTTGAACTTCATCATATTGCATGAATATAGTACTCTATTCTATCGTACGATTATATAGCTGTTGTTGAACTACTGTTAAGCTTGAACTATGCTATATGTTTCAAGTTAGGAATACTCAGACTATTGTTGTTCTGAAAGTTTAAATACAGTTCGCTACAATTGTCACAACTGATGAAGACATCAACGAATTCATCACAATCGATGACATTGGTCCCATTAAACAACAACAATAAGTATGTGTTTTGCTATTGTGGCCTGAAATGCCCTCTACAAATAGCAAAGACGAAGGAGAACTGAGGAAGAAGATATCATGGGTGCCCAAGATACAAAATTGGGGCAAGTTGTGGTTTTTTTATTTGGGTTGATGCAATTGATGCAGAAACTAGTCAATCAGCAGGAAGTGTGTCACAAAAGTTTCATCGGAGCATTGTTGAAGAAAAACCAGTGTTGACACATAATGAAGATGAAGGCAGTTCAATGGATGTTGAAGTCAAAGCCCTCAAAGAACAATTGAAACGTGTTGAACATGATGTAACAAAGCTAAAGAAACGAAATTCGACATTGAAGACAATGTTAGTTGTGTCGTGGGTGTTTTTTGTAATTATAGGAAAAATATTATTTTGAAATTTGAATACAAATGATGTACTGAGCTTGCCGTAGGATATGTTAATAGTGATTGTGTTATGTACGCTCTTTTAGTAGCTGTTTATAATGTGGTTTGTATTTTTCAACATGAAGTATGAACATGAATGAAGTGCAAGTTATTTGCAACATCCTTTTGGTTTTACATGCAAGTTATTTGCAATATCCTTTGTTTTATGTGCAATCTACACCCTACCTTATGCTCAATGAATGGGTTCTGATCACAGCAAATCTGAAAATTATCAATTGGTACTCGCATCCAATAGGTGAAAAAGGGAAATGTGAGCTTTGAAAATTTCATATACTCTATAGGTGCTTCACTTGGATGAAAAGGTTGAGGAAGCACAGTTATCAGGGGCTGGTTTCACCTGCTAGATGGTGTGCTAACAGTTAAGGTCACACATAATTGCCTCATGGAAGAGCTTGTCTTTCACGAAAGTTGAGGTTGTTGCACGTGTAAGTCTTTATGGCATTCAGTCTATCACTCCTAGTTCTAATGCATCAGAAACATAATAATTCTGTGAATGCAAGAATAGCTGGTGCTTGCTGCTTCTTAGCAAATACTTCGACATGAACAATTTAGTCCCAGTCGTTTGTTGATATCTTATCAGTCCAGACTAATTATTAGTCCTCTCTTTTATTAGGTCTCTTGACATGAGAGTGTAAGAGTCTCGTCAACCGAGAAGATGAAGTATCAATTATAATAATTTTCACGCTTCTATTTGTCACTGATGTAGTTCTTTGTCTATCTGCATATTTATTATCATTATTTTTTTAAAGACAAATTCATAGACTAGAAAGGTGATTGATTGGCCAAACCATAATTTTTTCATGGTATTGACACAACTTAAGCATGCGACAGAGGGTGCATGTATAGTCTCACTTTTTAGCTGTTAAAAGAGAAACTCCCGTGTCTTACTAAAACACAAGCAACCACCTCTGAGTGAGACTAATGATTCTTAATTGGGATCTGAAGGAGTAGTTGAGATTCTAAGATGCAAGGATTATCTGCATGAAATTTGTCCAGACTCAGACTCAATCCATTGTGGACTTGGTCAGTCGCGACCATTGACAAAATTAAGCGCAGAGTTGTGGTTGTATCTATTCTTAGGCCAGTCCATGCCAATTTTCTGCTCACTTTTTGCCTATTCATTTTGGGTCGCTCAAAAACCTGAATCAGTGCACAGCATGAATTTTTAGAACATCAGCAATTGAAGAACTTTGGTGCTTCCTTTTTCACCTTAACAAAACAAGAAGTCTTTCCTCTGATTTTCCCTTGTGCATTCCCATAAGGAAGGAAAATTACAGTTTCTCAGTTTAATGTGGCCCTGATAAGTGCCTCAAATGAGCCAATGAAGCACAAAACTGTCACAAGAAAGCAGATAAAGCTAAATATCTTAAGGATGACCCACTTTCTTGTCCAAGCACCAATTTTCTTTTGCACAAGGTACATCTCCACGTGAATATATCGTCAAGGGCCAGAAGTTCAATGCACCCAACACTCCTAGAACTGAGTTGAAATAAGGAAAGACGATGACAATTCCAGTTGTGGAAATGACAAATACTGTGCGGAAGCACAGCCTGAAAAAATTCATCCGAATAGCCAGCACCAAGGGAAGCTTGAATGTGCAGAATTTGTTCACAAATATGCTATTTGGGTATGTGCTGCTGAACCATCTCTCTGCTGCTGCAAATATGGCCTGACTGAACATCTGAGTGAAGAGACTCAGCATTAATGATGCAACTATGTTTTCGAATGCTTAATTTAATCAAGAAACTCTTACTGCTACCTCTGTAAATTTTCTGTAAATTTTTTGCACGAAAAATTGCTTTTGACTGTTGTGATTATTTTGATTTAATTGCATATCCAAGGCAGCCGCAACAGAAACTTCAAAGTGTCCTGAATGTGATTTTCTGGTGGAGGGAACTTCAAAGTGTCCTGAATGTGACAATGGAGGCCCTCTTCATCGTCTGATTTTCTGGTGGAGGGAACTTCAAAGTGTCCTGAATGTAACAGAAACTCAAGATTTGATAAGCCTTGTGGATTGTTTTGCAACAGAAACGGATTCAATTCAAATAATAAAGCTAAGGCTCACCTGTATCTCAATAAGAATGAGTGAGTATGGATACGCAAAAGCAATATCTCCAAGTGCCTCAAAGGCGTTCCATAACTTTTTCTCAACTTTAGCAGCCAGAACTCCTGCATTCCCTCTCGCGATTCTTTCATTTTCTGGAGATCACGAGAAATTGAGATAGAGTCATCACAGAACTCCTAGGAGCTCTACACCATGGTTTGTCAAATCTTGGCGAGAGATTCCAAGTGTTGCACATCATCTTTGTCTTTGACAGTCGATGAACCGTGGCCAACATCTTGGTGCTTCTCATTCGTCCTCACCCTGTCCGGAATTTGGTTCATAGAATCACCATTGACAGGCACATCTAGATCATCAGTTGTCACACCACCTACATTATCATGTGGTTTAGAAGATGTGGTAACTGAAGAAACTTCACCAATTGGAGTCTGTGACCTTCCCCATTGTCGCCCTCATTTGACTCCTCTGAATGTTCAGATGGTTGATCTTGAGTCACCTCTTCAATTGAATGAGAAGTATCATGATCTTTCACGAGGAATGAATCCTGACCAGCGTCTCGTTGATTATTTCTCTTCTCATCCAGAGTTTCCTTTTCAGTATCTTCATTTACATTATCAACTGGATCTATATCCTTCAAGCCCCCTCCATCATAATGTTTTCCAATATCCAAGAGTTCCAGAGATGCAGCAGCTGGAGATACTTCAAGATCAGCTCTATCACTAGTGCCATCATCTCTCATTCTCTGATCTTCCTCAAAGTTGCTCCCGTCAGATGCTTCTGAACATTCAGAAAATTGAACTTTGGTCAACTCCACTTCACTTGGTACTACCTCGTCTATCCCATGATGACAATGAAATGGTTCATCCACATTGTCTTCCCTTAAAAGATCAAGAGATTCTTCCATCATGTTTTTTTCACCTGCCACATCAGAAACCACTTCAGCAACCTCTTTCTGCACCATGTTCCTTAACGCTTTCATGCCCAGCTTTATCTGATCCTCCATGATCAGTATAGACCATTATAGGCATCTGTATCTTGTGATGGCCAATGAGGTCTTACAAACCAGGCCAGCTAAGCTTATGGAGCAAAAAAAAAAAAATCAATAAAAAGCTTATGGAGCGACACAATCTCAGCATTTCATGGATAGTTTAATCACAATATGATGAACAAATAAATAATAGATCCACAAACCCATTATATTACAATAAGAGATGGTTTATAAGCAACAAAATATATCCATAAACATACTTCACTGATCTCATCATGGATTGAAAACAACAAAATGCATCAACACCACTTCACTGAACCAATTTTCACAAAAATAAAAAAAAGGAAACAGTCATGACGTGTCATCACTAAATACACATCCTATCACTTCTGGCTCTTCGAGGAACTTGTGGCACTTTTGCTTCTTGTCCCATGAACAGGAGGATTCACACTGGCAAGGCTGCCACCACTATTACTTGCACCTTTGTGTGTACGTCATTGAACCTGCAAAGTGTATAGTCGTTTTATATTTATGAAAAATTTGCTAGTATAAAGTGAGTTTCTAAGAAATATTTCCTACCGTCCCATGAATAGAAGGATTCACATTAGTAGAGCCACCACTATCACTTGAACCTTTGCCCGTGCGTCTCTGAACCTACAAGCATTACATGACTTAATGAACTGAAAAACATAAATTTAAAGATAAATAGGGACTTGGAAGCAATATCATCACAAGTATTTATCATCTCATTTTCCCAAAGAAAAACATAAATATGTTAACAATAAAAGTGGAAATATGATATAATGGAAGCACTAACCGAAATTTTTTGTCTTGAAAATTGTCCTTTTGATGATGTGGACCTAGTCTTCTTAAGTGGACACGTTGAACTATTGTGTCCCGTCTTTGAGCAAGTTCGACATGTCATCTTCATTCCTATTCTCGACATCCTAGTTCCACTTGCCATTTCATCTTCCTCCCTTAATCTTTTTTGTTTACGTCTACTAGGCTTCACTTTGGTTGGAAGTGGTTCAGGTGGTTCCTTATTAGTCTTTTTCCAAAATTTCTCTCCTTGAATCGGCATCATCATATTCTCATATGCATTTAAGAACTTGGCCTTCTTATAACAGTCATCAATATAGTCATAGGCATCCTCTTGTCTATGATTTAATGCAGAAATAGCATGTGGACAAGGGATGCCAGTAAGCTGCCATCTTCTACAAGAGCAGTCTCTCTTCAATACATCCACCACGTACTTGTCACCTTTATCCATCACCTCGTATCCAGTATCACCGTTTCGTATCACCTGGCAATACATCGCACTAACTCTATTCTCTTCTAACTTTCGTGAGATTCTTGGACCGCAATTCTCTGTCCACCTAGTACATGCATCCCTTTGTGTATGTATCCTTGTCATTATCATTATCCGCATTTTCTCTAACATACTGTAAATGGACTTACATCTAGCATGTACAATTCTTTCATTGAATGCCTCGCATAAATTATTGTCAACAATATCACATTTCACGTTAGTAGTGAAGAAAGCCCCAGACCAGTGCTTTGGCTCTGTTTGAACCAAGTCATGATATGCAGCAGGATTAATTTTCTTCAAGGCTTGAGAGTGTTCATCATACTCCGGCATAGTACTACTCTTATCACATTGCCAAAATAGCCTTTGCATTTGTATTCCCTTATATTTCTTCCTCCAATTGGCATAGATGTGTTTAGCACACATCCCATGCTCGGCCGCAGGCAACAACGTAGCCACAGCTTGTAAAAGTTCCTATAAAAAATGAGTACAATGTAAATTATATGTTACAAGTACAACTATCTACAAGGCATGGCAAATAAAAATTAAATAAGAAACTTACCTTTTGTTTGTCACTAATTACGACCCAATCTTGTCCATATGTGTTTGAAATGTTGAGATCATATATCAAGTTTGTTAAGAACCATATCCAGGTATCGCAACTTTCAACCTTGATAACCGCCCAAGCAATTGGGAACATCTGATTGTTTGCATCCCTTCCGACAGTGCACAAAATCTGACCTTGACAAATTCCTTTCAAGAAGCAACCATCTAACCTCACAACTTTCCTACATCCACTAAGGAATCCTTTCTTACAAGCAGCAAAACAAATGTACACTCTTTCAAACAATGCTTTAGATTGCATATCAGGTTTTTCGACCTTCAATATAATAGTACTCCCTGGATTTCTCTCCCTAAGTTCTTCTGCATAATCCCACAATTTTGCATATTCCTTTTTATAATTCCCCATCAGCACTTTATAAGCATGCAATTTAGCCTTCGTACACTGAACTATACTAACATCTAAGTCCAATTGTTCATTGATTAGCTCTTTCAAAGCAATAGTTGTAATAGTTGACATTGCTCTTATTGTAGAATAATAATGATTTGCCAACCAAGAACTTGTCACTCTCCTATTTTTGAAGCTAATGCTACAAGTATGCTCAGAATGGTAGGTCTTCGCATGAAATGATCCACTACGAGCATCAACGGATCCAGAAATTTTCCAAGGACAACTCTCATTAGCACATCTTGCCCTAACAAACTTCTTATCATTCTTTATAAATTTTATCTCTCTATGCTTCGCCATTGAGTACTTTACCAAAACATTTTTGAATTGTCGACTATTATCAAATGTCATAGCCACAATAAACATAGATACAACATAATTAGGATCATATCTTGGAAACTTACTCCTCCTCCTACTGAAATCCTCATCTTCTTCTTTTGCATCAGACCCCAAACTCTCATTTGTATCTGTTTCATAGTATTCAGTCTCATAACCAGTTTCAACATTGATCACATTATCCATATCTAATGGTTGGGATGGTACCAATGCTTCGGATGGTTCCCCCATAATAATCTCCCTTGTGGCCCTTCCACGGAACTCCATCATGTTCTTTTTTGCTTCCAGAAGCTCCTCATTATCACGATCATCATCAGTGAAGAATCTTATACCACCAAGAAAGTCTGTCTCGTCATCATTGTCGTCATCCACAATATCACCCTCTATGTCAGTATAGTCACCTTCATCAACTAAGTTATTAGGATCTAAACTACCCATGTACTCAAAGATTGTCTCATTAACTAAAACAATATCATCAGGAACACCCTCACTGACCCCTTGAGTGACCCCCTAAGTGACACACTCGCCTTGGTTACCACTCTCACCCTCACCCACATGGGCACCTTGACCATCAGCCTCACCTACCCCATCAGCTACAAAATTTTCTCCATATACCTCAATTAATCCATGATGCAAATAGCTAAAAAGTAGATCGACAACACTATTGTCATCCCATATATATTGCAACCCATCTTCTAGAGACTTTCCAGGAAATTTAAAATAAAGCTTCTCAAATTTACTATTTATTGTTGTCTCGATATCTCTGATGAAGCTTTCATAGCTTGGTGAACTGATATTAACTTTTACTAAATCAGTCTTGCCCCCAACATATTCAAGCTTTGAGTGATGGTAAAAATTTCCACTATGGAAAAGGCACACCCAAGCTGACTTGTCGCTCATCTCAGCCCTACATAAAAAACATAATGTATGTAAAAAAATAATTGCATAATGGAGATTTTAACTTGAGCATAACTTTTGAATCTTCACAGTAGTACATTTTATCATATATTCTCATTTAATGAATCAATATGAGAAAGGCTAAGATTTATCTACAAACTAAGTTATTCAATTGAGATACTTGTTTCATATTGTCCAATACGTCAAAGGACAATAGATGATAAGCAATTAAACTCTTACTAGACCAACTCATGATTTGTGAGGCATCCTAACAAGTAAGACTTCAATAAAGTCTTCCAAAAGGTTGGGCACACATAGACTGTGATAGCAGCCAGTCATAATTAATACATATCCTAATTCTAGTTAACGATCTTTCTTTGTATGAAGCTTTTTCATGTGTATTTTTTTTTCTTTATCAAAAAGTAATTGATGATGACTGACATCTTGTAGTTTTTGAATTTCTTACAAGCCAAAGTAAGAAAGTTGAAAAAGATGGATAATTCAGCATTGCAGCAATTATGTTAGTCGTGATATTACTAGTATAAACACCTAGAGGGGGGGTGAATAAGTGTAGAAAGATTATTCGTGCAAATATATATCTTTCACAATCAACAAACTGGAATCAAGTAGAGAGGGTTAGAGAAGATTGTAAGCATTGTTTATAGTGGTTCGGCTTTAGACAAGTCTACGTCCACTCTCTGGGCGACCAGCCAATCGGCTGTATTTCATTATATGATCAACGATGATTACACACTCTCGAGTGTTTGTACTTGGTGATGATCTATCTCACTAAGTCACTCTCTTTTGTAATACACTGGGATCACTCAAATACGCACTGTGAACAACAATTGAAGAACGGAATCAGCTTTGGAATAATATTCATCTCATCTACCCCTAAGTCTCAACCTATCCTTAAATATTCTCCAAGCCACACTCGACCGTTGGCTCTTTCCTTAAGAGTTTAGTCTTCCCTTCCTTGGACAGACTTTATAAGGTAAGTCTTTTTGACCGTTGATGGTAGATCAGATCCTCTTAGATTCTGTTCGCCCATACAATCATAATCTGGACTTCCATAAGTGCTCTATTCTTCTTTGGAAGTTGCCCACTAATTGATCCTGTCAATTAGATTAGTATAACAAAATCAACATAAATAAGGTAATTGAAATACTCTACCGTTGGTGATCTTATCTTGTAGGTTCATTTTAAGTCTGATGGTCTTAAGTTCTGAGTCTGCCTAGATTTTCAGTCTGGTTCGTTTAGACTTAAAATCTCAATCTGATACAGTCAGACTTAAATCTCAATCTGGTTGAGTCTTTCCGTCTGGTAAGGATAGACTCTAAGACATCTCATGCTTTATCTTCTGCTACTAGCAGACTTTAAAGCCTATGTCATTCTGTGTCCTTTTCCTTAAAGAGATTGATATAAATATCATTCATAAAATGTTTTGTTAGCATCAAAATTAGGAGTTTTCTCAATAATCTCCCCCTTTATGGTGACAAAACATTTTATACATATGGCTTAATGTCCCTGCAAAATATGGTTAACTAGAGCTTGTTTCCAACTATTTTGCTCAACTCATAAGAATAGCTCACATCAACCTTGTATAGACAATACAACAGCAACATAATTTCACATCACAGCTCAACATGTTTCAGACTTTATCAGTACTATGTGATTAGAAAATATCATCAGCCATGCATAATCAGAACTTTCATATCACAGTTTAACAAAATATCATGCATCAACACAAAGATAAAGCCAAGTATCATGCATCCATCCATCAAAGCATTCAAAACATCAAAAGTCAAAAGTAAGCCATATCTACTCTCCCCTTTTTTGTCAACTTCAAAAGGAGTTAGTCAGTTCAAAAACAAGTTTCTAAAGCAGAAGATGTTTTTAAGATGTTTTCTTGTTTGGGGTCCGAACAAAGGTGAAATCCTCCATATCTGATGCAGACTTCTCAATTCTGTCAATACACTAATTAACTGTCTTCTCGAGAGTCTCCAGTCTATTATTGAAGGAGGTTTCCATTTTGACCTGCCGATTCCTGATCTCTGTTAGAAGTGCTAAGATCTTCTGATAATCAGCAGTCCCAGATGAAGCTGAAGGTACTTGAATTTCAATATTTTCAGAAGGATGCTCCCCCTGAGTTGATGCTTCATTCTGTCCTTGTTGCCCTTCTTTTTCCCCATCCTCATCTCCTTTTTCTTCTTCTTCTGCTTCTTCTTCTTCTTCTTCTGTTTCTCCTTCTTCTGGATCTTCGTCTAATTTAGATGCATCATTCTTCTCATGTTCTATGTTGAGAATGTTTTCTGCATGTCTTTCTTCTTCTAGCTCAGACATTCTCTAAGAAGTTTGACGCATATTTGCCAAAATTGCGGAGATACTTTCTTCTTCATCTTCTTCATCTACCAGTAGGAGTTGTCTTCTCCTCTTAGAACTTGGCTCAGCAGCAGCTGATTTTTTGCCTTTTTGTTTTTCTTTCTCTGCTCTAGTAAATTCCTTTTCTTTTTGTCTCCATGTCTCTGCAACGTCCTTTAGTCTCATCTTATTGATCATTTTCATATCAATGGCCATTGTGGGAAGAGTTTTAGTGCTGAATCTCCTAGGTATGTCTATCTTGAGATGATCAAAGATCCTTGTCACTAAAGCTCCATAGGGTAACTGTCCTTTGTCCTTCGACATTGTCCAATACATATGCAATATAATCGCGTGAGGCAGTAAGAACAGTACTCCCTTTTCAATAGCCCACATCAGTTTGGCCTCAAATTTGGATACATCAGTCTTAGATAAGGCTTTTGGACGAATGCAGCTGATAATGATCTTATGCAAAATAGTTATTGCAGAAGTTAGAAGAGGATAAGTTATACTGGCCCTCACAGACTTTGTAAGAAACTTACAAACTGTCTCATAAGAGACGTCTATTGACCTGAATGCTCCTCTCTCAACTTTTATAATGTCAGCTAGAGTGTCTGAACTAACATCATAGAACCTATCATTGACACTGAATTGCATTCTATCTGGAGATAGAAATGTCAAATTCGAGTAAAAATATGCTGTTAATTCAGGATAAACAGCAACAGAATCAGTGCAAAATTGGTCCATCTGCAATTTTTCAAAGCATTCTCACAGATTCACTTCAGCAGCATCCAAATAATCAAAATCCACAATTCTGTAGTTCATGATTCCTCAATCCATCAGTCTGTGGAAAAAAGTCTTATGCTCTTTAGATCGAAATAATTTCTCAGTTGTGTTCCGGGCTACAGCAGCTATTCCCATTCTCACTTCAAAATTTCTATAAATCTTCTCATCATCTTTCTTCACATTGTCTCTACTTCTCCCTGCATCACTAACTCGTTCTCTACGAGTAGATGGTGGTTCTGTAGCCTGTACTGCTTGAATGAGACGTAGTTCATTCGCATACCCTTTCTCTCTCAAGAAATACAGTTTAACGTCTTCCCTAACATTTCTTTGGACTAACTTCTCATATCTCCTCATAACTACATGAGGATTATAAATAGGTGTCGGTAGAGTTAATCCAGACATACCTCTACATGAGACAGTCCTTTCTTCAGATTATGTGCGGAGTGCTCTTGGAGATTCGCTATTGTCATCTTGATTTCTTTGAGAAAAAACTCTTGGAGATTGTTCTTGAGTATCTTTTGAAGTTTGTGTTAGGTCGAAGTGCGTCTGCCCTTCGTCGATTCTTCTCCCTCCTCTCCCAGCAATCCTGTTTGATCTTCTTCAAGGAGATGGAGATCTTGATCTGGATATGGAGGATCTCGAGGCCATGTTTGGAGAAAGTTGGTTTTGGAGAAGATTGATTTACAAAACGTTTTTCTCTATTAGGGTTTGTAAACAAAACATTCTGAAGAGTTGTGAGGAAAAGACCTGACTTTTAGAGGTTTTTATACCCTTCATTAAGAGAACAAGTGAACAGTCGGAACCCCAAAAACAAATTAAAAAGGCAGTTATTCTAAACTTAACAAGAATATTCAATCATCATAGACATCTACCAAAAAATATGCAAATCAATCATGCAGATCAAAAACTTACTAATAAAGATTTACCAGATTTAAATAAGGAAATAACATACCAACCTAAAATACCATTATTTCCTTTTTCAATCTTCTACGAAGACTAGTCTGTCCAGACGATTGCTTCTATCAAACTTTGTCTTGTTCTCATAGATTTTGTGAAAATGGGTTAATAATATTTAATCTCCCACATATTGAATCGAATGTACCTTTGTCCAGTGGCTTTGTGAAGATATCTGCTAATTGATTCTTGGAATCGATGGATTTCACATAAACATCTCCATTTTGCACATGGTCTCTAATAAAGTGATGTTTGATCTCAATGTGCTTTGCCCTGGAGTGTAGAATAGGATTCTTGGTGAGGTTTATGGCACTCGTATTATCACATCTTATTTCTGTACAGGATTCTTCCTTTCCATAGTCTCTTAGTTGTCGTCTCATCCACAGAATCTGTGAACAGCAGTTTCCAAGTGCTACATATTTTGCTTCTGCTATTGATAGAGCCATAGTATTATGCTTTTTGGAGAACCATGAGACTAGCATTTTCCCTAGAAGTTGGCAAGTTTCTGAAGTACTCTTTCTGTCTACTTTGCAACTTGCTAAATCTGCATCTGAGTAGCTAAGAAGAGTAAAATATGTTTCTTTTGGATACCATAAACCCAAGTGTGGATAAGTGGCTATATACTTGATTATACGTTTAACAGCAGAAAGATGTGATTCTCTAGGATCCACTTGAAATCTAGCACAAAGACAAACACTGTATAGAATATTTGGTCTAGATGCAGTGAGATAGAGTAGAGAATCGATCATGCTTCTATAATTCTTCTGATCAACCTTCTTTCCCTTTTCATCCTGATCTAGTTTGATAGAGGTTGCCATTGGAGTTTCAGTCCTCTTGCAGTTCTCCATTCCAAATTTTTTAATCAAGTCTTTGGCATACTTCTCTTGATTGATAAAGGTTCCACGTTTTGTTTGATTGACTTGAAGTCTCAGGAAGAATGTCAGTTCTCCCATCATGCTCATTTCAAATTCTTCTTGCATAGACTTTGAGAAGTTCTTGCACAAATGCTCATTAGATGAACCAAAAATAATATCATCTGCATAAATTTGTACCAGCAGTATATCTTTACCTTCCTTCTTAATGGACAAGGTTGTATCTACCGTACCTTTCTTGAATTTATTGTCTAGTAGAAACTTGCTCATTCATTCATACCAAGCTCGAGGTGCCTGTTTCAGATCGTAAAGTGCCTTCTTTAATTTGTATACATGGTATGGCTTTCTTGGCTCTTCGAAACCAGGAGGCTGCTCTACAAAGACTTCTTCTTTGATAAACCCATTTAGAAAAGCACTTTTCACGTCCATTTGATATAGCTTGAAATTTTGATAGCAAGCATAGGCAAGTAGTAGTCTGATTGCTTCTAGTCTTGCAATTGGGGCATAGGTTTCATCATAGTCTATTCCTTCAGATTGAGAATAACCTTTTGCCACGAGCTTTGCCTTGTTTCTAGTGACTTTTCCAAGTTCATTGACTTTGTTTTGGAAAATCCATTTAGTACCAATGATAGTTCGTCCTTTGGGTTTGGGCACCAATTCCCATACATCATTTCTCTTGAACTGTTGAAGCTCTTCTTGCATTGCCTCTATCCAGCTTTCATTTTCCAGAGCTTCATTAATTCCTTTATGTTCAATTTCAGAAATCAGTGCAACAATACCTGTGTCCATTGTTGAGAAAACTCCTAGTTTTGATACTAACAAAGCAGCTTATGAATGATTTATCAATCCCTTGAAAGAAAAGGACACAGAATGACATTAGGTTTTAAAGTCTGCTAGTTGCAGAAGACAAAGCATGAGATGTCTAAGAGTCTGACCGTATCAGACATAAAGACGCATTCAGACTGAGATTTTAAGTCTGAATGTATCAGACTGAGATTTAAGTCTGAACAAACCAGACTGAGATTTTAAGTCTGAATGAACCAGACTGAAAATCTGGGCATATTCAGAACATGAGATCTTCAGACCTAAGATGAACCTACAGGATAAGATCACCAACGGTCAAGTATTTTACTTACTTTATTTATATTGATTCTGTTGTATCAAAGTGATTGACAGGATAAATCAATGGACAACTTCCAAAGAAGAATAGAACACTTATGGAAGCTCGGATTCTGATTGTATGGGCGAACAGAATCAAAGGGGATCCAATCTACCTCCAATGGTCAAAAAGACTTGCCTTATAAAGTCTGTCCAGGAAAGGGAAGACGAAACTCTCAAAGAAAGAGCCAACGGTCGAGTATGGCTTGGAGAGTATATAAGGATAGGATGAGACCTAGGAAAACAGAGGGGATGAACATTATTCCAAAGCTAATTCAGTTCTTCAATTGTTGTTCGTAGTGCATATTGAGTGATCTAGGTGCTTTACAGAAAGAGAGTGACTTAGTGAGACAAATCACCGAGTACTAGCACTCGAGAGTGTGTAATCACCGTTGATCATATAGTGAAATACAGCCGATTGGCTGGTCGACCGGAGAGTGGATGTAGGCTTGTCTAAAGCCAAACCACTATAAACTGAGTTTGCAATCTCCTCTACTCTCTCTATTTAATTTCTGTTTGTTGATTGCAATAGATTGTTATTACTTGCGCATAAATTCCTATACACCTATTCACCCCCCCTCTAGGTGTTAATACTAGTTCCAACAATTGGTATGAGAGCCTCGTGCTCAAGATCTTGAAGTGTTTATTACTTCTAAGTTAAAGATCCTCTATGGCTAGTATTCTTGCACCAGGTTTAATTGAGGGGCAGAGCAACACTCGTCCACCATACTTCGATGGCAAGGATTACAATATCTGGAAGAATAAAATGAAGGCCTTTCTCAGGTCGAAAGATCCACTGGAATGGGATGTGGTTAATAGGGGAATTGAGCCCACTGACAACTCCAGAAAGATGTCAAAGAGTACCGATGGAAAGGAACCAGAACCATCAGCCACTCTCTCTCCAGAAGAAATAACAAAGAGACAAACCATTGATGCAAAGGCTATTTACTCTCTATATTGTGCTTTATCACCTAATGAATATAATCGTATATCTTCTTGTGATGCAGCAAAGGAAGTATGGGACAGACTACATGTGACATATGAAGGAACTGATCGAGTGAAAGAAACCAAAGTAAACATATTACTTGGTCAATACGAATCCTTTAAGATGAAGCATGGAGAATCCATAGGAGATATGTTCAGCCGTTTTACAGAAATTGTAAACGGATTAGCATATCAAGGATAGCTTGTTCCTGGTCCAATGAAGGTCAACAAACTTCTGAGAGGATTGTCAAAAGAATGGAACAATGTGAAGACATCTATCAGAGAAACTCTGCGAATTTCACCTCTAACTGTTGATGAGCTTATTGGCACCCTACAGTCTTATGAGGCAGAACAAGTGAACGAAGAAGTGGAATCCAAAGGTAAAAAATCCCTTGCTCTTAGATCTAACTCTGATTCTGATGATACAGATTCTGAGGAAGAACTGGACGACAAGGAACTTGCACTGCTGATCAAAAAGGTAAAGAAATTAAACAGAAAAGGCAGGAAGTTCAACAACAGGAAACAAATCAGACAGTCTGGGCAACGCAAAGCTGATGACGAGGATGATTATACCAAGGATGTAATCTGCTTTGAGTGTAAGAAAAAGGGACATATTAAACAGAATTGTCCCAAACTCAAGAAGAACAAAGGAAAATTTAAGAAGTACAAGAAGGCTCTCAAAGCTGAAACATGGAGTGACTCAGAAGTTGATGATAGTGAAGATGAATATGGAAACATCTGTCTAATGGTACACTCAGACTCAAACTTAGAAACTGATTCTGACACAGACTCAGACAGAGAGCTCGAGGTAAATCATTCTGAGATTCCTATAGAAGTTTCACATTATATAAATGAGCTTTGTTCTAATCTAAAATCTACTCTGAAAAGGATTTCCAAATTAAAAAAGGAAAATTACAAGTTGAATCAACAGAACGTTTCCTTGAAAAGAAAAATGGATGATTTCAAAAAGGAATTCTTGGAAATTAAGGAAAATCGAGAGTTTCTTTTAAATGAGAATGAATCTATCAAAAAGGAACTTTTGGAAACTAATGAAAATCGAAACTCTTTACAAAAGGAGAATGATTCTTTCAAAAAGGAATTCTTAGATATTACCACAAAATTTTCCAAAGGATCAAAAACTCTACAGCATATTCTTTTCATTCAAATTCCTTATTATGATAAGTCTGGACTAGGTTTTTATAAGGAAAATGATTCCCTTATTGATTTTCCCAAAGTCAAGGAAAGAATAAGACAAAGACCTCCTCGACAAGCTTACAGAAGTCATTTCAAAAACAATTTTGTAAGACCTTTTGGTAGAAACAATCTCAAATGTTCTAACTGTGGAGAAAGAGAACACTTTGAGAACAAATGTCCTAAAGTCTGGAGACCAGTTCAAAAGAAATGAATAGAAAAAGCTTATACTACTAACTTCAATGGACCCAAGAAAATTTGGGTACCAAAGAAAAAATGAGTGTTTGTAAACATTGCAGGTAAGTTTCAAATGTAAGAAGAAATGGTATTTGGAAAGTGGATGTTCAAGACATATGACAGGAAACTCAAAGATGTTCATAAGATACGACAGAATCAAGGGAGGAACAGTTTCGTTTGGAGGGAACACCAAAGGAAACATTATAGGACTGGGAACTGTCAAGATCGGAAACCTAATCATCAACAACGTTTCTGTAGTCAAGGGCTTAAACTATAATCTTCTGAGCATTAGCCAGTTGTGTGATGCCGGTTTCAAAATAAACTTCAAAGAAAACCTATGTTCTGGAACAAGCAATGACTCTTCACAGACTTTTACTGGACGAAGACATGGGAACATTTATCTTCTGGATATAAACGAAGATACAGCAAAATGCCTATTAACAGTCCAAGATGAAGTAGATATATGGCATCGCAAACTTGGGCATGTCAGCATGAAACAAATCTCCAAACTTGCCAGCAAAAAGCTTGTTCGTGGTTTGCCGTCACTAAGTTACAAGAAAACTGAGCTTTGCTCTGCTTGTACACTGGGAAAACAGGTTAGAAGCTCTTTCAAATCTATAAAGCATATTTCCACTAATTGTGTGTTACAGCTTCTTCACATGGACTTATTTGGACCAACCAGAACCCAAAGCATTGGAGGTAAGAAATACTGTCTTGTGATAGTTGATGACTACTCTCGATACACATGGGTATATTTTCTAGCAAATAAAGGAGATACCTTCTCATATTTCTCAATTTTTGATAAGAGAATTCAAAATGAAAAGGGTTACTCTATTTCTAGTATCAAAACTGATCATGGGGGAGAATTTGAAAATCAAGACTTCTCAAATTTTTGTGACAAAAATGGCATACAACATACATTTTCATCTCCATACACTCCAGAACAAAATGGAAAGAAAGAATAGGTCTTTGCAGGAAATGGCCAGAACATTGCTTATAGAAAGCAAGGTGGCAACTCAATTTTGGGCAGAAGCAGTTTCTACTTCTTGTCATATTATTAACAGAGTATTTCTTAGACCTATTATTGAGAAAACCCCTTATGAAATTTTCAAAGAAAGAAAACCTATTGTTTCCTACTTTCGAATCTTTGGTTGTCCATGCTATATCCTTAAAAATGTTAATCATCAACCTAGTAAGTTTGAAGAAAGATCAGATGAAGGTATGTTTCTAGGCTATTCAAACTCGAGTAAAGCATACAGAGTGTTTAACAAGAATACTCAGACAGTTGAAGAATTCATGAACGTAAAGTTTATGGAGAAAGAGGTCTCAAAACAAAGCAGTCCAATAAATGAAGAATCAGAATAAAATGCAGCTATTGAAGGATCTGGTCTCAACAAAGGAGCAGAATCTTCCCAGGAAAAAGTCAAAGAAGCAACTCTTGAAGAACGACTATCTCAGCTTGAGACTCCTGCATCAGCAGAAGATTCTGATAACAATGAAGTTCCAAACAGAAACTGGAAGCATAAGTCCAGTCATCCCAGGGAGCTCGTAATTGGAAATATCTACGAAGGAATAAACCAGATCAAGAAACAAAAAGGACACAGGTATAGTTGCACTGATTTCTGAAATTGAACCCAAAGGAATTGATGAAGCACTGGAAAATGAAAGCTGGATAGAAGCAATGCAAGGAAAGCTTCAACAATTTAAGAGAAATGATGTGTGGGAGTTGGTACCCAAACCAAAAGAACGAACAATCATAGGAACCAAATGGATATTCAGAAACGAAGTTAATGAACTTGGGAAAGTCACCAGAAACAAGGCAAGGCTCGCGGCTAAAGGTTATTCTCAATCTGAAGGAATAGACTATGATAAAACCTATGCTCCAGTTGCAAGACTAGAAGCAATCAGACTATTATTTGCTTATGCTTGTCATCAAAATTTCAAGCTATATCAAATGGACGTGAAAAGTGTTTTTCAGAATAGGTTTATCAAAGAAGAAGTATATGTAAAACAACCCCCTGGATTCGAGGAAACAAGAAAGCCTGACCATGTATACAAATTAAAGAAGGCACTTTATGGTCTGAAACAGGCTCCTCGAGCTTGGTATGAACGATTGAGCAAGTTTCTACTAGATAACAAATTCAGAAAAGGTATGGTAGATACAACCTTATTTATTAAGAAGGAAGGTAAAGATATTCTGCTTGTACAAATCTACGTAGATGATATTATTTTTGGTTCATCTAATGAGTACTTGTGCAAGAACTTCTCAAAGTCTATGCAGGAAGAATTTGAAATGAGCATGATGGGAGAACTGACATTCTTCCTAAGACTTCAAGTTAATCAAACGAATCGTGGAACTTTTATTCATCAAGAGAAGTATGCCAAAGACTTGATTAAAAAGTTTGGAATGGAGAACTGCAAGAGGACATAAACTCCAATGGCAACCTCCATCAAACTTGATCAGGATGAAAAAGGGAAGAAGGTTGATCAGAAAAATTATAGAAGCATGATCGGTTGACTTCTCTACCTTACTGCATCTAAACCAGATATCCTATATAGTGTTTGTCTTTGTGCGAGGTTTCAAGTAGATCCTAAAGAATCACATCTTTCTGTTGTTAAACGCATAATTAAGTATATAGCCACTTACCCAAACTTAGGGCTATGGTATCCAAAGGAAACAGATTTCACTCTTCTTGGCTACGCAGATGCAGATTTGGCAAGATGCAAAGTAGACAGAAAGAGTACTTTAGGAACATGCCAACTTCTGGGTAGAATGCTAGTTTCATGGTTTTCCAAAAAGCAAAATACTGTGGCCTTATCAACAGCAAAAGCAGAATACGTAGCACTTGGAAACTGTTGTTCTCAGATTTTGTGGATGAAACAACAACTGAGAGACTATAGCAAGGAAGAATGCTTCACAGAAATAAGGTGTGATAATACGAGCGCCATAAACCTTACCAAGAATCCAATTTTACATTCCAGGGCAAAGTACATTGAGATCAAACATCACTTTATAAGAGACCATGTGCAAAAGGGAGATATATATGTGGAATTCATTGATTCTAAGAATCAATTAGCAGATATCTTCACAAAGCCACTGGACAAAGGTACATTCGATTTAATATGCGGGTGTTTAAATATCATTAACCATTTCTTATAAATTCTGTGAGTACAGGAAAAAGCCTGACAATGGAAATAATCGGCTGATTGAAAAAGGGAAATAATATGGTGTATTATTTCCTTATGAAAATCTGGCATTTATTTGAGTAAGTTTTTTAATTCGAATATTTGATTTGCATATATTCTGGCATATTTCTATGATAATTGAATATTCTTGTTAAATTTAGAATAACTACTATTTTTAAATTATTCTCGACTATTCACTTGTTCTCCTAACAAAGGTATAAAAACACCCAAAGGTCGAGTCTTTTCCTCACCACTCTTCAGAACGTCTGTTTACAAACCCTAACTGAGAAAAACTCTTTCTAAAACAATCTTCATTCAAACCAACCCTCTCCAAACAATGGCATCGAGATCCTACATATCCAGATCAAGATCTCCATCGCCTAGAAGAAGATCAAACAGAATCGCTGGAAGAGGAGGAAGAAGAATCGAAGAAGGGCAGACACATTTTGATCTGACACAGACGTCCGAAGAAACTCAAGGACAATCTCCTAGAGTTTCTCCTCAAAGAAATCAAGCAGATTATGAGGAATCTCCAAGAACTCATCGCTCAGAATCGAAAGAAAGGTCTGTCGCACGAAGAGGTATGTCTGGATTAACTCTACCGACACCTACTGAAAATCCTCATGTAATTATGTGGAGATATGAGAAGTTAGTTCGGAGAAACGTCAGGGAAGATGTCAAATTATTTTTCTTGAGGCAAAATGGGTTTGCAAATGAATTCCGTCTCATTCAGGCAATACAGGCTGCCGAATCAACATCTACTCGTAAAGAACGAGTAAGTGATACAAGGAGAAGTAAAGATAAGGTGAAAGAAGATGATGAAACAATCTACAGAAATTTTGAAGTAAGAATGGGAATTGCTACTGTAGTCCAGAACACAACTGGAAAATTATTTCACTCCAAAGAACACAAGACTTTCTTTGATAATCTGTTGGAAAGAGGAGTCATGAATCATAGGATTGTTGATTTTGATTATCTGGATGCTGCTGAAGTAAATCTGCGAGAAAGCTTTGAGAGATTGCAAATGAACAAATTCTGCACTGATTCTGCTGCTGTTTATCCTGAACTAACAGTATATTTTTACTCGAATTTGACATTTCTATCTCCAGACAGAATGCAGTTCAGTGTGAATGATAGGTTTTATGAGGTTAGTTCAGATACTCTTGCTGACATTATAAATGTTGAGAGAGGTGCATTCAGGTCCATAGATGTCCCTTATGAAACAGTATGTAAGTTTCTCACAAATTCTGTAAGGGCCACTATAACTTATCCTCTTTTAACGTCTGCAAGAACTATTCTGCACAAAATCATCATCAGCTGCATTCGTCCAAAAGCATCATCCAAGACTGATGTGTCTAAATTTGAGGCAAAACTGATGTGGGCAATTGAAAGAGGAGTAATGTTCTCACTACCTCACACAATCATTTTGCATATGTATCGTACAGTCTCAAAGGGAAAGGGACAGCTACCTTATAGAGCTTTAGTCACAAGAATCTTTAATCATCTCAAGATAGATATTCCCATAAGATTCAGTACTAAAACTCTTCCAACAATGATCATTGACATGAAAATGATCAACAAGATGAGACTGAAGGATGTTGCTGAGACATGGAGACGAAAAGAAAAGGAACTGGCTATATCAAAGACAGCAAAAAGAAAAGGCAAAGAATCTGCTTCTGACAAGCCAAGTTCTAAAAGGAGAAGACAACTCCTACTGATAGATGAAGAAGATGAAGAAGAAAGCATCTCTGCAATTCTGGCAAATATGCGTCAACATTCTCAAAGAATGTCTGAACAAGAGGAAAATGCAGAACACATTCTTCACAGAGAAAAAGAGAAGGATGCAGGATATGAAGAAATGGATGAGCCAGAAGAAGCAGAAGAAACAGACGCAGAAGAAGAACAAGTTGAAGAAGGAGATAAGAACAGAGAAAAAGAGGGGCAGCAAGAATAGAATGAAGCATCAACTGAGGGGGAGCATCATCATGAGAATGTTAACATTCACGTTCCTGCAGCTTTATCTGGAAATGTTGATTACCAAAAGATCTTCGAACTTTTAACAGAGATCAGGGATCGACAGGTACAAATGGAAACCTCCTTCAATAACAGACTGGAAATTCTTGAGAAGACAGTCAATCAGTGTATTGACAGAATTGAGAAGTCTGCATCAGATATGAAGGATTTCACCCTTATTCGGACCCCAAACAAGAAAACCTCTTAAAAAGATCCTTTTCAAACTGGCTATTTTTTTTGAAGTTGACAAAAAGGGAGAGTAGATATGGCTTTAGACTTTTGTGCTCGACTGTTTTTGCGCTTTGACTGGTTCTAAATATATTTTGCTCGACTTGACTTTTGCTTAACTCAGTTCTTTGATTGACTTTCGATGGATTTATCATTGTGCTATTGATATCATGATAGATGGTTTTATCATAATGCATGATAAATGACTGATGATATTCTCTTATTGAAATATGTACTGACAAAGTCTGTATCTTGTTAAGCTGTAATTATGTTATACAGGGTTGATATGAGCTATACTTATAAGTTGGGCAGAATAGTTGGAAACAAGTCTATTTAACCATATTTTGCAAGGACATGAAGTCATATGTTTAAGATGTTTTGTCACCATCAAAAAGGGGGAGATTGTTGAGAAAACTCCTAGTTTTGATGCTAACAAAACAGCTTATGAATGATTTATCAATCCCTTGAAAGAAAAGGACACAGAATGACATTAGGTTTTAAAGTCTACTAGTTGCAGAAGACAAAGCATGAGATGTCTAAGACTCTGACCGTATCAGACGTAAAGACTCATCCAGACTGAGATTTAAGTCTGAACAAACCAGACTGAGATTTTAAGTCTGAATGTCCAGACTGAGATTTAAGTCTGAACAAACCAGACTGAGATTTTAAGTCTGAATGAACCAGACTGAAAATCTGGGCATATTCAGAACATGAGATCTTCAGACCCAAGATGAACCTATAGGATAAGATCACCAACGGTCAAGTATTTCACTTACTTTATTTATATTAATTCTGTTGTATCAAAGTGATTGACAGGATAAATCAACGAACAACTTCCAAAGAAGAATAGAACACTTATGGAAGCTCGGATTCTGATTGTATGGGCAAACAGAATCAAAGGGGATCTAATCTACCTCCAACGGTCAAAAAGACTTGCCTTATAAAGTCTGTCCAGGAAAGGGAGGACGAAACTCTCAAGGAAAGAGCCAACGGTCGAGTATGGCTTGGAGAGTATATAAGGATAGGATGAGACCTAGGAAAACAGAGGGGATGAACATTATTCCAAAGCTGATTCAGTTCTTCAATTGTTGTTCGTAGTGCATATTGAGTGATCTAGGTGCTTTACAGAAAGAGAGTGACTTAGTGAGATAAATCACTGAGTACTAGCACTCAAGAGTGTGTAATCACCGTTGATCATATAGTAAAATACAGCCGATTGGCTGGTCGACCGGAGAGTGGACGTAGGCTTGTCTAAAGCCGAACCACTATAAACTGAGTTTGTAATCTCCTCTACTCTCTCTATTTAATTTCTATTTGTTGATTGCAATAGATTGTTATTACTTGCGCATAAATTCCTATACACCTATTCACCCCCCCTCTAGGTGTTAATACTAGTTCCAACATCCTTTTTGTTCCTTGATCTAGTTTGAATCCCCTCGTTGATGTTTCCAATCACAAGCTTCTTAGGATGACTAGACTTATGCTTCCAGTTTCTGTTTGGAACTTCATTATTGTTAGAATCTTCTGCTGATGCAAGAATGTCAGGCTGAGTTAGTCGTTCTTCATGAGTTGCTTCTTTGACTGTTTCCTAGGAAGATTCTGTTTCTTTGTTGAGACCAGATCTTTCAGGAGCAGCATTTGATTCTGATTCTTCATTTACAGTACTGCTCTGTTTTGAAATTTCTTTCTCCAGAAATTTTACGTTCATGGATTCTTCCACTGTCTAAGTGTTCTTGTTGAACACTCTATATGCTTTACTAGAGTTTGAATAGCCCAGAAAAATACCTTCATCTGACCTTTCTTCAAACTTACTAGGTTGATGATTAACATTTTTAAGGATATAACATAGACAACCAAAGATTCGAAAGTAGGAAACAATAGGTTATCTTTCTTTGAAAATCTCATAGGGGGTTTTCTCAAAAATTGGTCTAAGAAATACTCTATTAATAATATGGCAAGAAGTAGAAACTGCTTCTGCCCAGAACCGAGTTGCCACCTTGCTTTCTATAAGCAATGTTCTGGCCATTTCCTGCAAAGACCTATTTTTACTTTCCACCACTCCATTTTGTTATGGAGTGTAGGGAGATGAAAATGTATGTTGTATACCATTTTTGTCACAAAAATTTGCAAAGTCTTGATTCTCAAATTCTCCCCCATGATCTGTTTTGATACTTGAAATAGAGTACCCTTTTTCATTTTGGACTCTCTTTGCAAATGTTGAGAAATATGAGAAGGTTTCTCCTTTATTTGATAGAAAATATACCCATGTAAATCGAGAGTAATCATCTACTATCACAAGACAGTACTTCTTACCTCCAATGCTCTGGGTCCTGGTTGGTCCAAATAAGTCCATGTGAAGAAGCTGCAATACACGATTAGTAGAAATCTGTTTTATAGACTTAAAAGAGCTTCTTACCTGTTTTCCCAGTGTACATGCAGAGCAAAGCTCTGTCTTTTTGTAACTTAGTGAGGGCAAGCCACGAACAAGCTTTTTGCTAGCTAACTTGGAAATTCGTTTCATGCTGACATGTCCCAGTTTGCGGTGCTACATATCTACTTCATCTTGGACTGATAAGAGACATTTTGCAGTGTCTTCATTTATGTCCTGAAGATAAATATTCCCATGCCTTCGTCCAATAAAAGTCTTTGAAAAGTCATTGCTTGTTCTGGAGCATAGATTCTCTTTAAAGTTAATTCTGAAGCCGGCATCACACAACTAGCTGATGTTCAGAAGATTGTAGTTTAATCCTTTGACTAAGGAAACATTGTTGATGATTAAGCTACCAATCTTGACAATTCCCAATCCAATGATGTTTCCTTTGGTGTTTCCTCCAAACGAAACTATTCCTCCCTTGATTCTTTCGAATCCAATGAACATCTTTGAGTCTCCTGTCATATGTCTTGAACATCCACTATCCAAATACCATTTCTTCTTACTTTTGAAGCTTACCTGCAATGTTCACACATACTCATTTTTTCTTTGGTATCCAAATTTTCTTGGGTCCATTGAAGTTAGTAGTATAAGCCTTTTCTATCCACTTCTTTTGAATAGGTCTCCAGACTTTAGGACAATTATTCTCAAAATGTTCTCTTTCTCCACAGTTAGAACACTTTAGATTTTCACGACCAACAGATTCAACAAAATTCTTTTTAAAATGATTATTATAGGTCTGTCGAGAAGGTCTCTATTTAATCCTTTCCTTGACATTAGGAAAATCAATTAACGATTTACTTTCCTTGTAGAACCCAAGTCCTAACTTATCATAGTGAGGAATTTGGATAGAAAGAATATGCTGCAGATTTTTTGTTCCTTCAGAAAACTTTACATTAATATTAGAAATTTCCTTTCTGAGAAATAGATTCTCGTTTTGTAAAGAACTTTGATTTTTCTTTATTTCCAAAAGTTCCTTTTTAAGAGACTCATTTTCATTTATGATAGAATTACGACTTTTCTCTACTTCCGTAAATTCCTTTTTAAGATCATTAAACTTTTCTTTTAACGAACAATTCTGATGACTCAACTTACGATTTTCTACTTTTAAATTGGAGATCTTTTTCAAGGTAGATTTTAGATTTAAACACAGCTCATTTATGTAATATGAGATTTCTATTGGAATATCAGAGTGATTTACCTCGATTTCTCTGTTTGAATCTGAGTCTGAGCCTGAATCTGTTTTAGAGTTTGAGTCTGAGTGTGCCATAAGATAGATGTTTCCATATTCGTCTTCACTCTCCTCAACTTCTGTGTCACTCCATGTTTCAGCTTTGAGGGCCTTCTTGTACTTCTCGAATTTTCCTTTGTTCTTTTTGAGCTTGGGACAATTTTGTTTAATATGTCCCTTTTTCTTACACTCAAAACAAATGACATCTTTGGCATAATCATCCTCGTCATCAGTTCTGCGTTGTCCAGACTATCTGTTTTGTTTCCTGTTGTTGAACTTCTTGCCTTTTTTGTTTAATTTCTTTACCTTTTTGATCAGCAGTGCAAGTTCCTCGTCGTCCAGCTCTTCCTTAGAATCTGTATCATCAGAATCAGTGTTAGACTTAAGAGCAATGGACTTTTTACCTCTAGATTCCACTTCCTCGTTCATTTGTTCTGCTTCATAGGACTACAAAGTACCAACTAGCTCATCGACTGTTAGTGGTGAAATTCGCAAAGCTTCTCTGATAGATGTCTTCACGTTGTTCCATTCTTTTGATAGTCCTCTCAGAAGTTTGTTGACCTTCATTGGTCCAAGAACAGGCTGTCTTTGATATACCAATCCGTTTACAATTTCTGCGAAACGATTGAACATATCTCCTATGGATTCCCCATGCCTCATCTTAAAAGATTCGTATTGACCAAGTAATATGTTTACTTTGGTCTCCTTGACACGATCAGTTCCTTCATATGTCACATGTAGTCTATCCCATACTTCATTTGCTGTATCACAAGAAGATATTTGATTATATTCATTAGGTGATAAAGCACAATACAGAGAGTAAATAGCCTTTGCATCAATAGTTTGTCTCTTTGTTATCTCTTCTGGAGAGAAAGTGGCTGATGGTTCTGTTTCTTTCCCATCGTTACTCTTTGATGTTTTTTGGGTGTTATTAGTGGGCTCAATTCCCCTCTCAACCACATCCCATTCCAGTGGATCTTTCGATTTTAGAAAGGCCTTCATTTTATTCTTCCAAATATTGTAATCTTTGCCGTCGAAGTAGGGTGGATGAGTGTTGCTCTGCCCCTCAATCAAACCTGGTGCAAGAATACTAGCCATAGAGGATCTTTAACTCAAAAGTAACAAACACTTCAAGATCTCGAGCATGAGGCTCTGATACCAATTGACATTACTAGTATAAACACCTAGAGGGGGGGTGAATAGGTGTAGAGAGATTATTTGCACAAATATATATATATATATATATATATATATATATATCTATCTTTCACAATCAACAAACTGGAATCAAGTAGAGAGGGTTAGAGAAGATTGCAAATACTGCTTTAGACAAGTCTACGTCCACTCTCCGGACGACTAGCCAATCGGCTATATTTCAGTAGATGATCAATGGTGTTTACATACTCTCGAGTGTTTGTATTTGGTGATGATCTGTCTCACTAAGTCACTCTCTTTTGTAATACACTGGGATCACTCAAATACGCACTGTGAATAACAATTGAAGAATGGAATCAGTTTTGAAATAATGTTCATCTCATCTACCCCTAAGTCTCAACCTATCCTTAAATACTCTCCAAGCCACACTTAACCATTGGCTCTTTCCTTGAGAGTTTAGTCTTCCCTTCCTTGGACAAACTTTATAAGGCAAGTCTTTTTGACCGTTGAGGGTAGATCAGATCCCCTTAGATTCTGTTCGCCCATACAATTAGAATCTGGACTTCCATAAGTGCTCTATTCTTCTTTGGAAGTTACCCACTAATTGATCTTGTCAATCAGATTAGTATAACAGAATCAACATAAATAAGGTAAGTGAAATACTCTACCATTGGTGATCTTATCTTGTAGGTTCATTTTAAGTCTGACGGTCTTAAGTTCTGAGTTTGCCTAGATTTTCAATCTAGTACGGTCAGACTTAAATCTCAGTCTGGTACGGTCAGACTTAAATCTCAGTCTGGTACGGTCAGACTTAAATCTCAGTCTGGTACGGTCAAACTTAAATCTCAGTCTAATTGAGTCTTTCCGTCTGGTAAGGATAGACTCTAAGACATCTCATGCTTTATCTTTTGCTACTAGTAGACTTTAAACCTGTCATTCTGTGTCCTTTTTCTTCAAGAGATTGATATAAATATCATTCATAAAATGTTTTGTTAGCATCAAAACTAGGAGTTTTCTCAATAAGTCGGAATCCCTAACACTGGAAAGTCTGCCCTTGCCAATTCATTCCATAAAATTGGCAGGATAAGCGTGGCAGGTACTAATCTTCTTATTCATCTGGTGCAAGATCTTTTTCCTTCACAAATGTTTTGCATGGACGGTGGAAGCAGAATAACTCTTCTGCTGTCCCTCTTCACGTCCATATCTTTTCTGCTCGGGGCCATTCCTTGATAAAAATGTGATTTATCCTAATATAATGCAACATCTAATTCATTCATTGATCCATGAGGCATCCTAAGGTACGTGATAGTTCTTCATTGTCACGCCAAGAAGCATGCAAAAGTTTTTTTTTTTCAACCAACGACAACAAACACCAAGGAATCAACGTAGAGAGATAATATAAGATAAGACAAGGAGAATGCAATAAGTTTGGGACCACCACAACAAACCTTTTGTCGTGTTACTCAACACTCGACACTTGCCGACAACAAAACTGAAGTGGGACCACAACTCTTCCTCGTGTTTGCTACGGTTTGTGATTAGCAAGTCGGGTTGCAGCTGCGCACGAGCAAGTTAGGTCGTGCAGCTGCGCACAGGCGAGTCGGGTCGCATAGCCGAGTATGCCCGAGTCCAGTCACAGCTGGGTTGTGATCGAATTGGGTTTTCGCAAGACGAGCGTGTCTGGGATTGCCACAGATGGACAGAAACTTTGGGCGAAAGGGGCGCTTGATTCAAAGGCGTGTCTGGGATTCTCACCAAAAGAACAATTTCTCATGAAGAAATCTGCAAGAGAGATCAAATCTAGAGAAAATTTGCAAGAAAATTTGGGTGAGATTAGATTTGGGTGAGAATAGGGTTAGGGAAAGTGGCTGAGAAGAACAGTGCTCGAGAGGAATGCCTTGTTGAGAAGCCTTTAATTTATTTTTTGTTTTAGTGAACAAAACGACGTCGTTTTTGTCTCCGGCGGCCATGTCAGCGCCGGCAAGGCTGGCCAGCGCTGACTAGGATTCCATCTCAGATTTTTCTAATTGGGGATTGCTGGATGGACTTAACTGGCACAAAGACAAAAGATTTATGACTGAATTGGCCAAAAAAAAAGGTTTAGGACTGAATTGACACAAGTCCGATAGGTTTAGGACTTTTTTGGCAATTCTCCCCATCTTTTCATGAAGAACTTCCAAGACTTTGTCATAGACCCACAACCTTGTTTGCTTCTTGGGCTCTCCTTGACTAGCAATTTTCCTACCAAGTTCTCTTAGCTGGTTATGCATTTTCAACTCATGATTATCTCCAACTTTCATTAGTGACATAGAACTCAATGCTTCAATTTCTGTCTTCGGATCAACACCAGGAGCCTCCCACATGTAGGATGCAATTCTCCAATCCGTTCCAATTAACAAACAAGCAATATCTAAAAATATCTTTTTTTGCCCATGGTCCAGCTCCTCATAACTTATTTGCAGCTTCTCTTGCACTTCCTTAATTTGTACTTTCTCTAACTTTTGTAATTTGACTTGCTAGAATCCTTGTTCTTGCCCACACAACAACGAACCTATGACTTTGAGAGCTAAGGGAAGCCTTCCAATAGTGGATATGATATCATCAGAGAGAGACGCAAAGTTACGCGGAGGAGAGTCCCTTAAAAAAGCATGTCTACTAAACAAGATCAAAGATTGATACTCATCAATTTCCTTGAGTTCATAACTGGAGTTCACTTCATCATGATCATTGAGAACATCTTTTGTTCTGGTCGTGATGATTATCTTACTTCCCCTCTCAAACCAATCATGTTTCCCAACCAAATGTTCTAATTGATATTTCTTATCCACATCATCTAGAAGAATTAGTACTTTTTTACCTTTACATGCAGATTTCATAATTTTAATTCCTTGATTCTTATTAGACACTTCATCCTTTCTTTTCAGTATATCCCACATTAATTGATTTTGCAAATCCAAAATTTTGTTCTCTCGAATATCTGCAATGAAACTACAATGCTGAAATCTGTTGAAGAGCTTATTGTAGACGACCTTGGCCAAAGTTGTCTTACCAACGCCCTCCATTCCATAAATAGCGACAATTTTGGTAGCATTGGGGTTATCATCCAGCAATCTCAAAACTTTCTCAACAGCATTATCATTTTCGACGAGTTGTTCGGTGACATCCAGCTCAAAAGCCATCTTTAACTCACTCCAAACTCTTGTGACTACCAGTTTCACCAGTTTTCCTACGTGGCTGTTAATAAAGCATCCGAGATGAAATGCATTAGAAGAATAATCATATCCTGCGATATCTCGTTATCAACACACTCAACATATAGAGTAAGAAAAGCACGTACAAGTTGAGAAACATAAAGTCTCTTCTACTAGCAAGATCCTGTCGAAAGAAAGTAAACAAGGTTTCATAGAAAATTAAATACCCATTAGACGTCCATCCATTTAGGTCAGCCGCTTCTCGGAGCGCTTGTGTCCATTTATCAACAGCTTTCTTTTCATACTTCTCCCTTAAACACGAGAAAATCTCTGCATAGATCCCTTTTTGGTGTCGCACATCAGACGGTTCAACGTGGTAAAATATGGGCAAGATAACATGCCCGCTGCTGTTCTTGCACTCCACCATTTGAGCAAGCTCTCGGAGGCACCATTTGCTCGAAGAGTAATTCTGAGAGAGAACTGGAATTGAGATCTTACTGTTCTTAATAGCGTGGACAAGGTTGGGGGCGAAGTCCTCTCCTTTGGGAAGCTCATCGTTGTCTCTGAACACGGATATTCCAGAATCAACGAGGCCTTGGTAGAGGTGATCAGTAAACTGTTTGCAAGTATCTTCGCCGCAAAAGCTCAGGAAGACGTCGTAGATGTTACTTCCCATCGAAGTGGCGGTTGAGCTGGGCGCACTGAGATCGTCTGCTTTTCGAAGTATTCTCTCTCCGTTGTTCTTGACAAAATTATGCGAGAACCAAGGAAAGAATCAGCGCAAGCAAGACTGAGAATAAACGCCGACGCTGGATCAAGTATTTAACTCTTTCAGATGACTCTTGACGCAGTTCTCTCTACTGATACGAAATAATAAAATGACTATATTCGGGATGTCCAAGAAGATAGCCATGCGGAGGGAGATTTTTTGGCAATTATACTTCAACATGCACATTGATGAGGAGGAAAAATCTAGACAAATTAATAAAAAAAATTAATGGACGTAGTCGCGGCGAGAAGAGGTTCCACTGGTGAAGTGGACATCCTTGCGAACCAACCTTGCCCTGTAACTCGATTTAGCATTCTGTTCCACCTCTACGACTCCACCAACACTTGGCCCACGTCCTCAAAAGCCCGAGTTGCATCAATCAAGTACTAATCTCTATGCTATAATATCAACACATTTTTGTCTTCTATTATGGTGTGCGGAACACAACTAAAATAAACAAAAAAAAAAATGACGACAGCTACCAGTAAGTAGTCGAGTGTAGTGATGGTATAATTAATTGAGCTCTCGAATAAATAAAGCCATCGTTTAATTTGTCTCTCCTTTTCATGATACATTACACATGGTGTTTGTTCCCTTTGTCAATATGACATTTATGTCGAGCGAAGTCTTTTTGTGACCATGTTTCTACTTTTAAGGCGGGGAAAGTACAACATGCTAGAGCCTCCAGCATTTTTCGTGTTCCCCGCCAGAAGAATCACTTCATTCTAGTGAGGTCAGGAACAAGAGGCTCCAGCATCCTTGTGTTGCCAGAATTGTAAGTGGCTCTAGGATTCTCCCATTCTTCTTCTTATCGAAGAAGAACCAGCCACAAATAAAGCCAGAGAAGTACCATTTTGCTCTTTTATGATGGAGGAAATTACAGTGGTTTCCTTATCAACCAGGAATATTACTTGACTATTATGTATAATTCAATCTCTCAAAGCAAGCATAATTTAGTAACAGAGGTGGCAAAACGGTCAGAATTCTCTCTCTTTCTCTCTTGTAAACACGCAGAGACCATGAATTACACAAGCAAACAGAGAGAGAGAGAGAGAGAGAGAGAGAGAGAGAGAGGGGCAAAAATGGCCAGAACATGAGAGATTCACCTTTGGCTGTGGACGGGACGTTTTCTACTATTGTGGATAATTTTGAGCACGAAGTGATTCCTTTCTGCACCACATTTATAGGGTCGCCATGAAACAGACAAAAAGGAAAGTAGGAGGCACGGCATGAAGATGAAGTGCGAGATTGAGCTTGACTAGTGATTTGTAAAATATTATTTGTAGTGGAAATCTAGAGATCTTTCACATTTTGAGGACTCTAAGACGCTCTTGGGGTTCTGTCACGGACGTGCTTGTTAATTGACTAAAACTAATTCTTCAGTCAATGCCTTCTTGTGGCCTTAACCTATATGATTATTCCTATTGCCTCTCAGGAGTCACCGTTTCTTTTTCTGAGAAGTAATTACAATGAACTAATATAATTGATGTCATTAGAAAATAAACTGGCTGATTAACCTGGATTTTGCAAAGTCATTGCCTTGTAGGCATTATCCAGTGAATGATCAATCCCTTCACTACTCCAAGTGGCCCTTTCTCTTATACTTCTATTAGCCTTCCTCTACTCGTTCTTAATCGTTGCCTTCTAGGCATTATCCTCGGGAGCCTGTGCATCAAGGAGCAAGTCTTATATACATGCGCTGCATATGAGCCCCTTTAACCTCAACCGTTAAATCATGAGTGTCCACATTATTTATTGGCTGAGATGAAGTAGGTTCATATGTTTCAAGCACATACAAGAATTTAGTACTAAGCCTTGGCATCACTTCATGGAAATACAGCCGGTGGCTGTTCTTCCTCTGTGTTCTAATCAGAAGCTATTGGTATGTGGAGAGTACTCTTGCTGTTTAATTCGGAAAGGCCATGAAGAAGCCTTCTTGTTGCCCGAGGAGGAAAAGAAAAATCAAGTTGAGCGTATGAAGTGGTTAGCCTGAGAGCAATATTAGTCTCATGCTTAAAAGTCTTTGCCTTCTTGTGGACCTCAGCTATCAATTTGCAGTGAACAAATGTACAACGGAGAAAATTGGACAAGTTAATTAATGATTGAGTAGATTTAGTTATAGCATAAGAAGCTCAACCGGTGAAGTGGAAATCCTTGCGGTTCTACCATGTCCTTTCATAAATTACTTCTGTCTTGTCTAGTTATTTTGGAGATGCTTGGTACTAGTAGATTAACTAGTTCTTACTACAGCCAAAAAAGATCGGTGATTTGTTGTTCAAGCAGAGAGCGCCTGCTTTTGCCTTCCTGGGAGACTGAAAGAGACTTGTCACCTAATTTAGAGGGAACCCAGTCAACGTTCTAAAATGAACATAGCAAGAAGAGATACCAATTCTACAGCAAAGCGGTCCGTGAGTGACAAAAATAAGAAGGAAAGGGCTTAATAAAAGGACAAGAATCCACATTACTCTAGACAATATATACAACAATTGTTGCTCCTTGCTGGATAAAAGCTATCAGTAGCTACCTTGGCGTTTTCTGATGACTGAAGTTTTGATAGTTCATTGACTCAAAACTTATTCCTATTGGCTTTCAGGTGTCATCATTTCTTCCCCGACGCGCGATTAGTCCTTGCCTTCTAGGCATTGTCCGGTGGCGCTTCCATCTTGGCGCTTACTGGAGTCAATACTCATGGGAGGATGGTTCAACCTTTATATCGCAAAGCAAGGAAAGAAAGAAACGAAAGTAATAGCTATACTGCCTATAGACCCATGCTATGCACACATGAAGAACTAATATTAAAAGACCCCCTTCAGACGTTCGAAGAACTAATATAAAAAGACCCCTTTGGACGTTTTGTAATTTGCATGTGCAGTTAGGTGAAAAAGTAAATTAAAAAGACCAAGACCTCCAAGCAAATTTTTTTGTTTTTTGAAAGATGTTCGAACCTAATTTTTTTGTTTTTTGCATCTAAGTTAGGCATTCCATTATTGCCGTGACTTGTTCTCATCTATATTCAGCCATGTAGAAAATACTTTGAAAAAAGTCTCACTGTTTGCTCAAAAAAATGAATGATAAAATCATCGAGCAAATATATATTTCTCATGGAGAATGCCCATGCCAACCACCCACTAAAAGTGCTTTAGAGCACTACTTTACATTTATCTAATAAGAGAGATTCATTGAATCTAATTTAGATCTATACATGAGACGTGCTTGATTTTATAAGCTTAATTTTAAGCCGTCAGTAGCCTTTGATGAGCAATTTATGATAATCAGCACCAATCATGCCATGCAGAATGCCAATTTCTACGTTAGCGATTTTTGGCTAAAATTTATAGATAAACTACATTGGAAAATTGTGAAATATTTATAATTCAATTGGTCAAATTGAAAAGTTTAAGACTGAATTAGTACAAGTGAAGTATATTTAAGATTTTTTTGGTAACTTTTCCAATTATTAAATGACCGATAGCAGCACATGCTTATAATAGGCTTCTTAGGACATCGGCCCTCGACAGTGCAGTAAACAAATGCCTAATCACTTGATGCCTTTTCCGGATTGCTGTAATGAGATATCAACTGGAACTACTTGACACAAACGTAACTTGGGGTAGTCCAATCTTGGTGCTGTATGAAGTCAACCGACCTGAGATGATTTTGTTATTATTAAGAAAATTCATCATTTCAGCCTTAAATCTTTAAACCTTTTAATTGATCTAATGTCAACACCTTTACATGAAAATCCAATCAAGTCCTCCTCGCCATTTATAGCCTGAATTTATTAATATAGGGGTTCAATCATTACCAACAATCTTAGATGGCAGCCGGAGAAATGTCACAATGTATATAGTAAGGTTCCATTTGTTTTGCAAAAAATAATTAATTTATTAAATATTTTTCTAAAACTAATAGCTTATATCTCTTTAAAATATAAATAAACGAAATTTTTTTCATTATTCATGAAAATATTTGGATATAAATTATTGTCGGTAATAAAATATTTTTCATTAACTAATCATTTCAAGTAATCATTTTTAAGAAAATGTTTTCCAATCATTTATTTTTCATGAAAAAAATAGAGTTTAAAGCTCCGTTTCCTTAGCGGAAAACCTTTTATGGAAAAACATTTTCCTCATTTTTCGGCATTTGGTTCGCTTAGAAAAATGATTTAAGAAAAAATGTTTTCCTAATCAAGGAAAACCTATACTTAAAGTCAGTAATGTAAGGACCTGGGGCTCACTGAGTAATATTGTCTGCTTTGGGCCGAAACCCGCACGGCTTTAAAACGCGTTGTCTGGGGTAGAGGCGCTCAACAGGCCCTTCCTCATCCCAGCCCAATATTGTCCTCTTTGGGCAAGGCACTCAACAAGCCCTTCCTCGCCCCTCAAGGCTTTGTTTTCAGCGCAGCGAAAGCGTACGTGAAATGCGTTACTCAGGGGAGAGGGATCCCAGCCTTATAAACCATCCCAGGACTCCCCCCTAGGCGATGTAAGACTCCCCCCTAGGCAAGAGACATGTGACCCCCCTTCTTTGCGCACGTTCAAGGATCGAGGCACGGACGCATCACCATCCCTCTTCCTTACGCACCGTCGCTTGGCCCGTCACATTCTCTCCCCCTTCGGGCAAGAGACATGTGACCCCCCTCCCTTGTGCACATTCGAGGACCGAGGCGCGGACGCACCGCCATCCATCCTTCTCACGCACCGTCGCTCGGGCCTTTACATTAAACCGACGGGGTTGTCACGCCCCGACTCTCGAGCTCGCGGCAACCCCATTACCTTGGTCGATTGAAAGCGACGTCCCAGGACCCGTTGACGACCATTCATTTTATCTTTCGTTAAGCGCAAGCGGAAGACGAACCATCCTCAGACAAACAAACAATCAAACAGGGATAGAGGGATGAACAGCAAGAACAACAGCAACTACTCAATTATTCAAATTACTGGATTAACCAATGGAGGATCGTTTTCCAAATTACAAGCCCGACAAAAAGGGGGCCAATCCATCCTCTAAGCGAAACCAAAAGAACTAGGCTAATCCAACAATACACAAAGAACCCTCAGGTTCAACACTACGGTCACTTGGACTGTAACATCCTGAAATTCAAGTCCTTTTAGGGAGGAACGAGCATTAATTTTGCCAATGCATTGTTGGTTGATCTCACTCGGAACTGATCACTCTTGAGATACTGACCTTGAGGGGAAAGGCTAATGAGGATAGAACTCGTGCGACTAAAGAACTTGACCTGGGAAAACGACTAAACCGTGAGACTTGCGTAAGAACGATCCTGTAGATATGCAGGCCGATTTTAGGGACGACTAGAAGTCGATTCGTAAGCAGAACATAATGAGACGACGGGTGATTCCGTCTACTATTATCGAACCCGCAAACGGCCCTATGTTGATCCTTGATAATCATGTACTTTGAAATAAGAATCGATTCTTCGCAATTTCATGTAGTCAAGGACATCCATGTGTCGAGAAGTTTTGAACGTGAACTGGCACGAGTCGGTTATGCGTGAATCCTCGAAGCCGCCTGTCAGTCTGAGTAGTACCAAAATGGCATTCGGGCGAAATTGACATAGCATGAGAATCCAATATTGGACTTCGAATTTTCAGGAACGTTCGAGAAGGACTTTTGGATGATGCTTCTTAGACAGTCGACACTGTCAGTTGAGCCGAGTATTTGGAAAATGGATTTTCGGACCAAGAAAACGAGCCTACGAGGACATGGGCCAGGCAAAATCAGTGTGGGCCTCACGCCCAAGGTGGGACAGCCACCATGGAAGGCCCAAGGCAAGCAAGTGAGCCCGTTGGGCCAAACCGACCTTTTATCCTTCTAAGCCCATTGTCTAAAACTGAGCCGATTCAAGCCCAATAAATTCCCAAGCCCGTTTCTATTTATTTTCCGGCCTTTTTCCTAGGCCCGCCCTCCATTTTCAGCCCAAGGACAGATTGGGAAATGTGCAAGGTGGAAATGACCAAAATGCCCTTGGATATTTTGAAGAAAAGTCAAAAAGAAGAAAGAGAGGATGAGGTCATTGTTTGGCAAGTGGGGCAAGCATTGATGGCCTTGATAAGGCTTATCCTTCAGCCTTCACTTCACTCTCTCTCTCCTCTTCATCTTCTCCAAAAACCGCACACCTCTCTCCCATGATTTTCCCTCCTTCCTTCTATTTTTCAGTTTGACCTTTCACCGAAATCTGAGTTGTTAATTGCCTTCCCGTTGGAATATCGTCTCGTGCCACCCACCATTGTGTTCATAAGAGAAATTTAGTTCAAATAGCGTCGGCCGATCGCCGGAAGGAGCTTCCGGTCAACCCGTATTCTGGCCGAAAGCCACCGCCAGCCTGACCGTTTTTTGACCGCCTACTGCTGTTCTGTTTTGCTGTTTCGGCCATTTTCCTCCCTTTCTGACCCAATCACCGCCCATCCCAGCCACAAGTGATTCCCTCTCAACCCCCAGGTTCCGTTGGTCGCTGGCCCGCCGCTCGTCGGAGCTCCGGGCAGCCCGTTGAACTCCGATCAGCCACTTTCCTCCTTTGCAATGCAGTTTTCAATGTTGCAGTGGGTATTCCAAATTTGTTGCTGCTGTTCCAGCCCCGGGACCACCTTGGATCGCTGTGGTAGAGGTCCTCAGGTGTCGGGTTCGTTGCCGCCGCCACGTCCATGTCGCCGGCTAGCTTAACGGATGAGTTTAACTTCTAATCCCTATTTAGTGCCTAAACTTGCTTAGGGTTGGTTAGTTAGTGTTAATCTTGGTTTAAGGGGTTTAATTAAGTTGTATTAGCCCTGAGATAGGTGGTTAGATAGATGATTAAGATTAGATTAGTTTAATTTTGCTTATTTAGCTTAATTGTACTTAATTTGGGATTAATTGTGTTTATGTGATTAATTAAGCATGATTTGCTTTAATTGAATTGATTAATTGTTTTAATTAGTGTTTTGTTTAATTTCTGGATTAAATGTTTTAATTAATTGAATTTCGGAAAAATCACTATTCATAACTACTGTTCACGATTACTGTTCACGAGCACTATTCACAATTACTGTTCACGGCACTGTTCATCTGGAAGCTAATTTTTGTCTGAATTTGATGTGCTATTGATTGTTATGATTAATTGAAGTACCAATTGTTAATTATACTCATGATTGATGATGAAATGTGTGATCGAGTGTTGGTTGGATTTGGATTTTGAAATTGTCGAGTGAGATCGCATGACATATTGCGTGGGTTATCTGAAATGGCATATCGCATGAGCATGGGTGATGTTGCATTCACAACAGAGCAAAGATATAAATGGATTGTTTGATGACGTGTTGCATGATCACATTAAAAGAGGGAACCCGACATTGCCGGAAGACCGCCAATCCTTATGGGGTTGTGCCGTGGCCTTTTGGTCACCTGACTTCGGTCGGATGCCTAACGAGGGACATGTGACGGGACTGCGGTAGTGGGCGGGTCCTATGTTCCTGTCAGTTGCGGGACTGCGGTAGTGGGCGGGTCTTGTGCTCCTTCGGGAATGCCGTCAGAGGGAAGGGATGACCCCTGATGTCGTCATGCCTTGAGGTAAAGAGGACAAAGCTGGTTTAGCTAGGAACCGCCAACTATAAGGTTGTGCCGTTGGCCCAGGAGGAGGCGTTAATAATCGGAGCATGTGTGAGTGTGAGACATGAGAAAGTTGTGTGAGATACTCTGATTATTCGCATGCTCTTAATGTCATGATGATTTGTGGTACGCACGCATGAGTTGACAGTCGTGTAGGGTGTGGCAATGGCCAGGTGAGATCGCTTGTGGCGCGACTCGTATGTGATTGATGAATTGTGTCATCTAACGGCCATGTGCCTTGCTTGCATTGTATGAGATTTGACGTGCAAGGTATGACATACCGGGTAAGGTTGCATGCGAACCGAATATTGATTGTGGGTGGCCTTGTCTATTATTGGTCGTTGTTTGGTTTTGGTTGTGGGTTGTTGGGTTGAGTGATGAGTGGTTCTGGAGAGATACCCCGGGTTGAGTTGGCGTACTAACCAGGGCTTAGGGGGAAGAACTCGCTGATATTTTATCTCAACCCGTCGTGGTAAACATTTTCAGGTCCTTAGAATGGCATACCTGCAGTGGAGAATCTTGCCCCCGCTTCTCCAGTGATCGACTCAACGGAGCTTGTGTCCGATGGGTCCGAGTGACCATGGTATTGAACTTGAGGGTTCTTTGTGTACTGTTGGATTAGCCTAGTTCTTTTGGTTTCGCTTAGAGGATGGATCGGCCCTTTTTATCGGGCTTGTAATTTGGAAAACGATCCTCCGTTGGTTAATCCAGGAAGATGTATAAATGAATAGTTGCTGTTGTCATTGTTGTTCATCCCTCTATCCCTGTTTGATTGTTTATTTGTCTGGAGATGGTTCGTCTTCCGCTTGCGCATAATCAAAGATAAAATGAATGGTCATCGACGGGTCCTGGGACGTCGCTTTCAATCGACCAAGAGAAGGGGTTGTCGCAAGCTCGAGAGTCGGGGCGTGACATGGACCCATCGGACTCAAGCTCCGTCGAGTTGATCACTGGAGAAGCGGGGGCAGGTTTCTCCACTGCGGGTATGCCATTTTAAGGACCTGAAAATATTTAACCACGACGGGTTGAGATAAAATCTCGGCGAGTTCTTCCCCTAAGCCCCGATTAGTACGTCAACTCGACTCGGGGTATCTCTCCAGAACCACCCCTCACTCAACCCAATAACCCACAACCAGCAAACAGCAGGTCAAACAACAGACAGGGCAACCAACATAGCAATATTCTATACCCTGCACGTTCAATCTCATACAATGCAAGCAAGGTACATGGCCATTAGATGAAACAGTTCATCAATCACATGTGAATCGCGTCACAAGCGATCTCACCTGGCCATTGCCACACCCTGCACGACTGTCAACTCATGCGTGCGTACCACAATTAATGCGATCATCACGACATTAAAAGCATGCGAATAATCAGATCATCTCACACAACTTTCTCATGTCTCACACTCACACATGCTCCGATTATTACGACCACTAGGGCCACGGCACAACCTTATGGTTGGCGGTCTATCGGTTGAAGACCAGGCATCGTCCTCCCCCATGAGGCACAGCGACGTCACGGGCTCTCTCCCATCGACGGCATTCCCTATGGAGCATGGGGCCCACTCACTGCCGCAGTCCCGCATCTAACCACTGTTAGGCGACCCAATGGTCACGGCACAACCCCATAGGGATTGGCAGTCTTCCGGCAATGCCGGGTTCTCTCATTTAATGTGATCATACAACACATCATCAAGCAATCCATTTATATCTTTGCTCTGTCGTGAATGCAACATCACCCATGCTCATGTGACATGCCATTTCAGATAACCCACACAATATGTCATGCGATCTCACTCGACAATTCCAAAATCCAAAATCCAAAATCCAACCAACACTCGATCACGCATTTCATCATCAATCATGAGTATAATTAACAATCGGCACTTCAATTAATCATAACAATCAATAGCACATCAAATTCAGACAGAAATTAGCTTCTGGATGAACAGTGCCATGAACAGTAATCGTAAACAGTAATTATGAACAGTGATTTTTCCGAAATTTAATTAATTAAAACATTTAATCCAGAAATTAAATAAAAATTAATTAAAACAATTAATCAATCAATTTAAGCTAAACATGCTTAATTAAATACATAAGCACCATTAATCCCAAAGTAAGCACAATTAAGCTTAATAAGCAAAATTAAGCTAATCTAATCTTAACCATCTATCTAACCACCTATCTTAGGGCTAATATAACTTAATTAAACTTCCTAAACCAATCTTACCACTAATTAACCCAACCCTAAGCAAGTTTAGGCACTAAATAGGGATTAGGAGCTAAACTCACCCGTTAAGCGGGCCAGCGACACGGACGCGGCGGCAGCGACGAACCCGACACCCGGGGACCTCTACCACGACGATCCAAGGTAGTCCTGAGGCTGAGAACAACAGCAACAAACTCGAAATCCCTCTGCAACTCTGAAAAACTGACTGCACAGGAGGAAAGTTGCTGATCGAAGGAAAACGGGCTGCTCGGAGCTCCGGCGAGAGGCGGGCCAGCGACCGGTGCCACCTGGGAATCGAGGGGGAACCACTTGTGGTTGGTATGGGCGATGATTGGGTCAAAACCGAAGGAAAATGGCTAAAACAGGCAGAACAAGCAAGGATAGGCGGAACAGTGACGGTCCAGCAACAACCGGCTTTCGGCCACCGTACAGGTCGGTCGGCGGCTCCTTCCGGCGATCAGTCGATGCTATTTGCACGGAAATTATCTTCTGAACACGATGGCAAGTGGCACGAGACGAGATTCCAACGGGAAGGCAATGAACAACTTGATTTTCGGTGAAAGGTTAGAACTGAAAACTGAAGGAAGGAAGGGAAACTAGGGAGAGAAGTGGTGCGGTTTTGGAGAAGATGAAGAGGAGAGAGAGAGTGAAGTGAGGCTGAAGATAAACCTCAATTAATGGCATTAATTGCTTGGCTCAAGTCCCAAAAACATGACATCATCTTCTCTCTCTTCCTTTTGACTTTTCTTCAAAATATCCAAGGGCATTTTGGTCATTTCCACCTTGCACATTTCCCAATTTGTCCTTGGGCTGAAAATGAAAGGGTAGGCCTAGGAAATGGGCCGGAAAATGAATAGGAATGGGTTCGGGAATTTATTGGGCTCCAATCGGCTCGGTTTAAACACCGGGCTTGGAAGGGTAAAGGGTCGATTTGGCTCAACGGGCTCACTTGCTTGTCTCAGGCCTTCCATGGTGGCTGTCCCACCTTGGGCATGAGGCCCACACTGATTTTGCCCAGCCCACATCCTCATAGGCTCGTTTTCTTGGTCCGAAAATCCCTTTTTCCAAATACTTGGCTCAACTAATACTGTCGACTGTCTAAGAAGCATCGTCCAAAGTCCGTCCCGGACGTTCCTGAAAATTTGAAGTCCAATATTGGATTCTCGTGCCTTGTCAATTTTGCCCGAATGCCATTTTGGTACTACTCTGACTGACCAGCGGCTTCGAGGATTCACACATAACCGACTCATGCCAATTCACGTTCAAGACTTCTCGACACATGGACGTCCTTGACTACATGAAATTGCGGAGGATCGATTCTTATTTCAAAGTACACGATTATCAAGGATCGACATAGGGCCATTCACGAGTTCGATAACAGTAGACAGAATTACTCGTCGTCCCATTATCTCTATCCGTGAATCGACTTCTAGTCATCCTTGAAATCGGCCTGCATATCTACAGGATCGTCCTTACACAAGTCTCACGGTCTAGTCGTTTTCCCAGGTCAAGTTCTTTAGTCGTACGAGTTCTGTCCTCATTAGCCTTTCCCCTTAAGGTCAGTATCTTAGCAGTGATTAGTTCTGAGTGAGATCAACCAACAATGCATTGGCAAAATTAATGTTCATTCATCCCTTAAAGGACTCAAATTTCAGGATGTTACAAGTAAAATGATTTCCCTCTTGGAAAAACTAGAAAACATTTTTCAAAATATGATTAAATATTGACGCTTAGATTTGAAACTCTATGCTTGGGCATTAAAACTCTAATGTTGATTCCTAGGTCTTGGCGTTCAGGACCAAGTCTCTGATGGTTAGGCTCAGTCGCCCATGCTCAGGCACATCAAGGTTGGGCGCGAACCCTTGGTGCTTATGCCCGATTCCTCGACACCCAAGCCCGGGTCCATAAAGGATGTGCTTGGGTCCCCCACACTCAAACTCTAGTCCACAAAGGCCTTGCACAGGTTCTTAGCACTTGGGTTAGAGTTCTTAATTAATGAAATGTTTATTCTTATAAAAGTATTTTAAAATGAAACATTTAATATTTTTTAATTCGAATTTTTAATATTTTTTCCTTGTTTTTACTTTTCCTTCTTTCTTGGCTATTGGCTGGCCGTGAGCTTGTCCTCACTCGTAGCCGATTGTTGGCCATCACCATGGCTGGCCACTGCCCGAAGAAGAAGGAAAAGGAATAAGAAAAAAAATTAAAAAATTGATTTTTTGGTCATTTTTTCCTAGAAAATCTAATTTCCCTATTAAATGGAGGAAAAGGAAAATATTTTCTGATTCATTTTTAGGCTTCAAGAAAACACCAATAAATAGTTTTATTTTTCTAGAAAATGACTTATAGAAATTCAAAAATGTCATATTTTTCACGAGATAAACGGAGCCTAAGAAGGGCACATTTTCCTTTAGATTTTTGATTGATGGGTTAGCCAGATGGACATAAAAGTTTAGATGTGTGCTGATATCTCCAAAGTAACTGACAAGTCTAATATTCCATTTGCCCAATAATTGCACTATGTTTGGAGATTGTAAATTTGATAAAGCTCTAGTAAACTTTTAATATTATTGGTAAGCAAAATTAGACTGTAAGTTATTTATCCAGGTAACTAGTTTTAACTAACCAACGAAATAACCAATTTTGTCATTCTTTTTTTCTTTGGTCGGTAATTTTTTCATTCTCAAATGTGGTATTTAATAGTAGATTACCATGTACTTCTGAATTTGACAAGTGGGCTCGTCACTTACATCAGGATTATGATTTTATTATCGCCATATTTAGTAGTAGGTTACCGACTGCTTTAAAATTCACAAGTAGGATCTTAATCTAAATAATTCTTCAACAAGATAACGATATTATCATCCTAAAATGTAGTAACTAATAGTAAAATTCAGTATACAATAAAATATTACAATTGGGACTGTGAAGCAGTTAGTAATTTACAAATTAATTAATTAATTTATTGCCTCAACGTCGAATAGTAGATTACAAATTACTTTCAAATTTTAAAAGTGGGACCCATCATTTGATGAATAATTTGTCAATGAAATAGTGATTTAGCATCCTCAAATCTAGTATCTAGCAGTAGATTACCAACTACTTCGAAAATCTTATAAATGGGCTTGACAAGTAGTTTGTAGGTTAACCCATGGAATAATGATTTTACAACATTTAGTTGTGTATTATCTAGTAATTTATAGTTTTACAAGTGAGCCAATCAATTAAGTAGCATATTAAGATTTTGTGAAATCAATATCAATTGTTCTAAAAGCTTAAGCTGAACTTATTGCTTTAATACCATGTGAAATTTTGTGACATCATTTCCAATTGTTTTAAAAGTTTAAGTTATTAAATGAAGCCATGATCTAATATTTAAATAGTCATTCAAGTATCTTGCCCACAACATAATGAATCTACCATCTAAAATTTGGCGTACAATAGTAAATTGCCAATTCTTTAATTTTTACGAGTAGCTCATGACTTACTGACGAAAATGATGACCGAAGCTGACCATGCAAAGCTAAGTTCGTTGCAATTGCTACTTCTATATGCCCATTGATCAGGAGGGAAGAAATAGGCGAGTAAATAAAAAATGACTGCTTCTAGTCGTCGCGTGAAGAGGCTCAACTGGGAAAGCGGGCCTCCTTGCGAGCTAATCATGCCCTTTCTTAAAATATTTTATCTTGTCTATGTATATGAAGATGCTTAGAACTTGTACATTACTTATTCCTTAGTTACAGCCATAAAGGAATCAATGACGTGTCATTTAAGCAGAGAAGACTGAAAGAGACTTGGCGCCAAATTTAGAGGACACCAAGTTGGCGTTCTAGAAAACGTGCATAGCAAGACGAGCATCTCATTCTACAGCAAAGCATTCTGTTAGTGACAAAAATAAAAGGAAAGGGCATAATACACGGACAAGAAGCAATATTAGCGTATACAGTACAGACAACAAAGTTTAAAACCACTCTTTAAAGACACAAATACTTCGTAAAAATCACTATTTGGGATGGTTACTGGTTCATCCAAATTGTATCTTTCCTTTTTATTTTTATTTTTGTCTAAACCATAATCTATTTTCAGTTCCTATCGTGCTTTTATCCCGGAATTAGAGAAATTGAGGACTTATATCAAATTTTTGTCCTTTCCAAGCACTGCTGTTAACGAGCAAACCAATTCCATGGAAGATTTACCAAAGAAAAGAATAATGTAGAAAAAATATTTGAGTAATTTCTATATATTCAATAATTAAGAGTACGCAAGCTTTACAAAATGACTATTAATAATAACAAAATATTACAATATCAATCACAATTAATCGGGACCAATTAAGAGAGATAATGCAAAATGCTTAGAGATTGCAGAATCAAGGCAAATATGACTCTAACAGCTACGATTTTTAAAATGAGCAAAATGTATTAAGTTTGCCCATTGTAATAGGATTAATTATACACAAAGAGCCAGCTTATATTTATGGTTAATACTTAATGAGGAACATAAGTCGTTATTTTAATGAGGAACACAAGTCGTTATTTTCCTTTATTGACACAATATTAATTTTTTTTCGCAACTTGGTCATAAAGTAGCGAAAAGCGAGGGGTCTTTGGAATATTTCTTTTCCATTATTTGAGCAGACACGCAATCTGCCGGCCACTGATTGCATAGTCTTTACACAAATTTAAGTTCAAATAAAAAAACGGGTCGGGTGACTAAGAAAATTTCCTCAGTCTTTATTAATATAATTGACGTAATTAGTAAAATAAACTAGTCGATTGACCTGGACATAGCAAAGTGCTGGGTCATGGCCTTATTGGCATTTTCCTTTGAATGATCATTCTAACTGGGCCACTCCATTTCACTTCTAGTGGTCTTCCTCTGCCTCTCCACGTAATTAGTGGTTGCCTTTAAGGGATTATCCCATGATGGTTCCATCTTAGTGCTGAATGGAGTCAATATGCGTGGGAGGATTGTTTAGCGTTTATATTTTTGTCCTTTTGGACGTGTGAAGAAATAATATAAAAAAGACCAAGACCTCCTTTGAGCCTAATTTCGTCCGTTTATGCATCGGAGACTGCCAAGTGCCAATCCATTGTTGTCATAACTTGCTCTCATCTATATTCAACCTACATGAGTGGTTTAAAAAAGACTCGCTAGTGCTGAATCTAGAGATACCTTCTTATAGGCTAAAAGCAAGGTAAAAAATAGGAAGAAAAAAGAACGTAATAGCTATATTGACACTATAATTATATTCATATACGTCTTGAATTAGAACTAAAAATTAGTTCAATTACAGCGGAATTTTCAAAAAGAAATTAAGATAGATATCACTTATGGAGAGTGTCATATATCAGCCACCCATTGAAAGTGTTTTGGAGAACAATTTTTACATTTTATCTAATAAGATAGATTCACTGTATCCATGTTAGATCTATGTAAAAAACCTATTTGTAATTCATTGCTCTAACAAATTATGCTCTCTTTTCTGCATGCAAGCACGTTGACAATTTGGTTTTAATTAATTTATGAACTTTAATAAAATGACAAAAGATATTAAATTTGACTATCCAACGCTCATGTTCTTACTTCTCTTTGATTTTGGGCCCAAAATGATGTTAGTACGATCAGTTTTGCGAGTTTTTAAATTAGAGACACTAACCATAATGCCCCATACCTAGCAATTCAATTCAGTCGAGCATTCCAACCTTCCAACTAAACAGCGAGTATGATAGAGACGACGATCACCATCCCATTGCTAAAAAGCATTGATTCATCAATTAAATTTTCTCATCCGTCCCAACTACTACTCTTTCTTTCCGAGCCATCAACCTCTCATTTTTTGGTGTCGGTCAATGTGAAACACACTGAGTTTTCCACCAGCTGTTCGCGTGGCCTTCATTCCTCCGATTTAACACTTTCGCACCGCGTTATTTACATTGAATTATCTACCGGAAATCTTGTCTTCCACGGAAACATTTATTAGAAATCAACGTCGACCTACCTAAAGGGAACTACTTGGAGGACATGCCATAAGTGCTTTCCCAAGAAAATGAAAGATGAGGAGCTCCCGAAAGTCATATGTGAAAGCTAAGGCTCCTAAAAGTCATGGATCGCCTCGTTCAAAATTTGTGGGCTTCAGGCTTTTTGGTCCAACGAGCGATGTTTGTTCCATGAATTTCAGTTTGCACATTTTTCGAGATAAGAATATCGTTAGTATGATGCTCATTTGTATACCAAAAGGTTTCCATGAAACTAATTTCATAGTCCTGAGTTGCAAATACTTGGCAAGTATATTATCCTGCACACGGCTCTCCTGGTCTTAATAGGGACTGTCTGTTAGCCAACAAGTTGCTTCTCAAGCTATAAGCTTAGAACATAGTAATCTCAAGAATATCGGAAATTCTGATGCACAGGATCCCTTAAGAGAAAGTGCAGAGCATACTCCAGGATTTTTCTCAATCATAGTATTTGTTCAGAACCATCGTTCTAGACTAGAAGAGAATGGGAGTGTTTAGAAGATCATGTTAGAAGTAGAGTACACAACACACTTCTTATTTCACTCTCTGGTTTTTACAATGAGGGCTCCTTACTCTTATATAGGCAGAAGAGGATACAAGTGACAAAAGCAGACAGACTGGCCATGCTTGGAGCTAATTATGGGAACAAACTAGCCACTTATGGGCTATACGCATAGGAAGTCCTAAAGAAATCCCGTGACAGGCTATGAACAGTAATTTTCATATTGGTGCTATAGTAAAAGCAGACTAAATGAATAGTGAATAGTGTACAGTGACCAATGTATAGTGTTTTCAGGACGGCCTTTATTTGTCTCTTCCGTCTCTAACATTGTAGTCATAGTCCGAATCATTAGAGCTATGGTGAGCTATCTGTTCCGCGAAGAGAGCGTCTTCATCAATATCAGATGGACTGGAGCTTCTGTCTTTTTCTCTTTTAAAGCATGGATGAGATTCTCAATTTCTTCAGCCGACAGATCGGGTGGACGGGAGGAGTTGGCACTGAAAGAGCTGGAAAAGGGGACGTAATTTTGGGTGTCTCCCCAAGGGTCTTGTGAAAGTAGCCCTTCCCAAGGATCATAGGGGGTGGAGGAGTTTGGATTATTCTACCGAAAAATATGGAGTGCTTCTTGGATTTGGTCTCGAGTGGGATTCCAAGCTGCAGGGTGGTCCCAAGAGGCAGGGACCTGTGGGGAAAGCCATGCTTCTAGTGGGATGATGCGATTTTCTTGGTATAGAATCCTCTGGAGTTCTCGAGATGCAGGGCTACTGGTGGAGATGGAGTGAGGAAGTGTCTGGTGAATTCATGCAAATTCTTGGAAAACTTGGGGCTTATAACTTGAAGTTCCTGCAACAGAAGATTTGTCAAAAATCCATCCAGTGGGATGGCAATATGTCAATTATCGGTGGAATAAGACAATAGTGTGTCATTCTGGTTCAGGCCTTCCTTGACGATTTTGGATTTTGAAGAATTCCTTCCAGTATTGGTGAGGTTTAAACCATGCAAAAATATCCAGTAGATACTTCTGGTTATGATCATGACCAGTTGCATTCTTGATAAAAACCTATGAAATTTGCTCAGTGGGAAATTCAATGGCTATGGTGTACAGATTGAACATGTACTAAAATAGCCATTTTAGGTCTTCTGGAAATTCATCATTGGGAGACCATCGGAGAGGATGAATAAATGGATAATTTGGGTGGAGTCCACCTAGTCTGAGCATTAATCCTCCATGCTCTCGGAAGATTCGGAGATGATATTCCCACATGAGTTCTGAAAGCCTTTCTTTTACGACGTTGTGTTGAACAGCCAATGTGATATCGGGAGGATATTTAAGACTTGGCCAACCACATTGCATGTCAGTGGTGCGGTACATGTCTGAGAAAGGTTCCTTTTTGACATACATGTTGATTGCTTGGATTGGTTCTTTTGGTCTGGATAAGAAGTCGGCGAGGACATTCTTAGTTTCTGGAATGTGCTTGATATCAAAGGAATACTTGGAGAACCATTCAGCCCATCAAAGTAGCTGTGGATGGGGAACTTGCTTTTATTTGAACTTAAGCATATGAGGGAATGATGACATATCCATTTCAACAAGAAAATGGTGTCCAATGAGATGGAATTCGAACTTCTTGATGCCGTACTTGACTGCAAGTACTTCTTTGAAGGTGGAATGGTAATAGGTTTCTGCGTTGGAGAATCGACCACTTTTGTAGGCATAGATATGCCTGGTTCCATCAATTTCTTCGAAAAGAATGGCTGCCCAATATTTGTCGCTAGCATCTGTTTGGAGGATCCGTTTGCCAATGGATGGGATCTTTAAAGGAGGAAGATGCTGTAAAAGCTGTTTAAGTTGAGAAACAGCTTGAGTTTGCTTGGGTCCTCATGGGGGAGGGTCTTTTTTGAGCATTCGCTGGAGAGGTTGAAGATGTTGAGAAATGTGGAGAACGAAATCTCGCAGATAATTCACAATACCAAGAAATTACTGAACTTGTTTAGGATTGAGATCATTTTCAAGAAATTTTTGAAGTTCTTTGGCAATATGAGGTTCAGGGCAGTACGTGCCTTCTTTCAATCGCATGCCAAGGAATTCAATTTCCTTTTGGGCAATAATCATTTTCCTTTGGGAAAGTATAATGCCATGATGTTTGATTATATCAGCAAATTGGGTCAAAAGGTGAAAATGAGATTGTTCATCAGAATTGAACAGAAAGATGTCGTCAATATAGATCTGAGAGTTTGGGAGGATGGGCTCAAAGATTTTGCACATAGCTTTTTGGAAAAGGGAATGTGCAGTTTTGAGACCAAAAAGGACAACTGTCCATTGGAAGTGTTGGTTTGGAATACAGAACCCTGTTTAGGGTCAGTCTGTAGGGTGAATACCTAATTGCCAAAATCCTACCTTAAGATTGAATTTTGAATAGATTGTTGCTTTGGCAAGACTAAGAAAAGAGAGAATTTTGATGGGGTAATGGGAATTTATCATCCTGAAGGAACTGATTCAGAGGTTGATAGTTAATTACTAACCTCATTTTCCCACGGTTCTGTTCGGCCCGCTTGTTGACATAAAATACTTTACATGTCCATTGAGAATCAGATGGTTCAATGAGACCTTGGGCCAATAAATCTGCACATTCTTGTTGAGCAAGAGTGAGATGTTCTGGGCTCATGCCAAAATGACTGGCTTTTGTGAGATTGATGTCTTCATTCCTTTTGAAAGGAAGTTTAACATAGAAGAGAGAGTTTTTCCATAAGGGCTGAGTACAAATTTGAGAAAACTGGGAATGTGTCTTAGCACAAGAGGAGAGTAGGCTTTGGATAATTGGGTCTAGTAAAGCTGGTTGAACAGCATAGAATTGTTTAATGTCCACAAATTCTTTGAATTGGTTCCTAAAACGGAGACCATGTGAAAGGATTCTAAGCTTAGGAAGTTGAGTCATAATATCCCAGCCAATAATGATATTTTTGTCCAGAGACCAAGAACCAAGGACTTTGGTGGTAATAAAACACTGGGGAAAGAATTGAATGGTGATGGGTTTACTACAGTACTTTGTAGCAAAGTGTCACTAGAAGCAGAATTGAAGTACTTGGTATATGGTTTCCAAAATTCTTATGGGAGAATCTTTGTGTCGAGTATGGAAGAACTTGCTCCAGTGTCGATGAGTGCCACGAGAGGGATGGGTTTGTGGTATTTGGTCAAGAGAATATGAATGGGAATGTAGGGATGATGGACAGGTTCAGTGATATAGATGTCTGGAGGAGAATCAACGAAGAAGGTGAAGACATCATTGTCAGAATCTGAGGCTGAGGCTGAATCTGAGCTATATGTCTGAATAGCATAGAGAGTGTTTTTGGATGGTTGATCGTCTAAGGAGAAGACAGACTCAATATCCGAATCATCAAGCGGAATGCCAATGCTTTTGGCGATTTTGTCAATGAGATGGCTTCCACGCTTTTTTGCTTTTAGACAATTTTTTGCAAAATGTCCTTTTTTGTTGCAAATATAACATCTATCTTTGTTGCACTTCTTGGAAGAATGATGATGACTCTTTCGCAAAAATTTCCATTTGCCTTTGCTTTTTCCTTTGCGTGTCTGCTTGAAGGAAAACCGTTTAAAGTGTCTCTTCTTTTTGCATCCTGTGCAGGAAGGATCTGAGCAATCCTTAGGACAGTTGATCTTTAAACCGAGTTTGAAGCACGCCTTGTCAAGATGCCTGTTTTCTTTTAGATAGCTTTGGAAAACTTCTCTTCGGAGGTAAAGTTCTTCTATAGCAATATGAACAGCTTGCTAGATTTCACCAAGAGTAGATGGATCACTTAAATGTCAAAACTTTTTTAAAAACATTCATCATAAGTACTATACCATGTTGGATTTTCAACACTTAGGTGAATATGTTAAAAAAAATTGACATTTAAGTGATCAATTGAAAGTTATAGCACTCAATGCTACTTAAGTAGTCGGAAAAAAATTATGATACTCAAATGAGCATCGCAACAAAGTTATGATATTTATGGTATTCTTATTTTTGTATTTTCCTCGTGGGGCTATAAGTGGAGCGATAATGGTTTCCAAGCGGGCAGTAAGATCGCTACCCGTAAATAACAGGAGGCATACGAAAGCCTCGGAAAAGAAGCTAAGAGAGCCTCGCAGATAGAGAGAAAAAGCGAGAGCTGGCTCATCCGTCGAGTGCATGTTCGTATGGGCTTTGTTCACTTTATCATCTGATTTTCCAAGCGCATTCTTTTTGTCGTTCATATTCGTACGAGCAAAAGAACGTCCAAACGCTAGATCACCTCATTTTACTTTATTTTTTTGTTTTACTTCCCCCCGATAACTTCTCTTCCATTTTCGCAGTTTCTACTTCAAGATGCAAATCGATCAGAGGGAAAAATATAGGCAAATTTATAAATAGATAATTAAATGAACGGGTGGGATTTAGTCATGGAAGAGCCTCGACTGGTGACGTGGGCATCCTTGCGAACCAAGCCATGGGTAATTGGATTTGGCCGTGGCTGGGCCCCACCGCTTTACGTGGAGTGAGAGACTTCTCGATTGCCTACTTCGGAACGAGATAACTATTGGAGATTTTTTGGGTGGTGAACTGTCAAAATGCCCGTATTTCAGTCTTCTCACCCATCAACATTTGAAGTTAGAGGTGCAGACCTCTGGAGTGCCAAAAATAAGCACAAAGGATAAGTACTAAAAATTACAAAAGATACACTTAAGTGCTAAAATCGAAGCAAAATGGATCACTTAAGTGCTAATGGCGAAAAATTCCGGCCAAATTACCATGTGTCAATTTTCCGGCGACTTAATTTGCTGATGGAGCATTTTTTTTTAAATAAAAAATCCACGTGGCATTTTTTTCAAAATAAAAAATCCACGTGGTAATTTTTTTCAAAATAAAAAATCCACGTGGTAATTTTTTTTATAAAAATATCCACGTCAGATTTTTAAAAATTAAAATCGATTTTATTAAAAAAAAAAATTTTTTCAAAATAAAAAATCCACGCTGCACAGCCCTCGCCGATCCCCTCTCCCCCCCTTTTTTAATAAAATCGATTTTATAATAAAATATATTTTATAATTATTTAATATTTTATAATTAATAATTTTTAAAATTCACGTCAACCAAAACGACGTCGTTTTGGCTGATTTTTGGCCGATTCAGTTTCCGGCGAGCCACGTAAGCAAGAAAATTAATAAAAAACTGCCACGTAGGATTTCCAACGGGGTTCAGGCGACTTGGCACTTAAGTGATCCATTTTTTTTAAAAAGTGACACTTAAGTGTACCTTTTGTAAATTTTGGCACTTAAGTGATCTTTTGTGCCAACTTTTGGCACTCCCGCTGTACTTTTGCCTCTGAAGTTAATGCCTATCTTTACTCGATACGCTTCGTTTGGTGAGACTTCTACTCGATCTAATTAATATGGCGAAAATTGTCCTAAAGGTGTTAAATTTACTACATTTTATTTATTTAAATATGAATATTTTAATTTATTAATTAAATCTTAAATATTTTTATATTTTATCAAAAATATATATTTAATCAATTGTAATCAGAAATTACCGCATCGTCAGCCATAAATGAAAGTCGCCACTCTCACCTAGCCGATGAGGGTCATCGATCCTAGCCTGCGGTAATGAGGGGCTGTCAACCCTTACTTGTGATTGATAAGGGTTGATTGGCAACCCTCACGAATTTGATAGAGAAAATAAAAAATAAAAAATTAAAATTATAAAAAAAATTGGTCATGTTTGCGCAAATCATGTTATCAGCAATTTCTGATTAAAATTAACAAGATGAACTCAATTGGCAAAACATATAAAAATTTACGACTCAATTGATAGAATCAAAATGCTTATGACTAAATTGATAAAAGTGCAATAAATTTTAAATTTTTTTTGGACAATTTTTCCAAATATAATTTGAGAGTCTCAAGCTGCATGAACTGTCAAGAACAATCATTACCGAGTTGCAACCTTCATGAATTGCATCAATTCAAATAGCTGCTTCAATAAACTAAAAAACTATCACTAAGAAAGGCATAAACAGCTCCTGCAAATCGATGCTACATCGCGAGATCAACTTGTAATCCCCTGAATCAATCAGTGCTAAATCATGTTGTAATGTGAACTCTCAAAAAGCAATTACGATGTCCGACTATGCCTACATTCCTGTGCCAAAACAAATAGTCCATTTATACAGGCACTTCACTCCTAATCTCACAATGGAACCACCTCCACATATTGTTCTCTTTGGGTTTTGATGTCCCATATCAAAATAACGTTGTTTCTTTTATCATATATAGCATGGTATAATATTTCTTGCTATTTCAAACGTCCAGAACAAGCATCAACGGAACAAATCCACCTTGCACATCTTAAAAATTCTGATTTTTGAATGAAGATTATTAAAATCAAAGATAATTTTTCCAGACAAAATGAATTTGATCGATATTCTGCCCATGGTCAAATTTGACACATAAATCTGATCTGTGAATCCAAAATGGTCAGGGAATCTTCTAAAGAAAATATGGCAATGGATCAGAACATGCTAATGAATTACAATGAAAAGAATGGTTAAGGGACTGAGAAAAATGGAGTTAAGGGATTTCCTGTAGAGTACATATGGCTCATTTGGAGCAATTGATCCTCCAATTGAGCATCCTCACAGATAATATGAAATGGAAAGCATCTCCACAAGCGAATAAACAGAACCAAATAGATTCCAAGGGAGGAAACCAATCATTCTTCAAAAGCAGTACTCCGAGAAGATTGAAACTCAGATTTGCTGGTGATAGACATTGACAGCTTATGACATCCAACTTACCTAGAATGCATGTTGATCACTGTTAACGTTGTCAAGAGAATGATTTCTCTGAAGCATCATGTCATATTCCCTCATCAGTTTTCCCCGTTCCTCGTATCACATGATAGAAGGAAAAATTACCCTTTTGTCATGGAAAATTATTAAACTCAACCTAATTATTTTATGCAAAGGGAAAGTAGACAGAATGAAAATTTTTATAGCCAGATCCCTATTCCATCAAAAAATGTAAAAAATTGGATATTAAGCATTTTTCAGCCCTAAATGAAACACATAGATGCTGGGGATTTGACCCTCAAATTTTTTGTGAGGAGATGTGACAAAGGAGGACCCCTCCATTCTGGTCTTTGTAAATTCTGTTATGTGTAGCTGTTGGGCTTTCATGGTGTACTTGGCATCCCCCACTCCAGTGACTTGTCGTCTTGCTGAGTGTGTGTTGGTGCCGAGGCTCAACCCCTTGTAAAGTTGGTTCTGATTTTATATTACTTACCTTTACCAACAAAAAAAAATGAAACACATAGATAAAGAAAAATACTAGCATGCCCAAATTGAAGTTGGTTCATGAAGAGGCTTTTAGTTTTCGTGTTCAATGTAAAGTAAAAATAAAAGATTCTTCATTTCCTCTTCTTCTTTTTTCCTTCTCTTGAAAATATGTTTGGTTGGTAAAAATAAGAACTTCGGATAGGAAAGAAAATTTAAACATGTTTGTTGTGTCTTTGCAATCCAACGTTTTGTTCTTTCTTTGAACTAGTAATCCATTTTTTTATTTGGAGATTACAAGGCACCACAGCCCGCTACCAAGAAAAATCGTTTTATCAAGTAGGAGATGCTGATGAAATCTCTACCACGAATCATGCGACCTGCTTTATTTACCTTTGAAAGGAAACTATTAAAATAGGTGATAAATTTTCAAGAAACTTCTAAACCTTTCCTCTCTATACATGCAACAAAAATCTTGGATATAGTCAAAGAACCTATGAATTACTTGACTGCAGCCTTATGTCTTTGATCCCATTTACAAGCTAACTCTAGAACTTGATGAGTTGGCAAAATTCCAGCCAATGGTCTTATGGTAGAGTCTGTGGATAGAGATGCTTGACTTTTATTGGGTACAGTAGCTTAGGCTGCGAATGATAACATTTCTATTCCAAAAATCATTTCTGGAATAGAAATAAATTTTTCTATTTCTGAATGAGTTTCTGAGTCAAAAATCGCATTTGATAACGATAAAAATTTTATATTTTGGAATAGAAATTCATTTGATAATCAATAAAATTTTACTTTTCTAAGTGGCCGTGATAATGGGAGGAGTGGCGACTGGCGACTGGTGACCGATGACCAGTGACCAACAACTAGTGACCGGTGACCAGCGACCAACGGCGACTGACGGTGGCCGGCGGTGGAGCCAACTATCGTCGGTCGCCGCTCGCCGGTTGCCAATCGCCGCCCGCCACCCACAGCCCGCCCGTCGCCGGTTGCCACCCGCCGTCCGCTGCCGTCCGATCGCCGTCCATCGCCCACCCTCGGCTGCCGTCCCGTCGCCGTTCGCCACCCACCCTCGGCTACCGTCTGGTCGCCGTCCACCGCGCACCCTCGACTGCCGTTCGATTGCTGTCCGCCGTTATGTCGCCGTCTGCCACCCACCCTCGGCCACCGTCCGGTCACCGTTCATTGCTGTCCGCGACCTATGGCCGATGACTGGCAGCGGCAGCAGCCAAGGTTCGATAGTGGGTGGGGGTGGTGGTGGTGGTGGTGGTGAGTGACGGACGGAAAAAAACTTTTTCGGGTGAAAAGTAAGAAAGAGAGAAACAATTTCTGATTTCTATTTCAGAAATAAAAAAGTAAAACATTTTTGTTTCTGATTTCTGTTTCAAACTTATTTTTGGAATAGAAATTTGTTCCAGAAATAGAAATGAAATTTTTTTCACCAAATGGATTTCTATTCCAGAAACAGAAACAAAATGTTTACCATGCGTAGCCTTAAAGAGCAATGCGGTTCGGGGTAGCTTGTCTCTTAACTCTCTGCTTTTGTGGGGTGGCTGCAGTTACTGATAAGAAGGAAATGCTAGCACAAAACTATGGCATCCATAAGGTACCCTTTTGAGGCAGAGTGATTTTTCCATTGGCTCGCCTTCAAACTACTACGAATCAATCACGAGACCTTGCAGATTTCACAATTTCAAAATCATATCAAACATTGTTACTGGTAGGCAAACCTACATGATGATTGTATTGAAACTCTTGAACTTAACCCGGGAATTTAGTGCCCATAAGATTTGACTCCTTGTTGACACCTAAATTTTGATTGATCATTCATAATTTAATGCACAAAAATTTAGGGATTAATTTTAACCCCTAAACAAAAAATATTAGGATTAAATTACATAGCATATAGTTTTAGGAGCATTTATTATTGCATTTGCATTGGACTTGTGGCAGATGGGTTTCCATTGATGGTTCTAAGCTTTAATTTAACAAGTTAAACTAAGCCCATAAGGAAAAAGAATTTGGCTAGGCCCGTTAAGGGGTAACAAGTTGGAATATGAGAATGTTCCCTAGAAAATGAGAATATTCCCGAGAATATGAGAATATTCCCGAGAATATTCGCATTATTTTTTCAATATTCAAAGAAGGTGTCGGATGAAATATTGGAAAAATATTGCACGTGGGATACAAGAGCTAAATATGCAACTTGCAATTTTATCATCTTTTCTTAAATAACATAGTTCTCTCACCTATAAAAAGGGGGCCACACACATAGAAAAAAGACAGCCACAATTGAGAGAAAAGGAATGGTAGCGCAATATAGAGAGAGAGGAGAAAAAGGGTCCATTTTCGCTGCAGGTCTTGAAGGTCGGCTCACAAAAGGAGGCCTCTTCCCAAGAGACAAGGTAGGTAAAGTTCATATCTAAATTAATTCTTGAATATTTTGTTTTCTCGTTTAAAGTATTGCATGCTTGATTAAATTCTGATAAAGTGAGGTTGTTGTGTCGTGTTAAAAAATCTCAATAATCAAAAATATTGAGCCGCGAGACATCGGATCAGGTTTTTGATTATTTTGATTTTCTATCTTGGGTCATGGCTAAATTGTGTGCTTTACATGATCGGTTGCATTATATGTGTTGATTTTTTTTAGTAAGATTACGAAAAATGCATAAAAAAAATATGTCGCATAATAGGGTAGATTAATGCATTTCATGTCAGATTAGTCTTATAGTTTACATTGCATATGATGTAGAAGCTTAGGGAATTTCATTAGTTAAATATATATTTTTTAACAAAAAGGACATAAAAATAAAAAAAATAAAAATAAAAGATCATGCATATGCATATAGCAAAATACATCATTCATCCCACATCATATAGCACATGCATATTTAGATAGATTGCACACATGTTACAATAGTTTTCAATTAACATATGTCATTAGAGTTAGGCCATTTGAATTGCACGTCATATGTTGTTAGAGTAAGAATCATGCATATTAAATCTAGACTAGAGTTATATAATTTTAGAAAAATCCAAAAAAAGTAGATGTCATCCCTTTTAGAATTTATGTTTAGGTCAGGCATTTTAGTTATAGCTTATTTTGTTTTAAGGTTGATCATGATTTTTATATTCGTCCTTTTGGATTTACTGAATGTTATTGATTGTGATTCGCATGACCACTCTTTTCCATGTTAGTGGCTTAGGTTAAAATCAACCAAGATTGCTTACAAAAAAATATTTTTGAAACTAAAAAAGAAAGGGTACCGAAAGGGTGCTAGTTTAACTTAGTGTAACCATGTCCCCAAATCTATTGAATCTCTGGTTCGCAAAAGTAAAGTATTCTCCCATACTTTACTTGGGTTTCTAATCAACCCTAATTGATTAGTGGTGGCTCATAATTGAATAAAATTACATGTTTAAATAAGTCAAATTTTGAGTACCAAGTTGTGATTGGTAGGACTTGGGAGAGTCCGCACTAAGTCTTCGAACTTAGTAATCCATTAGTCTTCCCATGGTGGTTCATCTTCGGGGAGGTCGCGACACTCCTGAACTTCCCCAATTTCCATGTTCAATCTCCACTCATAGGCACAGGTAAACAGATAGCCTCCATGTTTGTTAGCATTTGCATCCACCGGTTCTCTAAAGTTGAATCTTCTCAAGGACCAATCGGACTTGTTCATACCCCAATCGGGACACGGAAATGCCTATGTAAGAGCTCTGCATCTTCTCGCCACACCCCGCATTGTTGGGCGATATCATTCAAGTTGAGGCTTAGTCTAAGAGGATTTTAACCTTCAAATTAGGCTTCTAGGAAAAATGTACCTCATAACCGTCCTGAAAGCAGCTGAATATGTGAAATGTGCAGCTTGATTCTACGTAAAATCATCGGACTGAACTCACGTCTCCATAACATGGCATCGCCCCTATCCTCGCATATCTTCCTCGTCATATTTCAGTAACCTACATTCCAAGAAAACGATTAGCTACTTCAACAAACTAAAAAATCAAGTAATAGTTCAAGAGATGGGCATTCATGGATTCAGATCCGCTCTCAAACATTCCAGGAGTGAAGTAAAGCACCTGTTTTCACTTTTATGACGGACAACTCCTGCTCATAAAGCATGACGCAATGCAATCGAAACTACATAGACATGAGCAATTGCCATGATCAATCAATCGTTAGAAGTGTTCCACATTGGTTGAATAAAGGGTTTCGACAGGAGTTATATACATGGAGTCTTCCTATAACTAATAGTTTAAGCTTTTGGGTGGGATTTTTGCTAATAATGAATGAAGTTCTGTTTTATAATGCATGAATAAATGAAAGAATCACATAATAAACATCCGATGCTCTAGGAAACCAACTTTAATAGAACTTGGAAAATGGTATTACTCTCTTTGTATAAGAACACATCCATGTCATGTCAAGGATTAAGAGTCTTTCTTTGTGACTGATGATGTATAATGACATGCAATGCACTTCGAAAGCATTCTGATCTAATTTCATTTCCACCAGGATCACGAGCCAGATGACGCTGAAGCATCACGTTCACGTGGTCAACCAACCATTCGGCCTTCTTTGTACTCAAAGGTTTGATCTCTAAAATTAGAATAAATCATATTAGCTGCAGTGGTTATGTCTTTGTTTCATCGCCCAATCCTTTCAACTCTCCCCAAGGGCCGTGTGCATCTTCCTACGGCTCCCCCTATTCAACTTTCGAAAGATGACATAGATGTCACCCATGGAAAATGCCCCACATCATTCTGTCATTAAAAGTGCTCTGGAGCATCACTTTAATTTTATCTATAAAATTATCCAAAAATTCATATACCCATTGTACTATTGTACGGTGGTCAATTCAATCATAAACATTTTAATTATGCTCATTTATCATAAACATTTTTATAATTTGTCAATTTAGTCATAAATTTGTAGTTAATTTATTAACATAGTCATTCCGGACAATTTTGGATGAAATTTACTAATGGGGATGCCAGCTATCTGACATGAATAGGTTTTACTATATTAAAAAAATTTCTAATCTTCATATATATTTTTCATTTTTTTCATTTTTCCTTTGCCAATCACGAGGCATCAACAATGGTTGGCAAATGACCACAGGCTAGGGTGACTCTTGCAAGCCATTGCTGAGGCCCATGACCAGTGGAGGAAGAAAAAGAAAAGAAAGAAAAGAGGCAAAAGAAAAGGAAAAAAAAGAAGAAATTAAAGAAAGATTATAAAAAGTTTTGAAAAAATTAAAACATGCAAAATATGGTCCAAGTCAATGTCGACCGTCTTTATGGCATAGCTGGCATTTACACCAGTGATTTTCAGCCAAAATGTATAAAGAATTAAAATGGCAAACTATCAAAAGATTGAAGACTAATTACAATGAACTAATATAATTGATGTAATTAGAAATGAATTGGTTAATTGACCTGGACTTGTCTTTGCCTTCTGGGCATTATCCGATATGATCATTCCATTCACTACTTCAGGTGGGCCTTTCCTTTTCACTTATATTAGTCTTCCTCTGTGCATCCTTAATCGTTGCCTTTTAGGCATTATCCTCAGGATTTGTGCATCAACGAGCAAGTCTTGTATGCATCCGGTGCATATGAGCCCCTTTCACCTCAACCATTATATCATATAAGCGTCCATATTTTTTATTGGCTGAGATGAAGTAGGTTCGCATGTTTCTAGTACATACAAGAATTTTAGCACTAAGCCTTGGCAACTACTTCAGGCTAATACAGCTGGTGGCAGTCCTTCCTGTGTGTTCTAATCGGAAGTTATTGGTAATTTGGGGAGTACTCTCACTGTTTAATTGGGAAAGACCATGGATAAGTCCTTCTGTTGCCCGAGGAGGAAAAAAAAATCAAGTTTCATTTGCAAAGCTTGTTGAATGAATTTGGACGCATGTAATAATACATAAACGGTTTGATCAATTGTTCCGAGAGGCTTATGCTCGGGAGAGCGTATGCAGTGATTAGCCAGAGAGTAAGACTAATCTCACGCTTGGAAGTCTTCGCCTTCTTGTGGACCAAGACCTCCTTGGAGCCTAATTTTTTTTGTTTTTTAGCATTGGAGTTAGTCATTCCATTATCGTCATAACTTACTTTCATTTTTATTGAGCCATGTAAGGAATGCTTTGAAAAAGGCTCAACTCTTTGCTGAAATCAGTTAATGATAAAACCATTCAAGCAAATATATATTGTGAATATATTATATTACCGTTGTACTAGCCGTTGAGAGTGCTCAACAGGAAGGGACTTGCAAAATAGATAACGGGAAATATATTCAGTGGTTAATTATTTCCTTTGATTGCTCCCCAGTGGTCTTAACAACCGGCCCGTCATTCCTATTGGCTCTTAGGAGTCACCGTTTTCTATGAGAAGAAAATATAATTAAATTATTATAATTTATGTAATTTGAAAAATAAAATTGTTAGATGATCTTGACTTAACAAAGTCGTTGCTTTGAGAAGTGGGCCTCTCCCTTTCACTTCTTGTGGTTGGAGTCTTCTCAGCGTGTCCTTATCATGGCCATTGCCTTCTTGGTCATATCCGTGAATGGAGTCGACCCACCGACCCACCGACCCACCGACCCACCTGACCTGAGCGTTAATAATGCTCACATCTATGTCTTTGTCTAAAAGCAAGGTCAAAAAGTCAGAAAAGAAGGTAGTAGCTGTACTGCCTAAAGTCAGAAAAGAAGGTAGTAGCTGTACTGCCTACGGACCCGCTGAAGAACTGATCTAAAAAGACCAAGACCTCTTTTGACCCCAATAATTTATATTTTTCATTTTTTTGCATCAGAGTTGGGATTCCAATAGTTGCCATAACTCGCTATGATCTATATTTAACCCTGCAAGAAATGCTTTAGAGGAGACTCGCTATTGCTAAAAGAAGGGGACAGTAAAATCATACCAGCAGATGGACTTGCAGCCAAAATAATTGAAGAACACGCGTAGTTAATTACATGCATTCAAGTTCTTAAATATTTTCTTTAACTTTTGGCTCACATGTGCTTAGTACCATTGGTGTTGCAATTCTCTAATCTACACAAACCTGATTATAATGATGAACAGTTTAATTATGAAACCTCACGTTACACTAGTTTATAATTTTTCTTCAGCAATTTGCCATTTCAGAAAGGAAGCAAGCAATCCAATGTATGACGTGATCTAGAGATTAAAGGAAAAAGGAAAGAATGAGAAGCAAACTGAGTTAGGTGTCAACAAAGTAAAGACCACATGTCAACTCCTTGGAGCCTCCCTCTCCATGCACTAAAACACTTACATCATGGATTACCATACAGGGACATGTTTCCTATTATGCATGCCATGCACCAATTGATGGGCAACGAATATTGACACCACCCATATTTAATTATAGTAAATTTTATATGTAGGCAATATTCATAACTTGGATATCTATAAAATTAATGGTTGTGAATTTTCTCCAATCAAATATAAAGGAAAATATTGCCGATGAATAAATGCAATAACATTGCTTAACAACAAGGAACCACTTGAAAGTAGACAATTGACATTCAAAGTAAAATTGTTAACATCATATTGCTAGCTATGATATAAAGGATGGTTGGCGATAGTTGAACTGTCATGTCATCAATTAAGACGAGATTTGACAGAAAGGATTTAATTGCATTTTCGCTCAAAGGTCTAGGCCCGCACCTGATCAATTGAATAATTTGCGATTGAATTCGAATTTGTATAATTGTTTATGACTAAAAATATCAATTTTCCCATTATCGTTTGCACACCAGCAATTTAGTTAGCTTGGACGCCTGGACTTTCGTTTGACATTTATGTTGTTATCTTTTTAGGCCACAAGGTTAATATAGGATCTACAAGTGAGGAAAAGAAAAGAAAAGAAAATAGGGCAATTGCTATGCCATTGATATATTATGTTATCATTATACTAGCCGATAGGCATTCTAAACGAGATACAAACTTGCCAAATAGATAAGAGGAGATATATACATCTAGGGGTTTATTATTTCCTTTGAGTGCTCCCTAGTGGCCTTAACAACCGGCCCATCATTCCTATTGGCTCTCATGAGTATTGAGAAGATATTACTATTAAATTAATATAATTTATATAATTCGAAAAATAAAATGGGGTAGTTGACCTAGACTTAACAAAGTCGTTGCCTAGAAGAAAAGGGCCTTTCCTTTTCACTTCATGTAGTTGGAGTCTTCCTCTGCGTGTGCTTGTTATCCCGTGAATGGAGTCCACCCACATTATTTGATTTTGTTTGAGTGTTCATATTGTTGTCTTTTATGTCCACAACATTAGCATTGTTTATCTAAAAGCAAGGACAAAAAGAAAGATACTAGCTATACTACTTATAATGTATCTAAGTAAGTCCTTAAAAGACTTTATTCCAATTCAATGTTAATCTTGAGACTTCCAGGATGCAAAACACTTAGGGGAGATTCTCTTCTTCCTTTGATTGCTCCCCAGTGGTCTTAACAACTGGCCCGTCATTCCAATTGGCTATCAGGAGTCACCTTTTTCTACCGAGAAGAAAATATAATTAAATTATTATAACTTATGTAATGAGAAAAACAAAATTGGTTAGATGATCTTGACTTAAGAAAGTCGTTGCTTTGAGAAGTGGCCACTCCTTTTCACTTCTTGAGTTGGGAGTCTTCCTCAGCATGTGCGTGTCACTGTCACTGCCTTCTCGGCCATATCCGTGAATGGAGTCGACCCCACCGACCCATGTGACCTGACTTTATTTGAGCGTTCATAATGCTGTCCCTTATGTCCACGACATTATAATCATTTGTCTAAAAGCAAGGTAAAAAAGTAAGCAAAGAAGGTAGTAGCTGTACTGCTTATGGACCTGGTGAAGAACTGATCTAAAAAGACCAAGACCTCTTTTGACCCCAATAATTTATATTTTTCATTTTTTTGCATCAGAATTGGGTTTCCAATAGTTGCCATAACTCGCTATGATCTATATTTAACCCTGCACGAAATGCTTAAGAGGAGACTCACTATTGCTAAAAGAAGCGGATAGTAAAATCATACCAGCAGATGGACTTGCAGCCAAAATAATTGAAGAACACGCGTAGTTAATTACATGCATTCAAGTTCTTATATATTTTCTTTAACTTTTGGCTCACATGTGCTTAGTACCATCGGTGTTGCAATTCTCTAATCTACACAAACCTGATTATAATGATGAACAGTTTAATTATGAAACCTCACGTTGCAGTAGTTTATAATTTTTCTTCTGAAATTTGCCATTTCATAAAGGAAGCAAGCAATCCAATATATGACGTGATCTAAAAATTAAAGGAAAAAGGAAAGAACAAGAAACAAACTGAGTTAGGTATCAACAAAGTAGAGAGCACATGTCAGCTCTTTAGAGCCACCCTCTTCATGCACTAAAACACTTACATCATGGATTACCATACAGGCACATGTTTCCTATTGTACATGCCATGCACCAATTGATGGGCAACGAATATGGACACCACCCATATTTAATTATAGTAAATTTTATATGTAGGCAATATTCCTAACTTGGATATCTATAAAATATATGGTTGTGAATTTTCTCCAATCAGATATAGAGGAAAATATTACTGATGAATAAATGCAATAACATTGCTTAACAACAAGGAATCACTTGAAAGTAGACAATTGACATTCAAAGTAAAATTGTCTATGTCATATTGCTGGCCATGATATAAAAGATGGCTGGCGATATTTGAACTATTATGTCAGCAATTAAGACAAGATTTGATGGAAAGGATTTAATTGCATTTTTGCTTAAAGGTCTAGGTTCACACCTAATCAATTGAATGATTTGCGATTGAGTTCGAAATCATATAATTGTTTATGACTAAAAATATCAATTTTCCCATTATCGTTTGCACACCGGCAATTTAGTTAGCTTGGACACCTGGGACCATCATTTGACGTTTATGTTGTTATCTTTTTAGGCCACAAGGAAAATAGGGCAATTGCTATACCATGAATATATTATGTTGTCATTATACTAGGTTGCCAGGCGCGTGGGGCAGGCCCAACTTGGAAGTTGACCTAGACTTAGCAAAGTCGTTGCGTAGGAGAAGTGGGTCTTTCCTTTTCACTTCTTGTGGTTAGAGTCTTCCTTAGTACGTGCTTATTATGGTCATTGCCTTCTTGGCCGTATCCCGTGAACAAAGTCGACACACATAATTTGATTTTGTTTGAGTGTTCATGTTGTTGTATTTTGTGTCCTCGACATTACTATTGTTTATCTAAAAGCAAGGACAAAAAGAAAGAAAAGATGATACTAGCTATATTGCCTATAGTGGACCTAAGCACGTCATTAAAAGGCTTTATCTTAGTTCAATTTGAACCTTGGGACTTTCAAGATATAAAACACTTGGGGGATATTCCCTCCTTTTAGGGAAGACAAATATACAAAGGGGGTTGGGCATGCGGGTACCAACATATTAAAATAAAGAAGTCTCTAGTGGGCAGGCAAGGCTCACCCTTGTCGGATTTGGCGAGGGTCAAGCCTCATCGGCCATGGGCAAGGCTCAAGCCCTCACCAAATCCGATGAGATTGTGCTTGTTAGGGTTCAAGTCTCTAGTGGCTAGGTGATGCAGCCCTTGCAGTTGACCCTCGCCTTTGGTCGATTGCCAAGCTTCAATGATCGACTAGAGGAAGGAGGAGAAGGAAAAAAGAAAAGGAAAGAAAGAAATAAATAATTCAAAAAAATATTAAAATATTTTAAAAGTTGTCAACATCAGCACCGGCCATACCATGTTAGTTGACCAACATCCATGTCAAAAATATTCGGTCAAAATTAGCTAAAATGACTCAGTTGACATTGGATTAAATGGTTATTTATGACTAAATTAACACTAATAAAAGGTTTAAAATTAAATTGACACTATGTAAAATGTTTGAGATTTTTTTGACATTTTTCCCATGATAATTATCAACTAATCACCATCGTAGATTGGCAGTTAGCGATTATGGTCATTAATAATCATGGTGGTCATTGATAAGTATTTGCGCTATCGGTAAGTTATCGATCAATGAACTCTAGTCAACCCCAAGCTCTATATACATTCATATTGGCTTTGGGTCAGATTAAATAACTTCCTTATTTTTTGGTATCAATACAAACATGATCTTGCTGCTCCCAGTCTCTTTTTTCTCCAACCAAATAATCCAATCTCTGTTGGCTAGGGCCTATTGATAGCGAAGAAAAGAATGGCTTTCAGAATTTCTTATTTTGGCAAATGAATGACTTTTGGAGTTTTCTTTCTTTTATGACCATAATGACTTGAGGAGTCTAAAAATCGGAAGTAGAACGTTGAACGCCAACGACGCGGTCTTTCCTGGAAGTCTCCTATCAAATTTAATTTGTTTCAAACAGACCAACTGGAATAATAAATTTGCTAAGCAGACTGTCTTTTATTTCTTCCTTGGAGTTCTATAAATCTGAAGAGGAGGCGCTTCCGTCATTTAAGTTGCCGTGTTTGTGCGAATCCAACTACCTTCCCAGAATGGAACCGCTGTAAGATCCTGAGCATGTTTAAAGATTTTCTTTTCCTTTACATTGTTTCTGTAATGGAATTACCTAATCCAAGATCTGCGAAGAAAGTGTGTGCATTTTAGATTGACTTTTTACTGCTGGAACATCTTCCTGATTATATCAGTCTGTTGGTTTCCTGAGTTGCAGATTCAGCGATGGGTTGTATTTGGCAAACTTGATGTCATCCAGATTTCTTATAGATTCATGGAATGCGATTTCTAAACATCAAGGGGATGATCCCATCAAAATCATCGAGGACCATCTAAACTGCAATACAATTGCCTTTGTCAGCTCACCGGTCACTACAACTTATCCTCAACAACAAAGCCGTTTGACTCGTATATCGGAGAACACTGACTTTAAGTTCCTATTCTCCGATACTCATGCATCTTTTTCAATAAATGAAGCTGCTTTTTCTCGGTTTAAAATTCTTCGTGGCAAGTTCTCTGAAGAGGTAGGCCCTTTGAGCCATTTTCTCGAGTTACATATTATAGCTAGCTTGAAGTTGCTGTGAGGTCTCAAAGTACCACTCAGATCTAGGAATCATCTGTTAAAGATATTTGCGACTGAAATACGCATGCTAATATTTGCTCCCTCATGACTTTTGACTTGTTTCCTTCGTTAACCTAATCAGATGAGAAGCGATAGCATTGTTTTGCCCTTTTTTTTTTTTGGTCGGTAGCATTGTTTTGCTTGAGAAGTGTGATTTTTCTTTTTATTTTTTTGAGCGTAAATCAGCGACTTCGTTCTTCTAAATCATGAATTGAGTATCTATCCAAGGGATAGAAGAGGCGTTTGGTGTCTCTTCCAAACAAAAAAAAAAATTGTCAGTCATCTGACAAAGCGATATATATTTTAGTATGCTGCAAAATGAGAGAATTACATAATATTAAGTTGAGGATAAAGCCTAACTTGCCCTTCTTTTTATGATTTTGTATCCTTTGCTCTTCTCAAACATACCACAAAAAATTCAAGAATATTGATTATGTTTTTTTTTCTGTCTAAGAGAAAATTGATTACATTGCTAGATACATAAAAATAAATGAGAGTGCTTTTTCATACCTGATTTATTAAGTCAATGAAGTTAACTAGATTAGCTTGAGAATCAATAGATTAAAATAATTTTAGTACAGTCTATAATTAAGATTTTCTTTGTTTTTCACATTTTTGAAAAATATTTTTGAAGAAAATAGTGTTTAGCTTAATTGTAAAAATGAATTAGAAAATATTTTCATTATTTGATATGATGGTTCGGATTTGATTTTCTTTGAAAAAATTATCAAAAACCAAAATTTTATTAATTAATTAATTAATTATTATTATTCCTTCGTCCCCAACCTCACACTCCAACGCCTCATCCTACTTCGGTGTGACTCCGTGCGCGGCACCCGCCCGGCCGCCCCTTGCCTCCGGATTTGCTTCCCTCCCCCGACTGCGCCCTCGCAGCAGGTGGCGCCCGCGAATTCGCGGACTTTCTACCGAGGATCCTGTGATTCACGAGCGAGTCGGAGGAGAAGTGTGATTTCCTCACGAGGATCGAGGGTTTCCCGAGCTCGAGTCTCGCCGGCCTCGGTTAAAGCTCTACCTCGCTAGAAACTCGGGCGAGGCTCGACCTCGCCGAATTGGGCGAGCTCAAGACTCAACCCAAGGCCGGTGAGCTTGAGACTCGCCAGATCCGATGACGTCGAGCTCGCCTGAGGCCAGCAAGCGAAGCTGAGAGAAGGCCAGGCGAGGGAGTCGTCTCCGAAGAGGCAGCAATCGGACGCGGGAGGGAGCTCCATGGAAGGGGGGCGGAGAGTAACACGGTGAAGAGTAATACGAGGTGGAAGGGCGGCAGAGAGAGAAGACAAAGATTGTGCGATCCGACCGAAAGGCATGGAGATATTGAGAGAGAAGAGAAAATAGAGACTGGCCTTCAGAACACAGGAAAATGATTTTTTTACTTTTCAAGTGTTTTTTTCCATTTATGAAAAATGTCTTTCTACTCCTTTTTTATTTATTTATAGAAAATGTCTTTCTTAAGTTATTTATTTTTTGTGAATTAAACACTGGAAAATTTAGAAAACCTTTTCTTAGAAACAAACGAAACCTAAAACTCTCAATGGAATGAGATGGAACTTCACTTTGAGATTCACATTTTAGTCATTCTCATTTACTGGTCGAAAATAAATTCTCTAGATAAGTGCACATTCATCAGGGTGGAATGACCCTTGGATACATAAAAGTATTGAAAATGTCATTTGCTCTGACAAACTTTGTATTGACGCTCATTCTGCTTCAATGCAGCTTAAAGCTTCTTGCGAGCGTTCGATCGAAAGGAACAAAAGGAAGGGACCTACCCCCTATATTATCACAGGGCGTGGTCTGGATGGATCCGTTGCATCCCTTTTAACATTGTGGCTTCTAAACACACTCGATCCAGTCAAATTCGATCCAGCCAAATTCAAACTCCTTTGCATCACTTTTGGTTCGCCCCTCCTCGGGGACAATGATTTCCAACAAGCCATATCGCGCCATCTGACATGGAATTCTTGCTTCTTGCATGTGGTTTACGGGGGTGACTGTGTCCCTAGATTATACCTTGATCCACCCCCCGCTGGCCAAAATCCATACAAGCCTTTTGGTACATTCCTTTTGTGCTCTAAATCAGGTGGGGCATGTTTCCAAGCCCATGAATCCATAATCGAGTTGCTCAAATACGAGAACTTGGAAGCTGTTGCTGAAAATCAAGAGTCCCAAACTATCTATAATGAGAAATTGATTGAATGTATTGAGAAAATGCATTTTCGAAGGAATGATTCTCACTTTCGCAGGTATGAAGCAGACTCATATAAAGCTAGGATAACTGTATTTCAGTAACAGAATTGCCTAAATCCAAGATCTGCGAAGAAAGAGCATACATTTCATATTGACTTTTTACTGTAAAAACATCTTGATTAATTTCAATCTGTTGTTTTTTCCGGGGGAATTCAGTGATGGATTATATTTGGCAAAATTGGCTGTGTCATCGAATATCCTTACAGATTCATGGAATGCAGTATCTAAACATCAAGGGGATGAACCTGTAACCATCATTAGAGACCATCCAGAGTACAATTTCATTGTCTTTGTTGGCTCACCGGTCACTGCGAGTGATCTTCAACAGGAAAACCATTTGATTTCTGCATCAGAGAACTCTGACTTACAGTTCCTATGCTCCGATACTGATCTATCTTCTTCAATAAATCCAACTGCTTTTTCTCTGTTTGACTCTCTTCATGACAAGCTATCCCAACTACAAGAAGAGGTACCCCTTCTATCCAATTTTTTTGAGTTATCCATTATAGCTAGCTATTAGTTGTTGTGAGGTCTGAAAGTGCTTCTCAGATCTAGGAATCATCTTTTAAAGATATTGCTACTGAAGCATGCGTGCTGATAGTTGCCCCTTTAGGATTTCAGCTTGTTTCCCTCATGAACCTTATCAGATGAGAAGTGACAACATTGTTTTGCTGGAGATGTCTTTCCCATGTTCTTTTAACATTGTTGTGATCATAACAGTTCCTTCGTTTTCTGAATCGTGAATCAAGTAATGTCATAAAATTTTGGGTGAAGCACACTTAAATCTGTTGGTCATGATGCAAAGCGGCATATATTTTAGTATGCTGAAGAATGAGAGCTTTACACAATATTAAGTAGTGAATAGAGCCTGACTTGCACTTCATGTTATGAGTTTGTGCACATTGCTCCTTTCCAAATTCACACCATTTTTAAACATGAGAAGATCAATCAATTGTTTATACCACCGATTACATTATAAGGTACATAAAGATAAATGCGACAGTGCTTGTTCATGCAAGTGATAGATTCTATTAGGTTAAATAGATTAGCAGGAGAATTAATATATAAGATCAATTTTTAGTCCAGTATATAAATAAAGCTCTCACTGGGACAAGATGCAACTTCACATTGAGGTCCTATTTTGGTTATTCTCAAAGATTGTTTTCAATCGCTAAATGCGGGCATGTTCATTAGAGCGGAATGACTCTTGGATATAGACAAACATGGAAAACTTCACTTGCTCCAACAGACTTTGCATTGATGCTCATTCTGCTTGAATGCAGGTTAAAACTTCTTCCGAGCTAGAGACCTCTAGTTCTTCGGCTAACAAGAAAAAAAAACCTATCCCCTATATCATCACCGGGCGTGGTCTAAATGGATCTGTTGCATCACTTTTTACATTGTGGCTGCTAAACACGCTCGATTTAACCAAATTCAAACTTCGTTGCATCACTTTTGGTTCTCCCCTCCTCGGGGATGCAGCCTTCCAGCAAGCCGTATCGTCCCATCCGACATGGAATTCTTGCTTCTTGCATGTGGTTCACAAGGGTGACTATGTCCCCCGGTTAACCCCCGTTCCTCCATACAAGCCTTTCGGTACATTCCTTTTGTGTTTAGAATCGGGTGATGAGTATCTTGAAGACCCCGAATCCTTAATTGAGCGGCTCATAGACGAGAACCCGGAAGCTGTTGCTGAAAATCAAAAGTCCCAAACTTTCGATTATAAGTATGATCTTGAACGTGTTGAGAAGAAACTTTTAGAGAGGGATTATGAGGCAGGGATTACTGTTCAAGTCGTAGCCGCTGGGCATCAGGTAGTGCATCTTGACTATGTTTTGTTCAGTTTGAGCCATTGTTCTAGTTGGGGTGTTTTATGCAGAGAAACTATGATTCCATTCTAAACTTGCACCGTGCATAAATAATTAATATATAACTATAATAAAATAATAATCACTACGTCACTAATTTGAATTTCCTGATGCTAGATATCATGATTAATTATATACATTGTTAAACTAATTTATGTAAGTAATGATTAAGTAATAATGTAACTACGAACTGCAATTGTCTGTATTATATTAACTTATCTAATAGAGTATAATATTATTTACATTTATAAGCACAGATATTATTGCTTCTTTATGTAGGGAATGTAAAAAAGTTAATACTATTGATATGCCATAAATATAACAACATAATTATTATTGCTTGTGACATAATACATTATTAATTATTACCTTAGGGTTGGTGACCTAATTTGTGATTTTATCCTAATTGTTGTACTATAGTATATTAACTTAGGGTAATGATATATCCACAATCAATATATCTTCTTTCACAAATTTTTCTAACTCTATATTTCTGTCGGACTCATTTGCCCTTAAAGCTCATCCTCAATCGCCATTAAGATTGTGGAAAAGTATGAAAGAACTAACATCTACGACATTAGGCTATAATTGAAGAAGCTCAACTTATCTTTTTTTTTTCGTTTCTACTATTTCCTATGTTTCATGTTTCGATTAATGTCATATGCAATTTTTATCTATTTAAAAAGGAAAAGGAACAAACTAAAAAAAAAGGAAAAGGAAAGTGCGAAGGGAAGATAGGTTTTTTTTTTTCCAATGGAAGAAAGAAAATGGTTATTTTGGTTTTATTTGATTATTTACTCATTTTGTCAGCTGGTACTTTTGTTTTTATAACTCTTAAAAAATCCTCATAGAGATCGTGGATGAATTTTAACGGCAAATTATCTCCAATCAAAATATAGAATAACAAAAAGTTATGGAAGAAGTTGTCTTTAGTTGTGGGAATGTCATTTCCCTTAAAATTATTTCGTAAATGCTATGTTAGATTTATTAAGATCACGTTTCTTACAACATTTCTTTACTACCGAAGAAAGAGTCTCTATTATTTTCCATTCCTACAATGCATCCAACCAAGAATTAGAATACCAATTTCATCCAATTCCACTCTTTTCTTTTCTTTTCTTTTTTGTCTGGGCAAACACAAACATTAGATTTCATCAAGTCTAGAAGCCTGTGCGGTGCACGGGTTCCTTTTATTGGGAACAAATCATTCAACTCCAAGCAATTTTTTGAAAAGCGCCAGGAATCAAATTATAAGGGAAAGGATAATGATTTAAACTTGTACTTTGGCAGTGATCTCAACGACTTAGTGTAAAACGAAGAAATCAAAAATGCCACATGGATTCTATTTTATTTTTGTTTTTTTCATATCTCGTTTTTCCTTCTTTGGTTAGTTTTGCCCTAACTTCTGGAATAACGAAATACGGATGCATTGCATTGCGCCCTTTGAGCGCCTACATTCCGCGGACATAGAGTCTCACAAAGGGTCAGATAATTTCAGTTCACAAGATCCAACGGTGATTAGAAGCCAAACGAATCGTCAATAGACGCAACATTTTGATGCCTGTCTATTATTTACAGCTCGTACATGGATGCACCTTTAATCAAGAAAAGAATTGCTGAACATAAAAGAACCTCTTTACGAGTGTTTTTTCCCTTGTGGACTTTTTAACCGGCGGAACTTTCGTTGTCCCGACAGCAGCAGGATGGGGACATTTCTGCTCTGATAAAAAGCATAACAAAGCACGAACATGACATCATAAAGCCACAGGGAGACGAATTTGATCCTGCCCAGGAATTGAACGAATTGAAAGTGTACCTGGCTTTAATGGAGTGGTACATGAAAAAATGCAGAGCCAACGGGGAGGGTCCCGGTTACTATGACAGCTTCAAGAATGCACGTGAACGGCGGGACAATGGAGTTGATAAGTACAAGACATACCTGACGAAGTATTGGGAGAATGTGGTCGAAGATGCAAAGAAGAAGCCTCAACTACCGGGAGAGCCATTGCGGAAGCGGTGGCTTTTTGCTGGGACAAATTACCGGAGGATAGTCGAACCGTTGGACATAGCAGAGTATTACAGAAGGGGGCGGAAGGATTACAAAAAGCGGGGAAGATCCAATCACTACGAGCTGCTAGAGCAATGGCTGAAAGAATATCATAAAAAAAAACCCCAGGAATTGGCTGTTCATCCTAAATCGAAAGAGGAAAAGTTGACGGAAGATTCGTGCTTTTGGGCACAAGTGGAGGAGGCAATCCGGTCATGCAGGCGTCTGGACAGAGACAGAGCAGGAGAAGAAGCAAAGTTAAAACAATTTGAGGAGTATGTTAAGAAGTTGATCGACGAAGGCACGCTTTCTCCTGACGTATTCTTGGAGAAAAGCAGCTATATGCAGTGGTGGAGGGAGTATGAGGAGATCTTGAAGAAAGATGAGGGAGATTCTGATTCTCAACCCTCAGGACTCGTCGATTACATGAAGAAAGAACTCTATAAAAATTATGGTAAAGAGCGCCCGACCGATTCGAATGCAAATCCACCTGATTCCTCACATTTGGTTCCTACGACTTCTTGAAATCCTCACGGCTCACGACTGGGTTCATGAGGAATGGCCGACAAGAGAGTTATGATGAAGGTATCCAAATGCTGAAAGTTATGATGTCTATCAGTCTCATTTCAGTTTAACAAAGCATTTTCCCATGTTTCGAGTGCCGCATTATAAGAGTACGACATTTTATCGAATTCTATAGGATTGATATTGGCTACTGCTCATGGCCGCTGTGGTCATCGTGATAAGGACCGAAATCCCCATTTCCCCATCGGTATGGAATCAATCCGCTTTCGTCGCTGCTTGCCACGAATCATAGGACACCCCCATGAGATATCTATGCATTCCGATGGCTCCAAATTTGACAAATTATGCATTCAGAATTGTTCAATGTCAATATGGAGAGCTATTATCCACACCAACTCTAAAAGACGCTCATTCCACGTTAAAGGAAAAAAAAAAAAAAGGCGTGGCAAACCAGTGGGTGATTGACATCTTAGCTTAATTGATGGGATTCTGATTAGGTGCAGAAGCATGGCGGTGGGAGTATAAGAAAGCTGTATGATGCTCTTAAACTTCCCTCAATTTATATCTTGCTATGAAGAAGCTATCCTTCCTGAAGCACACTTATGCCAAAATATGGCACTAGGATAGCACCCAAATAAAGTATTATCTTACACAATTATTACACACTATTTGTGAGTTGTAAAAGCTCGATCACTGTTAGAATCTATTTTCTCACGTCACTAAAAAAAAAACACGAAGAGCAAACCGGCCATCTCCAGTTTAAGCTCGTAAATAAATTCGATCTATAAGTGGAGGTGGAAATCCGACTGGAATTTTTGGCGTGCTCGGATGTGGCGTAAATTAGCGAAGTCCATGGATTTTGATCGTTTCTTGGAGTCTGACTTTTGGTCGGAAAACAGGAGAAAGCAAAAAGGGTAAATTAAAGGAAATTTACATCCATAAAGGATTCGTCCAAGACTCCTCTACATAATAATATATGTGTGCTCTTGGGTTTTATTAATTAAGCCGTTTAGAGGAGCAAAGGGTGCGCTGCTCGTGAATTCCGCCAAGATTAAATTGAAGAGTGTTTAAGCGGAAAATCATGAATCGAGATTTTATGTATTTTTCTGCAAGATTAAAAATTATAGAGCTAAACACTATATGAGTTTATTGAACGCAATTGAGGGTTGTCAAATACTGAAATTATTTGGGTGACTCCATTGTGTCTCCATTGTATTGCTTAATTTATAGTAGATTTGTTTGTTATTCTCCCTGTGGGCATAAATCATAAAAATTCGGTGTCCAATTTATTTTCTAGTATATTTATTTTTTACTATTCGATTACTTGTTTCTAAAATACCAGCTCCTACAAACACACATTCGACCTTTTTATTCCTCTCCCTCACCGACGAGCAACTCTCTTTTCTCTCTGTTCGCTTACTTGTTTCTAAAATTAATGGTGTCTTCAGTGTTTCCCAATATACATCGCACTGCATCCCAGTGAGGCTTTCTTGGTTTTCAATTAAACCAACTCACAATGTCAATTACATAGAAAATGTCGAGACATGTCAACGTCAAGTAAATTAAACTTCCAACTAATTGGTGATGCATGGTCACGTCTTTGAAATGTTTCCCTTCTTCCACTAGAAGTTTCCCACTAGCCTTCAAGTTGTCATTGACGACTAGCAATCAAGCATCCCAAACTTTGCCAAAATCTTAAGCATATTTCCATTGGCAGACAGAGCATTTTCTGTTTTATCCACTTCAAGTCCAAGAAAATGTTTGAGTTCGCCAAGCTCCTACCTCTGAAATTGAACCGATGGGTTCTCTCTTAGATAAAATTATCTTTCATTTTCTTCAGGATGAAGAGATCATCATCATACACTGGCACGATAGCCTATTTACTTCTCATACATATTTGCCATAATATTCATGAAGAGATCATTCACGTACCTAGGTGAGGCCAGCCGGTCTAGCCATGGCCTATGGCTGGCCACGGGCAAAAGGAAGAAGAAAAACATCGAAAAGGTGTATGTCAGCACAGACCATTTTACGTGACACTATTGGCTTCATGTCAGTAATTTCCTATCAAAATTTATCCAATTGACTCAATTAACAAAAAATGAAAATGTTTAGAATTCAATTGACGACATTTACAAATTTTAGAATTAAATTAACAAAAGTGTAATAAGTTCATATTTTTTTGACAATTTTCCTAATGATAGATAGATTCCTCGCTAATACAAGCACATGAAGTAATCTATGATTTCATTGATGAAAGTACTAACCATTAGTATCCCCAAAGTAATGAGCAATTCAGGAAAATTACAATCTCATTCAAGAGTTATCATCTTACCAGAAAGTAGCATAGGTACAACCTAAGTTACGACCGCTTGAAAAAGATTATTGTCCTCGTGAAAAAGTTGCTAATCATAGGTGCCGTTGGGTATATATGTTATTGACCTGTGGAGGAGAATCAGGATCTTATGGGAAAACCATTAACTAGTAGGTTATTTTAAGCCTCACTTACAAACACCACTAGATGCATGTTTATACATAAGAAGTACCATTTTCAAGCCTAAATCATGATATTCATGACTAACTTGGAAGTAACATAACCAATCTGCTGAGGTAAAATTATTGTCCTTTCAAGAAAAGTTGCTAACTATAGTTAAACCCGAAATAATGAACATCTCTAGCTGAGGCCGCAGTCCTCGCATACTTAGTAGGTGGAACGTCCAATTCCGTTCTGCTGCAGTGGCATATATAACAAAGTATTCCGACCTGATTAAGCAATAGTTTAAATAAGATGGGCATTTATAGGTCCAGATGAGTTCTCAAACATTCCAGGAGTGAAGTAAAGCGCCAGTTTCCATCACCACAACAGACAGCTCCCCATGCTAAAAAGTACGATGCAATGCAATCTGCTTAAAAGCCCTGTTGCATCCATTCCCAAGATATTCTGTTTGGATCTCGCACCATTGTCAAAAATACAGTGAAGCTCCTTATCACTGAAAGCATCAGAGGCATGAAAAATTGTTATTGCTGAATTAAGAACCAACAGAATGATGAAAATTCGATATCTAGAGACAATGACTGATGGTACAAACATGGGAGATGGATACAAGCAAGAAGAAAAACAAGAAAGAGCGCAACATGGTTCCTACCCGATTTTCCACCATTGAAGATGTTACTTTTGACAGGATCAAAGCCATAAATCTACCATCGGATAGAGCAATTTGGCATCTCAAAATCGACAAACAAAGTTGAATAAGGATTCCAGCTTCAACTTCCATGACAAAATAACTGAAATAGAAATTACTAAAACGCTAAGAAAGTCACCCATTCATCAACAGAAGCTAAAATCAATCAAACCAATGAAGTTCTTTATTCTTCTGCATAAATGAAAGAAATGCATGATAACCATTGTCTGCGCATGGACAACAGCCTCAATGGAACTCGAGAAATGCTATTACTCTATCTACCCAAGCGCAGATTAGTATCACGACAAGGATTAAGAGTCTTACTTTATAACTGAGGAGCGAAATGTACTTAGAAGGTGTTCTGATCTGTTTGGGTTCCAAATTCCAATCATGATCACAAGTCAGACTACACCAAAGCATCGCATCCACTTGCTTAGCCAACTTCCTCAAGGTTCCTTATATTTAAGACAGAAAAGAATAGCGCATTGTCAAGGACAACTGCTCATATAAAACTGAAAATACTAATGAAAGTCGGTAAGCTCGGCTGAAAAATGGCAATATATCTGATATAACTACATTTACTAGTTAAGAGCAATGAATGATCTCCAGAATCGAAGTTTTGAAGTGCTTCCATAATGTACCTGTCTTATCAATTCTGTATGAGGCGTGTCATCTATCTTCCAGAGTTGTTCCCATTGACCTGCATCCAGTGATATCAACTTCCAAGTCCGGCTTTAGCCCTTGAAGTTCAGTCAATTGCTCACAGTATTTAACATCCAGAAATCGTAACTTCTTACATGCCAAAAGATCAGGCAATGTCACGATTGACTTGCACCCAGAGATAACCAACTCCTCCAGAAACTCCATGCTATTTAGGCCTTCAATTTCAGCTAGGCTTTCACAATTTCTAGCAATTAATCGCTTGAGATGCTTCGACTTTGAAAGGTCCAATTTTCTGATGGACTTGCATGCAGAAATGTTCAACACCTCAAGGCATTCCAATTCGGCAAGGCCTTCAAGGTCAATATTTTTTGCCTCTCCATTGTAGCTTTCAAGTTCTAAGTATCTCACCGACTCTAAATCTTCAAAGTCATCAAGATCCGATAACTCTGTCCCTGTGGATACATCCAACGTTTGTAGGGATGTTAGCACTTTCAGACCTTTGATTCCCGTCAGGCTGTAGCACTGCAGGAGCTCTAATTTTGACAAGGATTCCAACTTTGAAAGATCTGGCAATGCCTTCAACTCGTGGCATTTCCAAATGCGAAGCTTCAGCAGTTTGGAGGGAAGCTCCGGGATGCTTTCAAGAGACATGCAAACATGAAGAGTGAGCTCCTTTAGGTAACTTAGGTGACAGAGTGAAGGAAGTATGGAACTCTGACAGGTGAGTTGCAGGAAAGATAAGGCGGGAGGAAGTTCTGGCAGTGACTTTAGCTGGTTGCAGTACAATAAATCAAGATGTTCGAGAGTTGAAAGCTTATCGATGTCTGGTAAGCCAGAGATTCTCGCTTTGCCTAAGCGAAGGATCTTTAGAGAAGACATTCCACTGGTGTCAATGCAAATATCCTCTTTCAGATTACGGCAGCCCGAGGCAACTAATTCTTGGAGTTTTCCCAATTTTCCAACAGCGTTAGGTAGCTTCTGTACTGCGCTACGAGAAAATCTCAGAATTTCTAAATTCTGCAATTCTTCAATGGATTCGGGTAATTCCATGACACCTGTAAATGATAAGTCCAGCTCAGTTAACAACTTCAATTCCCCAATCATAGAAGGGATCCTTTTCAACATGTAGCAGCGCACTAACGACAAGCGCTTCAATTCCAATAGGGACTGTACAGATTCTGGAAGTTCTGGTAATTTTTTACGGGTGTCCAAGTTAAGGGTCGACAGTTTCACCAGACTGCCTATTGAGCTGGGAATCTCGGTCAGCAAACGACAACCCAAGACACTAAGCATTTTCAGCTTCTTCAGAGATCCTACGCATAGAGGGATCTCTTGTACATCAGTCTCATCTAAAAGCAGTTCCTCTAAGTTTTCTAGTTTTCCCACTTCTTCAGGTAGCTTCTCAAGACTCCCACACCATTTCAAGTTCAAGGAAATGAGGCCCCCCCATCTTTGATGGATGGATCGATTGTCTTCAAGTCCTCACATTGTTCCAGAATTAGAAATTCTAAACTTTTGAAAGCTGAGAGATTGGGAGTACTCTTCAAACGTGAGCACCTTGAAAGGTTGAGAACTTTCAACTTCTCCATCTGTAAGGAACAAAACAATGAGCCACTGGAAGTATATTATTAACCAAACATAACGGAAGAGAGAATGTATTTCTCATCTTACCTTGATTGATCTCCTGTCTCCCCAATTTTTATGAGTACTGCTTGATAACTCAAGTATGAGTAATTTCTCCAAATGAATATTGGTTGGCTCAAATGAATTTGGACATCTCTCCCATTGCAGCCTTTTTAATTCAGAAAATGCTTCTGTCAAATGTCCGGGAAAATTTTCGGAACTAGCATGAAGGAACCTCAACTTAGGTAAATTCCCATGGCGCCGTAACTTGAATAGCTTGCTTGAGCCATTTTTGTCCAGATGAAGGGCCACAATATTTGTCGCCTCCTACAAGTAAAAATTGAGATCATGAACATTACATTAAAAAATTGCATGGCGTTGGCAGAATTGATAACTGTCTTTGATAAAAAAATTAGAATAAAGAAACATAAGAAGAAAAAACTAACAATTATAAGAGGGAATATAACATTCATGTGATATAAGAGAACATGGAACAAGCGAGCCAAAACGATGGGGAGAGAACTGTTACCTCAGGTTTGTCCAGTATCTTCAAGGCTTCCTCGAAGTCCGTTATCCTACTGCCGTCCTGACTTGCAATACTGCTGCCCAGACCTCTTAATTGATACTGCATTCTTAATTCATTATTAACCCCAATTTTTATTAGCGACCGGGATTTCAATTTTGCAATTCCCACCGTCGGCCAAAATTCACAATCTTTCCACATATAGTGGGCAATCCTAGTGTCATTTCCATCGAATAGACACGCAATATCCAAGAATATTTCTTTCTCCTCATTATCTAAGGTCTCATAACTTATCATCAACTTTTCTTGCACTTCCTTCAGGGGTATCTTCTTTAATTTCTCCAGCATTTCTTCCCAATCTTCTTTCTTTCTTCTTGTCCTGAGGAGATCACCAATAATAACGAGAGATAAGGGTAGCCGTCCCGTGGTGTCAATGATCTTTCGAGAAAGAAACTCAAATTCTTTCGGAGGAAAGTTCGTGTTGAATACGTGTCTGCTATATAGTTTCAATGAATTGCAGTCATCCATGTCTGTGAGTGGATACCCATGGTAAGCCCCACACTTGGCTTGATCAAGGAGAATTTCTTCTTGACTTGTAAAAATGATCCTACTTCCAGACTCAAACCAACTCCCGTTTTCCATAAGCATATCCAACCGTTCTTTTTTATTCACACCATAAGAATAAGGACCTTCTTGTCCTTAAATGTGCGATTAAGGGTATTAATTACAAAACCAGATCTACACACGTCATATTTACGGTGTAGTAAATCAGAACTTAGTTGAATTTGCAGATCCTCAATACTTTTGTTGTCTCGAATATAAAGGACACCGTTATGCTTAAATTTACCGGAGAGAGAGAATTCATTATAGATGGTCTTAGCTTGAGTTGTCTTACCGATGCCTCCAGTCCATAAATTCCAATGATTCGCATGTCAGGAAATGCATCAGTGCCTGCCAATCTCATAATCTCCTTCACGTGATCTTCTGTTCCAACCGAGTGCTTGGAAACATCTAGCTGCAAATACGTCTGCTGCTCTTTAAGCACAGTTTCAACAACGTGTTTTATTAAATCTGGTTGGCGCCTGTCAGAGAATACAACACATAAGAACTTCATGGCTCTGCTGATAAGGATTAAGGACAATAATGATACTACTTCAAGAAAGGATCTTAAGATAATAAAACGAAGTTTTTGGTGAAAATGAAGTCACGCCCATCTTCGGAAGTCAAAATACACGAGAAAAATAAAATAAAAAATCGCGGACGCAGAGGTGGTGGATCTAAGCCGACGCGCGGGCGTCGGATATGAAGTTCGGACTCAACAGCTGCGACCGGCGGGAGTTCTTGGAGCAATCGGGGCCACCGATGGGCTGCCGGAGGTGACGTGCTGGTGGTGGAGGGGCGAGAGCGTCTTCGCATGCAGGAGAGAGGGTGAGGGAGGGAGTGAAAATTTGAAATAAATGAAGAGAGAGGACTCAGATGGAGAGAGAGTAAACGTGGGACCCATCTCTCGGCAGCTTTGTTGCGGCTGCTTCTCTGCTTGCGGTCTTGGTTTGGAGGAGTCGAGGTTTAGCTGTTGCAATGCTAGTTCTGGTTGTCTTGAGCGTTTTGTGAGTTCTTTCGTGGTGCTCAGTGTCGAGAAATTCTTTGGCCATTTCTAGGATTCCTTGAGGAATCGAGTGAGGTGGGGATTTTTCAGTCTAATTTGCCGTTTTAGCTGCGGGAATCGATTGCGATCGACGAGCTCTTGGATACGTGTCCTTGTCGATTCTTTGTTGGTTCTCAGTTGCTCTTTCCTTGTTTAGCTTGACGGAACTCACGGTCTAGAGGTGGGTTTCGAATTGTCGATTTGGGATTATGATCGAAGGGGAGTGTGCAATCTTCGAGAATGTTTTGACCGTCTGTGTCACATCCCAAATCCTATAGGGATGAAGGAGTGATATGACCGTCCTTCTTGCCTGAAGAACGCAGCCTTAAACTACACCCACATATCCAGCTCCCAAAAGTCCCTGTAATGGCGCTCTCACTCTAACGGCTACTACTTGAAGGACTTGAAAATATAATAAGAGGAAAGGAATGAGCTACCACGGCCCAGTGAGTAATACATTTTTTCCAAGCGGATCGGGAAATCACTATGCATATTTATAATACCAATATAACCCGCTTTGAACATAATATATATACAAACTACAAATATCTCAAGAAAATAACAAAATAAGTACCAATGGTCGAATCCATTGGTCAATCTTATCAAACACATGCCAAGGGTCCATTCCATTGGCTAAACTCGTTAAAACACGGATCAATGGTCCATTCTACCGATCAAACTCAAATCAAATGTCAATGGTCTACTCCATTGACCAAGCTCAGGCTCAAATGTCCAACCATAGTCACCCTTAACGCCCATGACAAGACGACTAAGATTCCTCCTTTGACAAAGTCTCCACCTATTATAAGTCGGTGGCTCAGTCCACAATGATATCCTAGCCTAGTATGCGCATACCTACACACCCCTTAGGGTTCATAGAGACATTGAACAGCAATCTAACAATCACAAATCCCCAATAATCCACAACAGAATCAGAATCATCTCACAATTCAATCATTTAATAAATATTGAAATGCTTCACATAAACCAATAGCTTTCAAGATCCTTTGATAAAGGTTTTGCAAACCACTTTCAAGCAAATATCCCAACTAAAATCAAATGACAGTTTCCTCAATCAGACAACAAATGGCAGTAAAAGCCCGATCATATTTTTATGCATCAAAGAGTGCTATTTTTCAACTAATAGCATATATTACCGATAATCTCTTTCAAATATGAGTTTAAAATATAAGGAAGAAATAGTATCACTCACCCGGGAAAAGTCAAAAATCAACTAAGCCCTTAATTGAGCCAACGTACTCGAATCCCTAACAATTAACCCAAGAATAATATCAAAAGATCAAGTAAAATAACATTCTAATGAACAACTTGACTATACTACGCCTATTTGTCAATAAAACGACACCTACCTGCCAATGGAAAGCTCGTCTCAAATGGAAACCTATTGTTATCCCCTAAACACAGACACGCACTCAACTTTGTCAGCCCATAACTTCCTCCACAAAAATCGGTTTCAAGTCAACTTATAGTCATTAGAAAGCCCTTTTGATGCACTACAACAATCCCATAACATCCGCCTCAAAACCTCGCTGAAAACAGCAGAAAATCTGTCTCGAAGCTACTGTTCGCAATAGTGATAGAACGCGCGCCGAACTTCAAAAATCCGTTCCGAACAAACCGCAAGCTCAAATTCAATTCCGCAAAATGATATAGCTTTATAACATCCTAAATTATCATTTCCATCAAATATTGCAGCTCAACGACTCGAAAATCAGACTTCGCCGCACAAATCTCCATAAACTCCGAATTTCAAGCTCTAATTGTTATTAATCCTTTCCAAGGATGATTAGAAGCCTTAATCACTTACCGGCGCCGTAGGATAGTGTCGAGTTGGCTTGGTGAGTGGTCCGGATCATGGGTGCGCCAAAAATTCTCTCATTTTGCCCCTTTTCCTTCTCTTTCTCTCCTCTTCTCTCGTTCTATTTCTGTTCTGTTTTCTGTTTTGTTTCTGTCTTCAGCAGCTCCACGCAGCAAGAAGAAGCAAAAAATAAAGGTGCGCTGGGCTAACTTAAAGAGAAAAAGGCTGAGCTGGTTTGAGGCCCATATATTACAGTCTGGGTGTTGCGGCGTTGGGTTTCCGACTCCGATTGGAGTGGGTTTTTTACTCGTGATTTCGTTTCGAAATGTGCTGTTTCTTTTTGGCTTGTTTCCGTGTCATCAATCATAATCCCAGATCGATGGTTGATCTGCTATGGTTGACCTTCTTCACACAGGCCTTGAGTTTCGTTCTGTTTTTCCCTTCGCAATAGCCCCCGAACCTCTCGCAAAACAGAGGAAAGAGGGAAAACAAACAGAGAAGAACCACCACGTACTTAATCCTAAAGAGAGTTGTATGCTTTTCATGGTCAACTATCTATCTTGAATTCTTGATGAAGATTGTGAGGAACACTTACTTTATGAGAGTGCTTTTCATGGTTCGTCAGGTGATCGCATTGTTATAATCCTGAGGACGTTTACGATTAAAACCTGATCTTATTTGAATATATAATTGTTTCCACTTGCTAGGGGGGAAGTGATTGTTTGTTCAAAGAGCTCGTAGTTTTTGTCGATTTGGGTGTGTTCCTTTTGCATCCAATGAGGAACATGGAGGCCCTGAGAACTTTTGCATCGCTGTTCTTCCATTCAGCATTCTCACGCTACATTTTAATTTCACAAAAGAGCTCCAGCACAGCTACATCATGGGAAGGATTGTATGTGCGGATGCAAGTTTCTGTCTTTGTTGCTGAAAAATGCGTGGCTATAGCCCGCCAAGCATCGTAATTAGCGGCTTCACGAGCAGCCAGCGTACCTCGCGATAATGAATATTTTGCTTGCGAGTTCGTGGCAGTACGTTTAATGTAATGAGGAGCTGCTGTGAAATCCTTTCCTAGTTGTCCATAAATCGCTGAGGATTTGTACGTATTGCCATTGCAGAATTCTTTCAAGGAGTCAAACAATTTTTCCCTGATTGAGTGGGAGCTCGCGGGGGAAAAAACCCAAAAATACCAGACCTGACCTGATTTTTTTTCTTCAAGTCTTATGCATTTCGGATCGGGTCAGGTCGGGTCAGAGCATGACCCTTATGATTTAGGTTGGTTCGGGTAACATCAAACCTTGACCCAACCCATTGACTCCCTTACTTAAGGGATTTCTTGAAGAGAAAAACATATGAATTAGTTGAAGCAATTGTTCTTCCAGTTTAGCATGAGAATCATTCTTCAAAAGAAGTGCTTCGAGAAAATATAACTCAAATTTGCTTGTGATATCACTTTGTCAGTGTCATCAAAACCCCAAATTTCATCAATCAAGTACTAATCTCTACGCTATATTCAATTTAGAATAACAAAAAAAGAAACCCCACACACACATATATACATAGGGGTGTCAAGAACCTAACCAAAAATCGAACCAAAATTTCGTGTATTTTTAGTTCGGTTAACCAAAAAATAACCAATTAACTTTTTCGGTTTGGTTTAGTTTTCGGTTCAATTCAATTTACCGAACCAAACCGGAATTTTCAATAAAAATTGAATAATCTCTCTTCTTTATCATCTCTTCTTCACTTAGATTTCAATAAGCAAAATAAAAATAGGAAAACTAAAGAACTGTCCCGAATCAAATCAAACCTCAGTTTGGTTCGTATTCCGTTCGGGTTGATTTCGATTGGTTCGGCTCAAACCGTTTACACCCTTACACATATCCATATGTCTCGAGAAAAGATGGTATAAGGAAAGCACTTAAAATAAACAAAAGGAGGAGTACGATGATTGTGCATAGAGTGTATAGATCTAGACTAGACGTTCATTTGATGAATAATACATGCTGAATGGTGATACTCGAAAGTTGATCTCTCAAATAATTATAGCCACAATTTAATGTTAGTGCTTTTCATGATACATAGTGTTCGTTTTGTGTATACGACATTTATGTGAAGTGAAGACCTATTATGACCATGCAGAGTTGAGATTTTTGTGCAATTGCTACTTGTAGGGGGGGATTACAATGGTTTTCCAAGAAACTGAATCGATTAAGAAATCTGTTAACCAAATTGAAATCCGACTCGAATCAAATACGAACCCATAAATGTTGATTCGGTTTTGTTTTTGATTTTGGCTTTTATTATTAGTATTCCTATGTGGATCATCCGCACGATTGAATCAGTATTCCTATTGGAAGCAGAGTCTACATAGTCAAATCTACAAGCATTTGGTAGGCAATCGTGGTTGAAGAAAGAAGCTCTTGGATAAATACCATAAGCTCTCACTGATCTCTCCCCATCCACTTCGCCCCCATCCCGCGACGAAACCGGCTCCATCAAATGGAAAGCGTTGAGCTTGTCCTTTGACAGCAAGGCGACGATCATTTCAAGAGAAAACCCCTGAGGAAAAGGCGGAGCCGGAGGAGAGGGAGGACAGACCGAGGCCAGCAGCGAATGTAGGAGCCACGCGGCCGCAACGGTGTCGTCGGCGTGTGCCTCTCAACCATGGAGAGAGAGCGGCAGCTGGAAATCGGGAGGAGAGACGGTGGCTAGATTACGAGCGGCGGTGGAAAGGCAGCCGGGCCCGCAAAATGCGTGGCGAGCGCACGCAAGGCACGGGACGGCTGGCGGCGAGGGGATGCGTTCGCGATATCCAAGGGACGAGGGAAGGAGATCGGTCGCGTCATCAAGCAATGAATTTACTTTTTCAAGGACTGTTTAATTCAGTTAATCGACCGAATGGATAAAATCCGAATAGAAAACAATAAATTTAATTTTTTTATTAACCGAATTAAAATAAAAATGCATGAAATTTTTTGATTCAATTTAATTTTCAGTTCAATTTTTGCGACCTCAGTGAAATGATTATTCCATTCACTGCTCCAAGTGAGCCATTCCTTTTCACTTTTAGCTTTCTTTCTCTGCACATGTTTGGTCGTTGCCTTAGAGGCTTTGTCCTGTGAATGGAGCCAATCGACATAATTATACTCGATCATCATGAGAATAAAAGACTATCGCAATGCTGAAAGTAATGGAAAATTTTTAGGTCACATAAATTGTAAAAATAAAAGGCAAATTTTTCAAAAGAAAGTTGAAACAGATGTCACTCGTGGAGACATCAACCACGCATTAAAAGAGCTTAGGGGCACCACTATGCGTTTTTCCAACAAGATGGATTCATTGTACATATTTTAGATCTGCATATGAGATGTATTTGATTTTATAAGCTTATTTCTAAGCTCTAAGAAATTTTTCTTTCCTTTTTTCGCAAGCACATCAACAATCGATTAAGGGCATTTCCGTCCAAATTTTCTCTCTTTTCTTTTTTTTTTTGATCTTCTTTTTCCTTTGTGTAGGTGGCTGGCCAGCCGACCATTGGCGCTGCTCATAGAGGGCTGGACGAGGGACTATCATGCTCAATCCAAGGAGGGCCACCCTCATTGGTCATAAGCGAGGGATGGCCTCGCCTTGGGGGAGGCCATGACCCCTCGTGGTCATCTGCAAGGTTGGCCCTCACCTTGCCTAGGCAAGACTGAGCCTTGCCAAATCTAGCAAAGGTAACCTTGCTTGTGGTTGACACGAGCTTGATGATCCTTGTCAGCCATTGGCAAGGGTTGTTGAGCCCTTGCTAGTCGTGAGCAAGGCCACCCTTGCCAGATTGGGCAAGGGCGGCCCTCACCTAGCCCTCTATGGATAGCGCTAGTGGTCAGCTAGCCAGCCACTGGCATAAAGGAAGAAGGAGACCAAAAAAAAAAAAAGGAAAAATGATAAATGATGAAAACATCATTATGATCGAAAAGTCAAATTCTTATTTAAAATGAACATAGCCATTTCAGACCCTTTTTATAAAACAAGATTTACTTTAGCCTATTATTTGAGGAAGTGATGGTATTTGAGGCTCTTATTTGAAATAAGATTCACTTCGATATATGTGCACTTTGAGCCCTTTTTTGGAATTTTCTCGTGTATTTATGATGGTCCTCTACGATTATATGCCACAACTTTATACCCATTGGCACACCTTCTCACTAATGGTTATTTTCCTAAGTTCGGTTACAACAGCGGCATTTTCGAGATTCCCTCCAATTCGTGCATTGTCCTTATCACATGCGACTACAACTTCCCAAGTTACTAGGATCCTCACCTGTCATTTAGTATCTATGCCTTCAATAGCGAGCTTCAGTCGATGTTCTTTTCTTCTTTGTGTCCAGCATTTAGCCCATTATATGATAACATGCTACCTATTGGCTTGTCATCAAGTCATAGTATTTGTCGATCATCTAACATCGTCCATCTACAATTGTCCAAAAACCCATGGTATAATCATCGATAAACTTACTCTACAACTGTTTATAATTATATGCAGTTGTCAATAACCATACCAATTCCATAAACCAAACACGATTAGCAAACCAAAACCTTGCCTTTTTCCTTTTGAATGTAACTAAAGCTTATCATCATATAAAAATAAGCCATCTAAAGTAAGGGGTATCAAAACACAGAATCTCCTGTATAGGGGGTGATGGGTAAGAAATCCAGTAATATGAAAGGGCCTTATATCTGGAGACATTTACAATCCAATATGCTAGTCTATTTACATCTCGAGGACAGTAAGCCAACGCAAGACTCTCAAAGAGGGCAAGAAGCCTAAACATTCTCTAATAAGTGGCTTAACGCCCCAAGAGCAAAGGGAGAAATCTTGCAGAAAGCTTACCAAGGAGGAGTTGTTAGTTTCCAGCACATATTTCCGTCCAGGTCAACTGACAAAGTGACAAAGAGCATGGAGACAAGCAACGGTTTCGGAATGAAGGGCGGAGGACACTCGGATTGGTTGCACACCTCCTTCGGTCGATCTCCCTTCAAAATTGCAATCGAATCTTGCTTGAATTGCATATTTTTTGGTGTAAATGTATGTTCCTTTTAAATAATGGAACGTCGCACTTCTTTTAAATATTTAAAAAGGGTGATGATCACCATTTTGGTACCGTAAGGATGTGCATTAATGGCTCCGTCTTTTCATCCTGACGATCGTTTTGCCGATCATAAAGTTGTGAAAATCAAGGGGTCTTTGGAATATTTCTTTTTTATTATTTTAATAGACACGCAATTTGTTGGCCACTGAGCAGTAGCATGTTCTCTACACAAATTTAAATTCAAATGAAAAACTGGTCACTAGACTAAGAAAAATTCTTCGTTATTAATGTACTTGATGTAATTAGAAAATTAAATTGGTTAATTGACCTGGACTTAGCAAAGTGCTGAGTAGTTGCCTTCTTGCCATCATTCCAAGGGGCCCTTTTCTTTTGAATTCCAGTTGTCTTCCTCAACTCAAGCTATTAACTTTTAGTCCCCCACAAGTCATGGAATTTGAGTCCAGACTTCTTCAAACCCATAGTAAGATGAAACTAAGTACATCACTCAAAGACAAGTTTGTCTTAATCAATGCTATGCCTCTGATTTGTGGTTACATACATGAAAATTTAGTCTAGTATGCATATGAATAATATTCATAATTTATGCACCAATTAAATATATGATTGGAGGAAATTCTTCAACCAAGTAAGAGGAAAATATCGTGAATGATCATGTGCCACAACATTACTTAGCAATGAGAAAAATCAATTCAAATTAGATAAATTATGATGATACTCTTAAGTTCCATGCATTAAGAAGAAAATGCAAAACCCCATGCTTACATTATAGGAAAAAAGTCCATTTCATCCTCTATAACTTTGATGTAGGTGTGTGTCAAATCTCGAACTTCAAAAGGTTGCGTCCTATCCCCAAATACGGACTTGCATTTTGATACACTCATTATCGCTGTTATCTTTTTCGGTATAATGAATTTGCCTTCAAGGGTAAATTAGTTAACCTTTGCGTTTTGCCAGGGTATCCGTACCTTTGAAGCTTAGAACAAGTCATACTTTTTACAGCCTGTGGTGGACAAACTAGACATGACGTGACACGAAGTTATCATCTACTTTTTGACATGAGCCGTTTGTTATTGACATTGTACAGAAAACGGGGGGTACTTGGACTGGCCCATGGTTTTGTAACGGCGGCGAGGTAAGCCGATCAACTAATGGGACTTAACATCTACCTAACAATAGTCAGAACCAAAATTTTGACTTAACATCTACCTTCATTGTTGTGAGGCTTTCTAATTCCTAATTAATTGTTTTCTTCCCAATTAAAATGGAATACATAAGGTGACATTACGGGATCTCTTACCCCAATACAAATCTCTCACTTATTTCTTTTCTCTTGAGCCTTTAAGAATTTACTTAGGTCCTAATCGAAAAAAAAAAAAAGTATGTAAGAACAAAGTGAAAAATTGGCGCGACACTGCAACACACAACCTGAACACCACATTTCATTTTCACTCTTCCAATAACTTTCTAACCAAATCGCTCTGTTAATATGAAAGGAGTAGATGCCTATACTAGGGTTGCCCACGAAGTTGACTGTCTAGACTGAATTTTTTGGGATTTCTATTTGCAGATGCACATCGATCAAAAGGGAAAAAATTGGAAAAATCAATGAAAAATGAGTGAATTTAGTCGTTGAGTGAAGAGGCTCGATCGGTGAAGTGGGCAGCCTAGCGGTCCATCCATGTGCTCTCTTAAAATACTATATCTTGCCTATTTATATCAAGATGGTTAGTACTAATGCCTTACGTCATCGAAGCTCGGTGACTGGTCGGAGGCGAACCTCATTGGCCACTAGAGGCCGCGAGGTTGGCCTCACACTAGGCGGGCGAGGATCAAGCCTCAAACCCTCACCAAATCCGATGAGGTTGTGCTTGCGAGGATTCAAGTCTCTAGTGGCTAGGTGATGCAGCCCTTGCAGACTTTGGCAAGGTCGAATCGACCTTGCCGGCCCTTGCCTCTAGTCAGTTGCCAAGCTCCGACAATCAACTAGAGGAAGGAGGAGAAGGAAAAAGAAAAAAAAAAGAAAAAAATATTAAAATATTAAAATATTTAAAAGTTATCCACATTAGCACCAGTAATATCACATCAGTTAACCAACATCCATGTCAAAAATATCCTGTCAAAATTAGCTACAATGACTAAATTGACATTTGATTAAATAATTGTTTATGACTAAATGTTTATGATTGTATTGACACTATGTAAAAGGTTTAAAACTTTTTAGATATCTTTCCCGTGATAGTCATCAACCAATCACCATCGTATATTGGCAATAAGAGATTATGGTCATTAATAATCATCACAGTCATTGATAAGTATTTGCACTATTAGTAACTTATCGATCAATGAACTCTACTCAACCCCAAGCTCTATATACATTCATTTTGGCGTCTTGTCAGATTAAAATAACTTACTCAGTTTTTGGTATCAATACAAACATGATCTTGCTGCTCCCAGTCTCTTTTTTCTCCAACCAAATAATCCAATCTCTGTTGGCTGGGGCCTATTGAAAAGAATGGCTTTCAGAATTTCTTACTTTGGCACATGAATGACTCTTGGAGTTTTCTTTCTTTTATGACCACAATGACTTGCGGAGTCTAAAAATCGGTAGTAGAACGTTGAACGCCAACGACCGATCTTTCCTGGAAGTCTCCTATCAAATTTAATTTATCTCAAATAGACCAGCTGGAATAAGAAATTTGCTAAGCAAACTGTCCCTTATTTCTTCCTCGGAGTTCTATAAATCTGAAGACGACGCACTTCCGTCATTTAAGTTGCCGTGTCTGTGCGAATCCAACTACCTTCCCAGAATGGAACCGGTGTAAGATCCTGAGCATGTGTAAAGATTTTCTTTTCCTTTACTTTGTTTCTGTGACAGAATTACCTAATCCGAGATCTGCGAAGAAAGTGTGTGCATTTTAGATTAACTTTTTATTGCTGGAACATCTTCCTGATTATATCAGTCCGTTGGTTTCCTGAGTTGCAGATTCACCAATGGATTGTATTTGGCAAACCTGATGTCATCCAGTATTATTATAGATTCATGGAATGCGATATCTAAACATCAAGGGAATGACCCCGTCAACATCATCGAGGAGGACCATTTAGACTACAAAATCATTCGCGTTGTCAGCTCACCGGTCACTACGGGTGATCTTAAAGAAAGAAGGCCTTTGGTTCCCATAACGGAGAGATCTGACTTTTACTTCCTACGCGCCGATACTCTTACATCTCTTTCGATAAATGAAGCTGCTTTGTCTCTGTTTGACAATCTCCGCGAGAAGCTCCTTCAACGACAAGAAGAGGTAGCCCTTTTATCCATTTGCTCGATTTATATGTTATAGCTAGCTTTTAGTTGCTGTGAGGTCTCGAAGTACCACTCAGATCTAGGAATCGTCTGTTAAAAGATATTTGCGAGTGACATACGCATGCTCCCCACCAAAAAAGAAAAGAAAAGAAGTATGCATTCTAATATTTGCCCCCTTATGATTTTTGACTTGTTTCCTTCATTAACCTAATCAGTGAGAAGCGATAGCAAGGTTTTGCTTCTTCTTTTCTTTTTTTTTGGTCGGTAGCATTGTTTTGCTTGAGAAGTGTGGCTTTTCATTTTATCTTTTTTTAGCATAAATCAGCATCTTCATTCTTGTGAATCATGAATCGAGTATCTATCCAAGGGATAGAAGGGCAGAGGCGTTTAGTGTCCCCTCCAATCAAGAAAATTTGTCAGTCATCTGGCAAAGCAATATATATATTTTAGTAAACTGTAGAATGAGAGAATTACATAATATTAAGTTGGGGATAATGCCTAACTTGCACTTCTTTCTATGATTTTGTATCCATTGCTCTTCTCAAACGCACCACAAAAAATTCAAGAAAATTGATTACATTGCCAGATACATAAAAATAGAGGAGAGTGCTGGTTCATACCCGATTGATTAAGTCAATGAAGTTAACCATATTAGCGTGAGAATCAATAGATTAAAATAATTTTAGTTCAGTCTATAATTAAGATTTTCTTTTTTTTCATGTTTTTGAAAAATATTTTTGAAGAAAATAGTGTTTAGCTTAATTGTAAAAATGAATTAGAAAATATTTTTATTATTTGATATGACGGTTCGGATTTGATTTTCTTTGAAAAAATTATCAAAAACCAAAATTTTAATTAATTATTATTATAACCTCACATTCCAACGCCTCATCCGACTTCGGTGTGACTCCGTGTGCGGCACCCGCCCGGCCGCCCCTTGCCTCCGGATTTGCTTCCCTCCCCCGACTGCGCCCTCGCAGCAGGTGGCGCCCGCGAATCGCGGACTTGCTACCGAGGATCCTGTGATTCAAGAGCGAGTCGGAGGAGAGGTGTGATTTCCTCACGAGTATCGGGGGTTTCCCGAGCTCGAGCCTCGCCTGCCTCGGGTAAAGCTCCATCTCGCCAGAAACTCGGGCGACCTCAAGACTCAACCCAAGGCGGGTGAGCTTGAGACTTGCCAGATCCGATGACGTCGAGCTCGCCTGAGGCCAGCGAGCGAAGCTGAGAGAAGGCCAGGCGAGGGAGTGGTCTCCGAAGAGGCAGCAATCGGACGCGGGAGAGTAACACGGTGAAGAGTAGCACGAGGTGGAAGGGCAGCAGAGAGAGAAGACAAAATGGTGCGATCCGAGCGAAAAGCATGGAGATAGAGAGAGAGAGAGAAGAGGAGAGATTGGTCTTCAGAACACTGGAAAATGATTTTTTCATTACTTTTCAAGTGTTTTTTTATTGGTAGAAAATATTTTTCTTAAGTTGTTTATTTTTTGTGAACTATATGTTGGGAAATTCGGAATTTTTTTTTTTTAAAAAAACAAACAAAACCTAAAGCTTTCAATGGAACGAAATGCAACTTCATTTTGAGGTCCACATTTTAGTCATTCTCATTTGCTGCTTGAAAATAAATTCGATAGATATGTGCATGTTCATTAGAGAGGAATGACCCTTGAATATATATTATTATTGAAAATGTCATTTGCTCTGACAGACTTTGCATTGATGCTCATTCTGCTTCAATGCAGCTTAAAGCTTCTTTCGTGCGAGGCGTCTATTTCTTCGGCCGAAAAGAATAAAAGGAAGGAAGCTATCCCTTATGTTATCACAGGACTTGGTTTGGATGGATCCGTAGCATCCCTTTTTACATTGAGGCTTCTAAACACTCTCGATCCAGCCAAATTCAAACTCCTTTGCATCACTTTTGGTTCGCCCCTCCTCGGGGACACTGATTTCCAACGAGCCATATCGCACCGTCCATCGTGGAATTCTTGCTTCTTGCATGTGGTTCACAGGGGTGACAGTGTCCCTAGATTTTACCTTGATCCGCCCCCCGCTGGCCAAAATCCATACATGCCTTTTGGTACATTCCTTTTGTGCTCTGAATCAGGTGGGGCATGTTTCCAAACCCATGAATCCATAATCGAGTTGCTCAAATACCCGAACCTGGAAGCTGTTGCTGAAAATCAAGAGTCCCAAACTCTCTTTTATGAGAAAGTGTTTGGATTCCCTAAGAAGAAGCATTTTCCAATGAATGTTTCTAGCTTTCGCAGGTATGAAGCAGACTCATATAAAGCTGGGATAACTGTGTTTCAGTAACAGAATTGCCTAAATCCAAGATATGCGAAGAAAGGGCATGCATTTCATATTAACTTTTTACTGTTAAAATATCTTGATTAATTTCAATCTGTTGTTTTTTCCGAGGTATTCAGTGATGGATTATATTTGGAAAAATTGGCTATGTCATCAAGTATCCTTACAGATTCTTGGAATGCGGTATCTAAACATCAAGGGCATGAACCTGTAACCATCATTGAAGGCCATCCGAAGTACAATTTCATTGTCTTTGTTGGCTCACCGGTCATTGCAAGTGATCTTCAACAAGAAAACCATTTGGTTTATGCATCGGAGACCTCTAACTTACAATTCCTATGCTCCAATACTCATCCATCTTCTTCAATAAATCCAACTGCTTTTTCTCTGTTTAACTCTCTTCATGACAAGGTAACCCTTCTATCCAATTTTTTCAAGTTATCCGTTATTGCTGGCTATTAGTTGCTGTGAGGTCTGAAAGTGCTTCTCAGATCTTGGAATTATCTTTTAAAATGTTGCTACTGAAGCATGCGTGCTGATAGTTGCCCCTTTAGGATTTTAGCTTGTTTCCCTCGTGAACCTTATCGGATGAAAAGTGACAACATGGTTTTGCTAGAGAAGTATGTCTTTCCTGTGTTCTTTTAACATTGCTATGATTGTAACAATGCCTTCGTTTTCTGAATCGTGAACCAAGTAATGTCATAAAATTTTGGGTGAAGCACACTTTAAATCTGTTGGTCATGATGAAGAATGAGAGCTTTACACAATATAAAGTAGTGAATAAAGCCTAACTCGCATTTTATGATATGAGTTTGTGCACATTGCTCCTTTCCAAATTCACACCATTTTTAAACACAAGAAAATCAATCAACTGTTTATACCGTCGATTGCATTATAAGGTACATAAAGATAAATGCGACAGTGCTTGTTCATGCTTAAGTGATAGATTCTATTAGGTTAAATAGATCAGCAGGAGAATTAATATATAAGATAAATTTTTAGTCCAGTATATAAATAAAGCTCTCACTGGTACAAGATTCAACTTCACATTGAGGTCCTATTTTGGTTATTCTCAAAGATTGTTTTCACTCGCTAAATGTGGGCATGTTCATCAGAGTGGAATGACTCTTGGATAAATACAAACATGGAAAACTTCACTTGCTCCAACAAACTTTGCATTGATGCTCATTCTGCTTGAATGTAGGTTAAAACTTCTTCCGAGCCAGAGACCTCTAGTTCTTCGGCCAACAAGAAAAAAAAACCTATCCCCTATATCATCACCGGGCGTGGTCTGAATGGATCTATTGCATCACTTTTTACATTGTGGCTTCTAAACACGCTCGATTTAACCAAATTCAAACTTCGTTGCATCACTTTTGGTTCTCCCCTCCTTGGGGATGCAGCCTTGCAGCAAGCCGTATCGTCCCATCCGACATGGAATTCTTGCTTCTTGCATGTGGTTCACAAGGGCGACTGTGTCCCCCGATTATCCCCCGTTCCTCCATACAAGCCTTTCGGTACATTCCTTTTGTATTCAGAATCGGGTGATGAGTATCTTGAAGACCCTGAATCCTTAATGAAGCAGCATATACACGAGAACCTGGAAGCTGTTGCTGAAAATAAAAAGTCCCAAACCTTCGATTATAAGTATGATCTTGAACGTGTTGAGAAGAAACTTTTAGAGAGGGATTATGAAGCAGGGATTACTGTTCAAGTCGCAGCAGCTGGACGTCAGGTAGCGCATCTTGACTATGTTTTGTTCAGTTTGAGCCATTGTTCTAGTTGGGGTGTTTTATGTGGAGAAACTATGATTCCATTCTAAACTTGCACCGTGCATAAAAAATTAATATATAACTACAATAAAATATAATTACTACGCCACTAATTTGAATTTCCTGATGCTAGATATCTTGATTAATTGTATACGTTGTTAAACTAATTTATGTAAGTAATGATTATGGAGGTGCGGACCTCTAGAGTGCCAAAAGTTGGCACAAAGGATCACTTAAGTGCCAAAAATTACAAAAGGTACACTTAAGTGCCAAAATTGGAGCAAAATGGATCACTTAAGTGCCAATGGCGAAAAATTCCGGCCAAATTACCACGTGTCAATTTTCCGGCGACTTAATTTGCTAACGGAGTATTTTTTTTAAAAATAAAAAATCCATGTGGCATTTTTTTTCAAAATAAAAAATCCACGTGGTAATTTTTTTTATAAAAATATCCACGTCAGATTTTTAAAAATTAAAATCGATTTTATTAAAAAAAAAGGGGGGAGGGGGAAGAGGGGATCGGCGAGGGCTCCCTCTTCCGCCCTTTTTTTTTTTTAATAAAATCGATTTTATAATAAAATATATTTTATAATTATTTAATACTTTATAATTAATAATTTTTAAAATCCACGTCAGCCAAAACGACATCGTTTTGGCTGATTTTTGGCCGATTCAGTTTCTGGCGAGCCACGTAGGCAAGAAAATTAATAAAAAATTGCCACGTAGGATTTCCGGCGGAGTTCCGGCGACTTGGCACTTAAGTGATCCATTTTTTTTAAAAAGTGACACTTAAGTGTACCTTTTGTAACTTTTGGCATTTAAGTGATCCTTTGTGCCAACTTTTGGCACTCCCGCTGTACTTTTGTCAATGATTATGTAACTATGAACTGCAATTGTTTGTATTATAATAACTTATCTAATAGAATATAATATTATTTACTTCTATAAGCATAGATATTATTGCTTATCTATATAGGGATTGTAAAAAAGTTAATACTATCGATATGCTATAAATATAACAACATAATTATTATTGCTTGTGACATAATACATTATTAATTATTACCTTAGGGTTGGTGACCTAAATTATGATTTTATCCTAATTGTTGTACTATAGTATATTAACTTAGGGTAATGATATATCCACAATCAACATATCTTCTTTCACAACTCTTTCTAACTCTATATTTCTGTCGGACTCATCTGCCCTTAAAGCTCATCCACAATCTCCATTAAGATTGTGGAAAAGTATGAAAGAACAAACATCTACGAAATTAGGCTATAATTGAAGAAGCTCAACTTATCTTCTTTTTTTCTTTGTTTCAATTACTAATTCGTCATAGTCTTTAAGCAAAATGATTTATCTATATACTAATGTCATAGGCAATTTTTATTTATTTAAAAATGAAAAAGGAAAGTGCGAAGGGAAGATAGGTTTTTTCCAATATAAGAAAGAAAGAGGTACTTTTGGTTTTATTTGATTATTTACTCAATTTGTCAGTGGAAATTTTGTTTTTATAACTTTTAAAAATCCTCATGAAGATCGTGGATGAATTTTAATCGCAAATTATCTCCAGTTAAAATATAGAATAAAAAAAAGTGAGGGAAGTTGTTTTTAGTTGTGGGAATGTCATTTCCCTTCAAATTATTTCGTAAATGCTATGTTAGATTTATTAAGATCATGTTTCTCATTGCATTTTCTTTACTACCAAAGAAAGAGTCTATTATTTTCCATTCCTACAATTCATCCAACCAAGAATTAGAATCCCGATTTCATCCAATTCCACTCTTTTCTTTTTTGTCTTGGTAAACACAGCATTATATTTCATCAAGTCCAGAAGCCTGTGCACGGGTTCCTTTTATCGTGAACAAATTCAACTCCGAGTTTTTGAAAAGCTCCAGAAATCAAATTATGAGGGATCTCGACGACCTAGTATAAAACGAAGAAATCAAAATGCCATATGGATTCTATTTTTCTCTTTTTTGCATGTCTCGTTTTTCCTTCTTTGGTTAGTTTCACCCTAGCATTGGAATAACGATTCCAAGCGTGAAGGATTATTCCGACACGGAGTCTCACATAGGGTTAGATAATTTCAGTTTACAAAATCCAACTGTGATTAGAAGCCAAACGAGTCGTCAACAGACGCAACATTTTGATGCCGGTCTTTTATTTACAGGTCGCACATGTATGCATCTTTAATCAAGAAAAGAATTGCTGAACACCAAAGCACCTCTTTATGAATGGTTTTCTTCTTGTGGACTTTTTAACTGATGGAACTTTCGTTGTCCTGACAGCAGCAGAATGAGGGCTTTTCTGCTATGACAGAAAGCATAGTAGAGCACGAGCATGACATCATAAAGCAACAGAGAGAGGAATTTGATCCTGACGAGGAATTAAGCGAAAGGAAAGTGTACCTGGCTTTAATGGAGCGGTACATGAAAAAATGCAGAGCCAACGGGGAGGGTCCCGGTTACTATGACAGCTTCAAGAATGCACGGGAACAGCGGGACAATGGAGTTGACAAGTACAAGACATACCTGACGAACTATTGGGAGAATGTGGTCGATGATGCGAGGAAGAAGCCTCCAACATGGGGTGCACCACTACGGCACCGTCTGCTATTTGCTGGGACAAGTTACCGGAGGATAGTCGAACCACTAGACATAGCAGAGTATTACAGAAGGGGCCGGAAGGATTACTTAACTCGCGGAAGATCCAAACACTATGAGCAACTTGAGAAATGGCTGGAAGATCACTCAAAAAAGGAGGAAAAGGATCGTCCTTCTGAACCAAAAGGGGAAAATTTGACGGAGGATTCGTGCTTTTGGGCACATGTGGAGGAGGCGACCCGGTCATGCAGGCTGCTGGACAGAGCCTCTTCAGAGCAAGAGAAGTTAACAAAGTTTGAGGAGTACGCTATGGATTTGATTAAGAAGCAGAAGGTTTCTTCCGACATATTTTTGGAGAAAAGCAGCTATATGCAGTGGTGGAGGGAGTATGAGGAGATCTTGAAAAAGAAAGTTGAGGAAGGTTCTCAGCCTCGCCCCTCAGAACTCGTCAATTACATGAGGGATTGCTGCTATGAAAATTACGGTTAACCTTCTCAGATCAATTCAAATGTGAATCAATCTGATACATCACATTTGGCTCCCTCGACTTCTGGAGATCCTTGCGGTTAGTAGCTGGTTTCATGAGGAATGGGCGACATGAAATTTATTCTGAAGGTACGCTCACCGATCCAAGTGCTGAACGTTATGCTGATAGTAACATTTATCAGCCCCATCTCTGTATTATTAAGCACTTTGGCATATTCTGAATGCAACTTGATAAGAAGACGACATTTGTCCAAGTCTATAGGACTGATATTGGCTATTGCTCATTGCCACTATGGCCCTCGTGATAAGGACAGAAATCACCATTTCCCCCATCAGTATGGATTCAATCCGCTTTTGCCGCTGCTCGACCCAAATTAGAGGAACGGGCGACATGGAAAATGTTTGCATTCCCATAGCCACCAACGCGTAGCTCATTCCACATTAAAGAAAGTGTCCTTAATTTATAACTGATTATAAAAAACTATTCTTCAATCTAGTGCTCAGATGGAGACCATTAGTGCTCTGCTTCAATGCAGGTTAAAACTTCTTTCAAGCTAGATGCCTCTAGTTCTTCACCCGAAAGGAGAAAAAAAGAGGACCATATCCCTCATATCATCACAGGACACAGTTTGTTGCCTCCCTTTTTACATTGTTGCTTCTATAGATGCTCGATCAAACCAAATGCAAACTCGCCCCTTGGATCACTTTTGGTTCGCCCCTCCTCGGGGATTCCGCCTTCCAACAAGCCGTATCGTGCAATCTGACATGGAATTCTTGCTTCTTGCATGTGGTTGACTAGGGTGATTGCGTCCCTAGGTTATTCCCGACCACAGGCCAAAGTTCATACAAGCCTTTCGGTACACTCCTTTTGTGCTCTGAATCGGGTTATGCATGTTTCCAGGCCACCGAATCCGTAATTGAGTTGCTCAAATGCGAGAGCCCGGGAGTTGTGGCTGGGAATAAAGTGTCCCAAACTTTCGATTATAAGAACGTTGTTAAACGTCCTGAGGAAATACCTTTTCACGGGAATGTTTCTAGTTTTCTAGGGCATGAAGCATTTTTCACTAAAAAAGAAGACTCGTGTAAAGTTGGAATTGCCGCTCAAGTCATAGTAGCTGGTTTCTGGCAACGACAGGTATCCCATCTTGACTATGTTATGCTCGTTTTGAACCCTTGTTCTGGCTGGATGTTTTAAGCGGAGAAATCATGATTATATTATAGTTTTGGACCATGAGTGCATGATTAACATCTAACTATTAATTGTTAATGGAATAATAATTACTACATTACTAACTTGAATTTCCCGATATTAGTTATCCTGATTGATAATTAGATACATTATTAAACAAATTTGTATGACTAATTATAATAAAGTAACTAAGAATTGTAATTGTATGTGTTAAATTATCTTATCTTATCTTATATAATTGAATATAATATCCATCCAAAATAAATATAATATTAATTACAATTATAGGTATGGGTATTATTGATCATTTATGGAGGAATTGTAAAAGTTAATGGTGTTAATATGCTTCAGCATATAACATTAGGGTAATGATATTCCTGCAACCAATATATCTTATTTCGCAACTTTTTAACTAAAATTGTCTGAAAAGTCATGAACCTATTACACTATTAACAATTTAATTATAAATCTTATCGAGTCATAAACTTTTTCACTTTTTGTTAATTGAGTCCATCCGATTAATTTTGACTGAAAATCGTTAATGTAGACAATGGGTATTTCATGTGGCACGGTCAACACTAACATGTACTATTTTTCATAATATTTTAATGTTTTTTGAATTTTTCAACATATTTTTTTTGAATTTTGAATTTTTTCTTTTCTTTATTATTTTTTAATACTTACGTCTCTCTGTCATCTTCTCCTTCGGAATTTCGTCCAGAAAACAATCTTCTCCTTTTGGGTGTTTCCAAGTTCACTGCGACGTGCCATTGCCGGTGAGGGTAGCCGGCCATCCATCGCCCACGGCCGACGAGGAGCGGGACACCCTCGCCGCGGGCGTCGCCCAGATCTGGGGCAAGGCAACCTTGATTATCCATTCATGGTTATCTGTGTGAATCGGTTCTTGCGACTCGAGCACCAGCTCATGCGCTAGTGTTGTTTGCTGGGTTTCTCGTGTATTGGCTCTGCTTTTGCTGCCGATTCTTGCCAAGAACACCTATGTTTGCTGGGTTTCTGGTGTTTTTACTATATTTGCTCTGCTTTTGCTCCCGATTTTGCTGGGTTTCTGGATTTCAGTGTTGTTTGTTGGGTTGCTGGGTTTCTTGTTTTTGTTTGCTGCGTCTCCAGTGTTTTGGCTCTGCTTATGCTGCCGATTCTAGCTCGCGGCCAGCGAGGGTCGCCGGCCCCTCGCCAACAATGGCATGTCATGGTGAACTTTGAAGCGGTTCTGATTTCAAAGGAGAAGAGTGTTTTTTCTGGACGAAATTGCAAAACAAAAGACGATCGAGGGAGATAAGTTGAAAAATAATAAAAAAAAAGAAAAAATAATATTTGAAAAATATTAAAATATTATTTAAAATTATCTTTATCAGCGTCGATCATGTTATAGTGGATTTCCGATTTTCACGTTAACGATTTCTAGTTAAAATTGACTGAATAGACTTAATTGATAAAAAGTGAAAAAATTTAAGACTTAATTGACAAAATTAAAGAGTATAAAAATGTAATATGTTTAGCACTTTTTAAATAATTTCACCAACTTTTTAAACTCTATATTTTATAGGACTTATGTGCCCTTAAACTCATCCACGATCTCCATAAAGATTCTAAAAAATTATTTAAAAACTAACATCTACCAAATTAGGCAATAGTCAAAAAGCCCAATTTCATTTAATAACATATGTATGTTTGTAGTTTTAGTTCTTATCCTTAATTGTTCCATTAAGAACATAATCATTGAGTGCAACATATTCACTTTTAAATAAATTATACTCAAAGTACAAATAGGTTCCGTATTACTTTACTCATATACATATAAACAAAATTAATGTTACCATAATATTGAAACGTAAGTGAAGTTTATCTGTATTTAGCGAAACTTGTTCATGCTAGAAAGTAAGGTATACCTATACGGCCAAAATGGAAGTGAGCTATAACTCAAATACAAATAATCTAATTATAAATTAGACCTCTTAGTATATTTCACTCTACATTTGAATTAATGAAAATTAGAAAGAATTCCTTGACTTTATTATTACAAATTAATTTCAAAATAAGCTGTATCATCCGGCTATTTTTGAAGATATATATTTTTACATCTTTTTCCAATTCTAACTACTTATTGGATGAATTATCATTTCCGTTAACTTATTCAATAAATGCTATATCAGGTATTAAGATCATGAATCTTACAATAGTTTTCTTACTACCAAAGAAAGAGACTACATTATTTTCCATTACTAAAATTCATCCAATAAGGAGTTAGAATCCCCATTTTATTCAACTCCGCTCCTTTATTCTTTATTTTTTTGTTCTTACCAAACACAACATTAGATTTCATCCACGAGACATGACTAGGATCCTCCAAATGGGAGGTGATTCAAATTTAAAATTGAAACCCTTGAAAAAGGGATACATTAGCAACCAAATTGAGGGACCAAAATTAACTCGCATCAATCCAAGTACCTAAAAAATTTTAAAAAAGAAAGAAAAACAAAATATGGTCCATGGTAACACCAGCCACGCCATGTAAGATGAACAACATGAATTGGACTTTTACGTTAGTGATCTCCAGCTAAAATTAATTAGAAGAACTATATTGGCAATTCATTAAAAGATTTAAAACTAAATTGGTAAATCCTTGAAAAATTTAGGATTGAATTGGCAAATTGTTAAAATTTTTAGAGTTAAATTGACATGATTAAAAAGTTTAAGACTGAATTGACCACCGTATAATAGATTTAAATTTTTTTTGGACAACTTTCCTAGTAAAAGATAAATGGTCATCCATAGACACATGATTTTAATGCCAGCATTTGTGAATAGCTTGTACATATATGCATCCTTACTAAAGAAAAGAATTGCTAGACATCAAAGCCCCTTCGTTACAAAGGAAAAAGTGCCAAAAAAGTCATGAACCTATTACATTGGTATTAATTCAGTCACAAACATTTTAATTGAACTAATTTAATCATAAATCTTTTTACATTTGTATTGATTCAGTCCATCCAATCAATTTAGACCAAAAATTGCTGACATGGACTCTAACGGTCTTACGCAGCAGGGCAGCACTTACACGGAATTTTTTTTACAAATTTTTTTAAAATTTTTCTATATGTTTACTTCTTTTTTTTCTTTACCCTCGCCAACCACGAGCGAGGGCTGCACTGATAATCCAAACTCAAGAGAGAGTTGAAAACTTGTGACAGGTATGCTATCCCACACACGACCCTCCTGGCCTCAACAGGGATTGCCTGTTAGTCACCAAGTTTCTTCTTAGACTCCGAACTTGGACTATAGTAAACTCTAAAATATCGGAAATTCTGATGCACAGGATCTCCTAAGGGCAAGTGCAGAGCATACTCCAGGATTTTTCTGAATCATAAGAGTTTGCTCAAAACTTTCATTCCGGACTAGAAGAGAATGGGAGTGTTTAGAAGATCATGTTGGAAGAGTACACAACACACTTCTTATTTTTCTCTCTTGTTTTTTACAATGGGAACTCCTTGCTCTTATATAGGCAAAGGAGGAAACAACAGACAAGAACAGGCAGACTGGCCATGCTAGGACATAATTGAGCAAACTTAGCCACTTATGGGCTACACACATAGGGAGTCCTAAAGAAATCCCGTGACAGGCTGTGAACAGTAATTTTTCGCCTATTGCTACAGTGAAAACAAAATGAACAGTAAAAACAGATTGGATGAACAATGAACAGTGTACAGGACCGGTGTACAGTGTTTTCAGGACGGCTTTTTATTTGTCTCTTCCATCTCTAGCATTGTAGTCATAGTCTGAATCATCAGAGCTATGATGAGCTAGTTGTTCTTTGAGAAGGGCATCCTCATCAAAATCGGATGGACTAGAGCTTCTATCTTTTTCTCTTTTGAAAGCACGGATGAGATTCTCGATTTCTTCTGCCGACAGATCTGGTGGACGAGATGAGCTAGCATTGAAATAGCCGGAAAAGGGGGCGCAATTTGGGGTGTCTCCCCAAGGGTCTTGTGCAAGTGGCCCTCCCCATGGGTCATAGGAGGTGGAAGAGGAGTCTGGATTGTTCTGCCGAAAGGTATGAAGGGCTTCTTGGATTTCTTCTCTTGTGGAATCCCAAGCTTCGAGGTGGTCCCAAGAGACAGGGACATGTGCAGATGGCCATGCTTCTAGTGGGATGGTGCGATTTTCTTGACATAGAATCCTCTAGAGTTCTCGTGACGCTAGCCTGCTTGTGGTGATGGAGTATGGAACTGTCCGATAGACCCGAGCAAATTCTTGAAAAACCTGAGGTCTGTAGCTTGAAATCTCTGCAGCAGAAGGTTTTTCAGAAATCCAACCACATGGATGGGAAAATGTCCATGGTCGGTGGAATAAGACGATAGTGTGTCTTTCTGGTTCAAGTCTTCCTTGGCGATTTTGGACTTTGAAGAGTTCTCTCCAATATTGGAGTGGTTTATACCAAGCAAAAATCTCCAAGAGATGTTTCTGATTATGAGGTTGACCTTGGCCATCTTTATAAATAACTTGCAAAATTTTGTCAGTGGGAAATTCAATGGCTATAGTGTACAGATTGAACATGTACCAAAATAACCATTTGAGATCTTTCGGGAATTCTTCATCGGGAGACCATTTGAGAGGGTGAATGAATGGATATCGTGGATGAAGTCCATCTGGTCTGAGCATTAAACCTCCATGTTCAGGGAAAATTCGGAGGTGATACTCCCACATTAGTTCTGGGAGTCTCTCTTTAAGAATATTGTGGTGGATTGCCTCAGGGACATCAGGGAGGTATTTGAGGCTGGGCCAGCCTCCTGGAATCTTGTCCGTTCGGTATGTGTCCTGAAAAGGCTCCTTCTTGACATACATATTGATGGTCTCCGATGGTTTTTTGGGACGGGACAAGAAATCAGCAAGAATATTTTTAGTTCTTGGAATATGTTTGACTTCAAAGGAATATTTAGAAAACCATTCAGCCCATCGGAGTAATTGTGGATGGGGAACCTACTTTTGCTTGAACTTAAGCATCTGAGAAAATGAGGACATATTCATCTCAACAAGAAAATGGTGTCCGATAAGGTGGTATTCAAACTTCTTGATGCCATACTTGACTGCAAGTATCTCCTTAAAAGTGGAATAATAATGGATTTCTGTTTGAGAAAATCGACTACTTTTGTAGGCACAAATATGCCTGGTTCCATCAATTTCTTCGAAAAGAATGGCTGCCCAATATTTGTCGCTGGCATCAGTTTGGAGAATCCTCTTGCCAGTAGATGGAATCTTTAAAGGAGGAAGGTTTTACAAAAGCTGCTTGAGTTGGGAAATAGCTTGGGTTTGTTTGGGTCCCCATGCTGGAGGGTTTTTTTTGAGCATTCTCTGAAGGGGTCTAAGATGTATGGAAATATGGGGAACAAAATCTCTCAAATAATTGACAACACCAAGGAATTGCTGAACTTGTTTAGGATTGAGATCCTTATCAGGGAATTTCTGAAGTTGATCAGCAATATGAGGTTCAGGGCAGTAGGTTCCATCTTTAAGTCGCATGCCAAGGAATTCAATTTCCTTTTGAGCAATAATCATTTTTTTCTGGGAAAGCATAATGCCATGCTTTTTAACAATATCAGCAAAATATGTCAAAAGTTGACAATGAGATTGCTCATCGTGGCTGAACAGAAGGATGTCATCAATATAAATCTGGGAGTTTTGGAGAATTGGTTCGAAGATTTTGCACATAGATTTTTGGAACAGGGAATGTGCAGTTTTGAGGTCAAAAGGGACAACTGTCCATTGGAAGTGTTGGTTTGGGATACAGAACCCAGTTTTGAAAAGATGGATTGGTTGTCCTTGAGGCCCAAAAGAGTGGACAAACTATTTGTTGTCTGGTTCAGAGGAAACTGGGTCAGCAGGACATGGGGTAAAATGGAGAATGGTGGGAAAAATAGAGGAAGCTTCCTCTTTGGCTTTGCCAAACTTGATGGTAACAGTACCATCTTTTTTCTTAGTGAACTGCGGTTCACTAGATTGGAGGGGTTTGCAACTTTGATGGAGTTTTTCATAGTTGGTGACCCAACTATCTGGAAGGAGCTTAACAAGCTCGTTTCGTGGGATCTGACGAGGGACATGGATGCAAGAAGTTTGGTTGTGGTCGACCGAAATAACAAGAGCATCTTCAGAATTTGGGATGTTGAGATCAATGGCATGGTTTTGGACTCGGTAGATCATCTGGTAGTGCAAAGTGGCAGCAATAGATCCAGGTGTCTGTGGGGCTCCAGTAATAGCTGGTGGTGGTGGAGATGAGGGAGCTGGCTTACAAGGTGGTGGAGGTGAGGTTGGTACAAAGGACTTAGATGGTCCATAAGAAACAATGAACTGATATTTGCCTCCGTCTTCTCCAAGAGGTCCAACAGTTGGATCTCCATCAAGATACCTTTGGTAAAGGGTATCTTTTTTTTCTTCTTGGACGAGGGCCGATCATCTTCTTCTTCAAATTTTGTGCATGAAGGGCAAGCATAATCAGGATTGTTCTGCTGAAAGGTATGAAGGGCTTCTTGGATCTGTTCTCTTGTGGAATCCCAAGCTTCGAGGTGGTCCCAAGAGACAGGGACATGTGCAGATGGCCATGCTTCTAGTGGGATGGTGCGATTTTCTTGACATAGAATCCTCTGGAGTTCTTGTGACGCTAGCCTGTTTGTGGTGATGGAGTATGGAACTGTCCGGTAGACCCGAGCAAATTCTTGAAAAACCTGAGGTCTATAGCTTGAAATCCCTACAGTAGAAGGTTTGTCAGAAATTCAACCACATGAATGGGAAAATGTCCATGGTCGGTGGAATAAGACGATAGTGTGTCTTTCTAGTTCAGGTTTTCCTTGGCGATTTTGGACTTTGAAGAGTTCTCTCCAATATTGGAGTGGTTTATACCAATTAAAAATCTCCAAGAGATGTTTCTGATTATGAGGTTGACTTTGGCCATCTTTATAAATAACCTGCAAAATTTTATCAATGGGAAATTCAATGGCTATAGTGTACAGATTGAACATGTACCAAAATAACCATTTGAGATCTTCTGGGAATTCTTCATCAGGAGACCATTTGAGAGGGTGAATGAATGGATATCGTGGATGAAGTCCATCTGGTCTGAGCATTAAACCTCCATGTTCAGGGAAAATTCGGAGGTGATCCTCCCACATTAGTTCTGGGAGTCTCTCTTTAAGAATATTGTGGTGGATTTCCTCAGGGACACCAGGGGGGTATTTGAGGCTGGGCCAGCCTCAAAAATCAATTCAGGGAATTCATAGACATCAAACGATTTTATGCCCTTCAACCAACCGTTTTGGACCCAATAATCCAAAGTCTTCTTTCTTCCTGTGCTGAGACACATGCCCAATTTTCCCAAACATGTACCTAGCCTTTATGGAAAAATTCTTCTGGTGTTATGTCTGCAACAAAAAAGGACATTTTGTCAAAAATTGTCCAAAGGCAAGCAAGCGAGGAAGCCATTTGATAGACAAAATTGCCAAAAGCACTGGCATCTAACTTGATGATTCGGATATTGAGTCTGTCTTCTCTCTAGACGACCAACCGTTTGAAAGTACCATTTGTGCAATCCAGACATACAGCTCAGACTAAGGTTCTGATTTAGAAAATGATGTCTTCACCTTCTTCCCTGATTCACCCACAGAAATTGAGCTCAATGAACCTGTCCATCATCCGTATATCCCTATCCACATTCTCTTGTCCAAATATCATAAACCAATCCCTTTGGTAGCACTTATCGATTCTGGAGCAAGCTCGTCCATCTTGGACACAAAAATCCTTCCAGAAGAATTTTGGAAACCCTACACCAGGTATTTCAACTCTGCTTCTGGTGACACTTTTGCCACCAAATATCGTAGTAAACCCATTACTATCCAGTTCTGTTTTCACTTTAGCAACAGGCGAAAAACTACTATTCACAGCTTGTCACGGGATTTCTTTAAGACTCCCTATGTGTGTAGCCCATAAGTGGCTAAGTTTGCTCAATTATGTCCTAGCATGGCCAGTCTGTCTGCTCTTGTCTGTTGTTTCCTCCTTTGCCTATATAAGAGCAAGGAGTTCCCATTGTAAAAAACAAGAGAGAAAAATAAGAAGTGTGTTGTGTACGCTTCCAACATGATCTTCTAAACACTCCCATTCTCTTCTAGTCCAGAATGAGAGTTCTGAGCAAACTCTTATGATTCAGAAAAATCCTGGAGTATGCTCTGCACTTGCCCTTAGGGGATCCTGTGCATCAGAATTTCCGATATTTTAAAGTTTACTATAGTTCAAGTTCGGAGTTTGAGAAGAAACTTGGTGACTAACAGGCAGTCCCTGTTGAGGCCAGGAGGGCCGTGTGTTTGATCTTTACCGACTTCTGTTACTAGAAGAGAGTCTCTCATCCTATGGAAACTCCAGATCCAGCTTCCTCTTCTCTTCCTATTTCCCTTACTTCTAATCTCTCTCTCCAGGCTCCACCGGAACTTCGAAAGTCAAATCCAAGAAGCCCTTCATACCTTTCGGCAGAACAATCCAGACTCCTCTTCCACCTCCTATGACCCATGGGGAGGGCCACATGCACAAGACCCTTGGGGAGACACCCCAAATTACGCCCCCTTTTCCGGCTCTTTCGGTGTTAGCTCATCTTGTCCACCAGATCTGTCGGCAGAAGAAATCAAGAATCTCATCCGTGCTTTCAAAAGAGAAAAAGATGGAAGCTCTAGTCCATCCGATTTTGATGAGGATGCCCTTCTCAAAGAACAACTAGCTCATCATAGCTCTGATGATTCGGACTATGACTACAATGCTAGAGATGGAAGAGATAAATAAAAAGCCGTCCTAAAAACACTGTACACCGGTCCTATACACTATTCACTGTTCATCCAGTCTGTCAGGAGGGCCGTGTGTGGGATAGCATACCAGTCACAAGTTTTCAACTCTCTCTTGAGTTTGGATTATCAATACCCTTTATGGTGTCTCAAGCAAGGATTGCAATGTCCTCACCCAAACCAAGCAAGGGGATCAAAACCCTCATTGACCATGGGCAAGGGCCTTTATGCCCTTGTCAACCACAGGCAAGGACATGGAGGCCCTCACTTGTACAAAAAAAGGAAAAAGAAAAGAAAAGACAAAATAGAAAAAAATAAAAAATTCTGAAAAATATTAGTAAATTATAAATTTTGTCTATCTCAGTGCTGGTCATGTCACATTGGATTGCTTGTGTCTATCTCAATAAATTCCAGCCTAAATTGATCGAATGAACTGAATTGATATCAATATAAAAATGTTTAGGACTAAATTTGTCTAATTAAAATGTTTATGATTGAATTGGTACTAATACAATAGATTTAGGACTTTTGTGGTACTTATGCCTAAATGATTATCCCCTTGTGAAACTTTGACTGGTAGAAGTTTTATTGTCATGACAGTAGAAGAATGAGGGCAGCTATGATCTTATAGAAAACATAGTAAAGCACGAAGAAAACGTCATGAAGAGACAGAGAGAGGAGTTTGATTATGCCACGGAATTTAACGATATGAAAATTTACATGGCTTTATTGGAGTGGTACATAGAAAAGTGCAGAGCCAACGGCCAGGGTCCTGGTTACTTTGATAGCTTCAAGGATGCACGGGAACGGCGTGACAATGGAGTTGATAAGTACAAGACATACCTGACAGACTATTGGGAGAAGTTGGTTGAAAATGCAGCGAAGAAGCCTCAAATACTGGGTGTGAAACTAAGGCGCAGTGCGCTATTTGCTGGGAAAAATTACCAGAAGATAGTTGAACCGCTAGACATAGCAGAGTATTACAGAAGGGGCCAGAAGGATTACTTAACTCAAGGAAGATCCAATCACTACAGGCTGCTACAAGAATGGCTGGGAGATCACCTAAAGGCTGAAAATGCCAGGACAAAGGGAAAGGAGCCATGGGATGGTCCTTCTAAATCGAAAGTGGTGAATGTGACAGAGGATTCATGCTTTTGGGCACGTGTGGAGGATGCAATCCGGTCGTGCAGGCTGCTGGACAGAGCGATGGTTCGGAAGGAGAAAAGCCATTCGACTTTGACAAGTATGTCATGGATTTGATCGAGGAGGAGAAGGTCTCGTCCGACATTTTTTTGGATAAAAGCAGCTATATGCAGTGGTGGAGGGAGTATGTGGAGACCTCGGAGAAAGTCAAGGGAGGTTCGGATTCTCACCCTTCAAGACTCGTCGATTACATGAAGAAAGGCCGCTACAAATATTATGGTAAAGGTTCCCCGACCGATTCAAACGAGAATCCATTTGATACCCTCCCATTTGGGTCCTACGACTTCTGGAGATCCTCACCGCTCACAACTGGGTTCGTGAGGGATGGCCGCCATGAAAGTTGCGCTGAAGGTATCCTCACCAATTCGAATGCTGAAAATCATAGTGTTATTTGTCAGTCTAATGTCCCTGTTTAACAAAGCGTTTCTTTTCAAATTTCGAATGCCACAGGATTACACGTCGACATCTATCCATGTCTATGGGAGTAATATTGGCTGCTGTACTCATAGCCACAACTATGTCTCCCATGATAAATATGGAATTAATCCGCTTGAGCCGAATTATTGGACACTACTATGAGAAATGTATGCGTTCCCATAGGCTCCAAATTTGACAGTCTATGCAATCAGAATTGTTTGATGTCAATACCTAGAGATATAATCCATACAAACTCCAGAAGATACTCATTCCACATTAAAGAAAAATGTGGCAAATCAGTAGGAGATTGACATATAGCTTAATTGATGGGATTCTTCTAACAACTCGAGACACACTTATGCCAAAATACTATATAGGTATAGCACACATATAAAGTATTGTCTCGCACAACTACTACACACTACTTATGAGTAGTAAAAGCTCAATCACTAAGAGCAAACTAACTCATACACACACAACTATTTCATTTCTCCCCTTTACAGACGAGCAAGTCTCTCCTTTCCTTGTGTTTGCGGAGCTTTCTCTACTTAGAGTCTAAGGCTTTCCCATGCCCTTTTCATAGGCTCCGATCTAGTGCTCACTACTCAGATGGGGACTAACAGGGCTCCAGTTGTGGCCTCAAGTAAAATGTGTAGCCAAATTTCTTGAACAAAAGATTCACACGCTCAACCACAAAATTTGAGCCCACAACTTTGAAAAACGCAACCGTTAAATTTAGGGATGTAGTCACGTGTGACTTCAAGAGCTCCTCGTCTTCATTTTCTTATGGAATTAATTTATGCCCCCAATTAATTCCTTACCATTAGCGTTACTATTTGGTACATGGTCGCCTAGGTAAGTAGATGACATCTACTACTCCCATCAACGGCTACTGCTGTCCTACTGCTTGCTATGCCCAATTTCTTCCGAAATTCCACGAATTTAGATCCGACAAGTCTCTGTGTGGAAATATCGTTGACTTGTTCATCTGTCCTACTGAACTTCATCTCAATCTCTCCACATGACACTTTCTCGAGCACAAAGTGATGGTGGACTTCCACATGTTTTGTTCTCACATGAAACACTTGGTTTACAGCTAGTTGAATCGCTGATTGACTGTCACTATGTAGTCTCACAGGGCAATCATCAATTTTATGGTGCAGATCCTTTAGCAATTTTACTATGTCTTTCTTGAGCTAGCATAACTGCTGCTCGAGACACTTGGCTTTTATCGTCCACGATGACGCAGTCAGCTGAGGTGCTCATGAACCAAGTCTAAACATATAACCCATCGTTGGTCCATGTGTATCGTAGCCGATGGCATAATTGGCCTCCCAATAGCCAATTGTTTCACAACTTCCATCTATTTTATACAATATGACGTGATCAATGGTGCTTTTAGTGTTCCCCAATATATGTTGCACTGCATCCTAGTGAGGCTTTTTTGGTTTTCGTTTAAGCCAACTCACTATGCCAATTGCATAGGAAATGTCTGGACATGTCAACATCAAGTAAATCAAATTGTCGACTAGTTGGCCACGCATGGTCGAGTCTTCAAAATCTTTCCCTTCTTTTGCTAGAAGTTTCACATTAACCTTCAGGTGTCATTAATGTTAAATTTATCTCGAATTTGAATTTGGATATCGATTTGTTAAGCCAAATTTATTAAGAAAGTTTTCCCACTTCGGATTAGATTTGCTTTGGTGAAAAGGGCCACCACAAAAGGACAAAATCAGGGATAGAGAAGTCTTTTGGCAAGAAAAGAATTTACTTTTTCTCTCACCTGCATAAGCCATACAAAAGGAGGAATCTGCCATTCTTAGTTGGAGTTGGACATGATGGGCCCAAGTCAAATTTTTTGAGTAGGGGCACACATATAAAAACATAAGGGGTTTTCTTCTTGAAAACCTAGAGAGTGCCGAACACGAGAAGAAACCAAAGACGAGCCGCTCCAAGTCAAGAACACATAATAGAAGCCGTAGTCGCATGAGAGAGAAAACGGATGTGCAAAGGTGGTGATTTTGTGCTATGAGTTTTATATTGTTTGTTTATAAATACTTTAGGATTGTGCTTAAATCTAGGTGTGGGAAATACTCAAGTGTGTGAGTGATTGTAACTCTGATTCTCCAATTATAGTTGATTATTTACTACTAGCTTTTCCCATGATATAGGTATCGATACTCAGACTGAACCATGTAAATTTCTGACATCTTTATCATTTCTCGTTTATTTCTCTAGTATTTTTGCATCGACATAAATTGCAAGATCCTATCATTTCTGTATATTATATTCCAACAATTGGTATTAGAGTCAAGTTCAAATTTCTTGATTGTGATTTGGGGCTTTTGCTTATCTGATTATTATTTAGAAATTCCGTTATTGCACTTATGTCTGAGGTGAAAGGTGAAATTGAAAAGTTTAACGGGAGGAACAACTTTGGGTTATGGAGCATCAAGATGCATGTGTTATTGACAACTTTAGGTTTGGCTAGAGCTTTTTAGATGGTAAAGATGAGTTGCAAATTATAATGAAGGCCTTTGAAAGGACAAAGCTAATGGAGAAAACAGAGAGCGCTATCTTGTTGAATTTGTCAAATGAGGTGTTAATAGAGGTGGCTGAAGAGAAGGATGATGCAAATTTATGGGAAAGACTTCATGCACCTTGTGTGACAAAAGGTTTTAACAATCGTTTGTACATGTTCAAAAGGATGTTTTAGTTTAGCTATACTGAAGGTACGTTTATTAGAACCCAATTGGATGAATTCAATAAACTCATGATAAAGTTGAAGAACATCGGTAAAATACTAAATGATGAAGAACGAGGCATGATGTTGTTAGCTTCTTTATTAGAATTATGGGAGCACTTTACTAATTCACTATTGTAGGGGTATACTACGATTACCTCAAAAGAGGTAAAGTTCACTCTGTTCTCTAAGGAGTGATAGACAAAGTTGTGAAATGACAGTCTTGCGCAAGGAGTTGTGCAAGCACTAACGATTCAAGGTAAAAATCATCATCAAGGACCCAGTAGTGGCAGAGATAAAAGCATGTCGAAGTCATGCCATCAAAAGTCCAAGAGACGCGTAAATTGCTTTTGAGTGTAGAGATTGTTTGAAGCGGAGAAACCAAGGTGACAGGCAGAATGCTACAAGCAATGTGGCAAACGTTAGTGAGGGGAGCACAAGTGATGGAGAAGTTGTTTCATGTGTGACTACTACTTCGTTCTGAGACGAATGGATGCTAGATTCAAAGTGTTCTTATTATATGACACCTCACAAAACTTGGTTTACTACTTACTAAACAACATATGGTGGTAGTGTTCTTTTGGAGAACAACATGGCCTGCAAGGCTATAGGAATACGGTCAATTCGGATTCGGATGCATTATGAGATGGTGTGCACATTGACAAACGTGAGGCATGTACTAGAGCTAAAAAAGAACCTTATTTCATTGGAGACACTTGTGGCAACCTAATTTTTTTAGAAGGTTTGGTTCGAGAACCTTTGATTAGGTTTAAGGGTATTTGTTAACTTTGGACTGACGGCCCTTCATTAACTTAGGCTCTCCCAAGCTCATACCCTGCACGGCACTAGGTATTCAAAATTTTAATTGGTTTAACCTATGCAAATTCAAACAAAGGAGTTGCCACTAACCTTTTTAGGGTCGGCTAGAAACCCAGTAGGATACGGGAGAATACAACTATTTGTGCAACTGGAAATTCTAAATTCGGGGACTTGGTTATGTTAATTATACGACTAACGTCCTTTCGATATCTAACTTGATTATGTATTAATTAAAGCCATGACAACCTATTCAAGAAATCTAAGACTTATCCTAACTATTCTAAAACAGGATAATAACATCCAAAATATTTAAATGTGCAATAAATATCATCACAAAATAAAGCACAAAAGGAACCTAATATTGTCTCTAAAAAAGAAAAAAAATATAACGTAAACAAAGAATCCTATTGTAGAGCCCTAAAGGCTTGTCCAATTTTGGGCTTTTTTTAAATTTTTTTTAAGGGTTTACTAAATTTTTTGCAATTTTTTCTGATTTTTTATGAAAATTTTATATTTTTTATATATTTTTCATATTTTTATGTTTTTTAATATTTTTCATTTTTTCCGAAATTAAAAAAATGAGTTTTCAAGATTTTTTTTGATATTTTATGGTTTTCTGAATTTTTTTAAAAATATTTATTAATTTTTTTGGAAATTTCTAATTTTCCTAATTTTTTGGAATTTTGGAATATTTGGGATTTTTTTTGTAATTTGAAAAAAATTCAAAATTTTTAATATTTTCATGACTTTTCTGAATTTATAGACATTTTATTAATTTTTAAGGATGTTTTCGAATTTTTTTAAATATTTTTAAATATTTTTAATATTCTTTGAGTTTTTTTGAATTTTTTTATTAGTTAAAAATAATAATTCGGACCGGGTCAGAAAATCCGGCCCTACTAAACCGACTCTGACCCTATCGGTCCAGGTTGGACTAAAAGAAACCGGGCCGGCCCTAAGCTCGCTACGAATTAACCAAAGGCCCCGAGAATTCCCTTTTAAAAGAAAGCCCATCTTCAATTTTTTTCGGCCCAATAGTCTCCCTTACGTCTGGCGCGGGCCCAAGCCCGCTCGACAAACTCTTAGCCCAGCCCCTATTTTATTTTCTGCCCCCTTTTTTGTTTGTGGTTCTTTTTTTTCTCTTTTCTTTTTTTGCTCTTTTTTAATCTTGTCTTTTTCCCCTGCTCCAGTTTTTTCCCCATGCACGTCTTCAACCTTCGCCGCTTCTTCTTGCCCGCAAACTTTTCCTTTCTTTCTTTTTTTTTTTATGTTTTTTTTCTTCTGTTTTCTCTTTTTTTTGCTTTCTCTTTTGTTTTATTCGCTGGTTTTGTTTTTCTTCATGCATTGTCTTCAACTTCCGAAGGTTTCATTTCATCAAACCCAGAAATTTGCAGCTCACAAAACCCAGGAAAAAATTTTCATTGCTGCCACTCCTCTAGCCGACGATCGCCATCCACCAATCATTCACTTCGGCCGACGTCAACCACCGTTGGCCATGACCTCTGGCGACGCTCAATCTTCTCTATTTCCGGAACCAAAAACACCCCTTGTCGGCTCGACTACGAACAACGATTCTACGTAATCATACGAAAAACATACTAGAAATAAGAAAGAAAAACACGCTTCGAACAAATATAGGTAGAAACACGAACAAATCCCGAGCTAGGGCATGAGCTGGTTTCGGTTTTCTATGAGGCATTTTATCAAACAGGTTGTGTGCATGAATTAGCAGAAGACATGAGTCTAGTTTGGGGGTCGGGGTCGGGATCAGGTTGGTATCAACAAGACATAAACGGGAAACACTCAAGGCTCACTTAGAGGCAGATTAGACACATTCAGGACAGGCATTAACCGAAAACAATCATCCTCCGTTACAACACAACTACAAACTTCAGATTTCATTTAGACATTTTCACAAACATTTGGTATGCGCTACTATAACGGGAGATACATGACTTGGTGGGGACTCGACTCAGTTCTGGGTTTCTAACAAAGCATATTAGTGAACATAGAAACGTCAATGGAGGGTCGATAGGGCCAGGGCTTGCCCGAACTGTTCGTTCACAAGCTCTGGCCCGCCACCTTTTCAAAACAGAACGAGGATGTTTAGGAGAGGTTTACCTGGTTCGGGAGGAAAATGTTGCGGCAAACGGCAACAACCAAGCGAACTCCGGCGATGTTTGACTCCGTTTCGAGTTTCCCTTCTATCTGGCTCTCTTTTTCTTGCTTGAGCTTCTCGGTTTTTCGGCAATTCTTGGCTCTCTCTTCTTCTCCAATGCAGCCAAACTCCCCAAGGTCCGAAAAACTCTCATGAAAAACCCGAAAACCAGGTTTTTTTTTGCCCCCTTTCAGCCCCCAAAACCAGCTTTTCATCTCTCGCTTTTTTCCCTTCCTTCCAAAACTAGAAAACCAGCCCCCACTTTTCAGCGTTTTCCTTGCTGCCGTTTTTTCTCTGCTCTCCCTAATCGAATTCTGATCCCCTCCCCTCTCCGCGTGACAGCGCAGCAAAGGAAGATTCCCTTGCTGGCGTCATGCGGCTAACGTCACCGCTGTGGGGGGTCACGTCTGGAGAAACGGTGTCGTCGAGGAGGCATGCGTATGTGCGTTCTCTGTGTGCGTTTTGGTGTGGGAAGAGATGAAGGGAAAATAGAAGAGGGATGGTGGGCTAGGCTGAGATAGAGAGGAAGAAAGAAGGCTGGGCTTAAGAGATTTAAGGAGTGGGCTGAAAGAGCAAAAGAGTGGCTTGAGCTATGCCAGCCCACTCGAAAAAATTTCGATTTTTTTTTTTATCAATTTTTTTTTTATCTTTTCTATAGATTTATATATATGTGTATATATTTTCAAAATAAATAGGTATCTAAAATAGGTCGACAAAAATTTGGATGTCTACAACACTCGATGACATCAGGTGTAGGTACACCATTGAAGGTGGAGTGATCTCTTGAGGTGCCATGACAGTGATGAAGGGGAAAAAAATGAACCCTCTTTATCATCTATTAGGAGAGACCATGATCAGAATCACTGCAGTTTCATTAGATAAGTCATACTCCGACTTGACTCAATTATGGCATATGCGTTTAAGGCACATAAGTGATGCAGGTATGACTATGTTAGGTGAAAGGGGGTTGCTAAAGGGTCAGAAGACAGGGTGTAACATCCTGAATTTCGACCCATTTCGAGATATGTGAAATGTTTATTTTATCAATGCACTGTTAGTTACGTTTACTCTGAGTTAGCTCCTCATGAGTTAACTAACTGTTCGGTAAGGCAATTAAGGATCGATACGCGTACGACTAGTGAATTTAATCAAGGATAGACCGTTTGACCATAAGGATCAGAAAGGAATAATACTACACTGTTGCAGGCCAGTTAGTGAATGGAGATAAATCGATTCGGCAAAAATACGAGGTCGGATTGCGGGTGATTCCGCACGACTTCGATATTAATTTCGAACGACGTTAAACCGATTTCCTTTTTGGCCATGTACTCAGTGTGAGCAATTAACCTCTCGTGATTACATGACAATCGAGGATCGCCCTGATTTGAATACACGATCGTGGATTGAAAAGCTATCAACCACGGGTCAAACGTGCGAGAGCTCCTAAACGCCGCCCGAAAGTTAGGTCGTACTAAAGTCGCGATTGATCGATTTTAATCAAGAATTTCAATCCGATATCGGGTATCGAATTTTTAAGGATGTTGAGACTAAATATTGGACGTGTCTCATTGATTCTCGAATTTTTTGGTAAATCCAAATTATTGGAAAAGGATTCAACGGGCCGAGTTTTAGAGTCAAATATTTGGAAATTTGTGCTTAAGGGGTAAAAAGACAAAAATACCCCTCTCTAGATATTTGCTTAGATTTTTATCTTGTTTTGTCTTGTTCTCCTTTCTTTTCTTTTTCCCCAACTTCCTCCGCATGTTTCTTCCCTCTCTCTCCTCCTTTTCTTTCTCTTCCCCCTCACGTTTCTTTCCTTGGTCGACAATCCCCCTTGCCCCATCCCATCTTTGACTTGTCAACTTTCTTTTTCTCTCTTCCCCATCCACTTGCTGACAACCCCACGTGCTTCTCTCTCTCTTTCTCTCTTTCTCTCTCTCTCTCCTCCTTTTTCTTCTCCTGCAAGTAGGGGTGAGCACGGTTCCGGGTAGAACCGGGAACCGGAGAACTGAATCGGTTCCCGGTCTAGGGAGTCCGGTTCCGGTTCCCGGTTCCTTATTTTCTGGAACCAGAACCGTGAACCGGAACCGGAACCGGTCCTGTCCAACATCCCTCCTTCCCAAAAAAGCCCTAATTTCTACCCCCAATTCCATCATCCACACGCGCAGCAGAGAGAGACGCGATGAAATCATCTTCGGCTCCTCCACCAGCCACACCTTCACGTCCAATGCTCGCCGTCGCCGCCGCCGCTCCTTCTTGAGCTCGAACCCAACTCTATGGTGGCCACCGGTCGTACTTGTAAGTGCTCTCTCTCTCGCTCTCTCTCTCTCTGCTTGTGAAGGTAGAGTCTTGTGCAAAGTCGCTCTGTGATTTGCTAACGCGCGATCACGAATTCGTGCTCAGAGTCAGAGCGAAGCGCTAGGAGTACGTTTCCCGATCTGGTGGACTTTCGGGTGGCGAGATTGGACGGATTCGGGTGAGTTTTCGCCCACGTCGCTCCGATTTTCTTCGAGCGTGGCATCGCCAAACCCGAGAGCAAGGTCTTGATATGTAGATCGCGTGAATTTTGAGCGAGTGTAATGATATTATCTGCATTGGTTGAATCGTGTTTTTGCTTGGGTATTGGGATGTTGCAGGAGATCTCTAGCCTCAGCGTGGAGCCGTGTGATGGCGAGATTCTCGTGGTTACCGTCTTCGAGATCAAAAAATCTGAGGTATTGGGTTCGAAGATTGTGGAATTCAGCTAATCTTTTACATTGATATGAATTGATTCAGTCTGTTGCTTGATGTAAGTAAAGATACCAGCTTTCATCAGGATGGAGCTTGAGTTCCGATTTCTTGCTGTGAGTTGCTACCGAGTCGCTTTGAATGGACTCACTTACTCGACTTTCTCAGCTCTCATTTAGATATTTTGCTTCCCGTTGTTGAAGAAGAAGTTTCCTTCTTGTAGGTCAGGCCTCAGACATTTGATGGCAAGCCCTTCGAGAGTCCAGTGGTATGTAAATTTTGTCTTTTCAGAACTGTTGGAATGACTGCTACTTGGTATCTTGCATTCACTGTCTTTTACAACATAGTGTAGTCTGTCGTTTCACTAATAGAATTCTGCACCTGATTCATGCAGTGAAAACTTTCCAGGTGCTTAAGGTACCTATTCTACTGGATCCTATTTTTCATGCGCTATTTTCTTGATCAATACAAAGTGTTTGCAGGATGTGTGCTTTATATGAACAAAGTATCTGATGGGAAGATTCATTTTTTACTAATATGTGTTATCTCCTTGGAATTCCTAAACTCAAGAAGGAAAATTAGGTGCTCTATGACCTGGTTCGTTTGATACTTGATATAGTGTATACTACATAGCAGAGGTACCTTTTCATGGGGTTGCATTAGTTGAAATAAAATTTTTAAGATCTCGTAATTGAAACGGTTTCTTAAAAGCTTATGGTGCTTGAAGACAATGTGTCAACAACCTACAAGCTTGTGGAAGCAGTAATACCTTATGTTTGCTAAAATGTTTCCTCGCATGACGGTAGATAGATCGATCCCTCGTTCACATCATTAAAATACCTTTGCTTTACTGCTACGGCTGTAATATGTCTTATGGATATAAAGCCTCTCCAGTTAGAGGGCTAAATGATTCAATTACCCTCTCTGATCATGACACATAAGTCAGAGGATTCAAGGGTGAAACTTGGCTATAGTCGCTTGTTCATCAATCAATCACCAATTTCTTTCTGAGTGTTGTGTCATGATCTCAAGGGGTAAATCGAGTCAAGTTACCATCCCTCTCCCAAAGTCGAGAGAATCCAAATCCTCGTCTTATTTATTGTTGGTGTGCATTTTTGTGCAGGAAGCAAGATGCATTTCAGAGCTCTGCTCCTCCTTATATAAATCCTGCCTGCATAGGCGGGGCACGCAGGTGCAGAGAAACAGGAAAAAAGAGATGTGGGCCTACTGATAAATAGTGACTTTTCAGTTGAAGAGAGCCAATTCCTATGCATCTGTGTGCCTGATCCTGTGCTTCTTGATGGCTAATGCACATGCACAAGGTCAGCTTTTTGTTTCTCTCACATTTCTATCTCTAGATCTAGTGCTCTTGTTTTGCCTTTCACATTGTGCTCTTGTAGACACTTTTTACCATTTGCTTACATTTTCCTTTTGGATAATGATGAGGATGATGATGATAGTTGGAGTTGAAGTTTTTACTTCAACTTTATGAATTTGACAATGTTTCTTACATTAATTGGCTCCTGGTTGTTTCTGATTATGATGACCCATCATAAACGTATTTGATAATTCTCATTCATGGGTCAGATTTTGAATGTTGGGCAATTGGGTTCCTTTCTCCTTGGATAATCAGCAGTAAGGGTTTCATTTATCTTACAATTAGTTTGTCCTTTTGGCAGTCCAAGAACTTCAAATATTATCATTGCCTATTAAAAACCCACCATTACATAGAAAGCATAGCCGCTCCATATCAGTTCTGAGTAAAGTATTTTTTGTGATTTTTATCATTATAAAACTATGTTGGAAGGGATGATCATGGTTTCCGATTCTAGGGAGGGAGGTTCCCGTTCCCGGTTCCTCTTTTTTCGGAACCGGAACCGGTTCCACTTAAATGAAAAAAAAAAAAAAAGAACCTGTTGGACCCTGGAACCGACCCTGGAACCTGTGAGAGGGTAGGTTCTAGGTTCCAGATTTCTACGGGTAGGTTCCAGGTTCCAAAAAATGAGGAACCTGTACCCGAGGGTAGGTTCCAGGTTCCAAGCGGAACCTGTAAGGAACCTGGAACCGCTCACCCCTACAGGCGCTGGTGCCTCCGTTGCGTGACCCAGGCGCCGACGCCTCCATCGCGCGACCCAAGTGACGTTGCTTGGGTCGCTGCTTGGGTCCAGTGCCTCCGTCGTGCGACCCAGGCGACGTTGCTGGGGTCGCACAGGCGACCATCGCCTGGGTTGCGCGACCTTGGGCGGCGGTCGCCGGCGTCGGGGATGCCTTGGCCGGCGGTCGCCGACGCCTTGGCTAGCGGTCTTCGGTCTCGTCGGCTTCTCGGAGAAGATGAACAGTAGTTTCGTGAACAATGCAAGTTGCATTTGGAAGATGTAACTTCCCAAAGTGACTCCGAACCTCCCTTAAGCTAAAGGCCTTTAGAGCCCTTTGGAGATGCAATTGTATTTGGTCAAAGTCCTCCAAAAAACGAACCAAAAGGGTTCGCATTTGGCCAAGTTGAAAGCCCCTTGGCAAAGCTGAATGAAACAGGGCCAATATCCTTACCTTTGGATTCTTCCTTCTTGTTGTAAGGTTTTTTATCATCATAATGCTTGGTTGTTCTTCTTCCTTTGTAGTTTCCTCCTTTCTTCATGAAATTTTTGAATCTTTTTGTTAATAGCGCCATGTCTTCATTACTATTTGCACGTTCTAAAGATAATTGCTCACCTGCATCATCATGATAAGCTTTAAATGCAATAACCTTTTTACCTTTTGAATTGCTTTCTTCATTCAGGTGTTCAACGTCACAAGACATGAATATTCCTATCGGTTCATTTATTGAGATTGGTTGAATCCTCATTGTTTCATGCAATTAAGTCTTCACTATGCTCCATTCTTTGGGTAAGGCTTGCAACAACTTGTTCACTTTTTCAGCATCAATGCACACTTTCCCTTGAAGAGCAAGACTATTCACAATCTCAGTGAATTAATCCATGCGTTCAGATAGTTGTTGTAATTGTCTTGCCAAAAGATAATTGTCATAATTGAAGAGTAAATCTATCTTCAGTAGGCAAGATCATCCGCGAATGGGAGTACACCAAGCTTTCCAATTCTGTCTCTGTGTTTCATCCCTCATTCCCCCCTCCTCGATCGCGCTCATTCGCTCAAATTTCTTCTTCTTTCTCACATCTTGCCTAAAAGTTGTAATGCATCAAAAGCTCACACTGCTATGCCCACTATTCAAATGCGCATTGAGCACCATCTCCACAAAAAAGCACTCAGAGGCTCTTCAATATTGACGCACAGCCCTTCAATTCCTCGATAACCATGCCTATGAATTTATTGCCCCAACCTCTATCATCTACAAAGAAGATTAACTCGAATATGCAGAATCAGAGACCGTACCCACTCAATTAAGAATAAAAAGAAAAGCTTCAAACCTTTAAGAGGCACCCACACGTTAAAGAATGAAAATTCAGAATCCAGTGAACAAACAAAAAGAAAGCTTCAGACCTTTATGGGCACCCACAAGTTCAAGAATGAAAATTCAGAATCCAGCGAACAAATAAAAAGCAGTTTCCAATAGCAAGGCAGAGAGGCAAACCAATAAACCCAACCCAGAAAAGATAAGAGAGCGATACCTCCGACGAACAATTTGGTGCATGTACTTGTAGACGCATTCCGCATTGTTGACTAGGGGTGTGCAACCGGACTGGGTTTACCCAGAACCTGGACCAGACCACCCAAAAAACAGGGTCGGGAACCGGTTCTTGATTAAACTGGTCCAAGAACCGGTTGAAACTAGTCTAGGAATAGAGTCCAAGCAAAGACCCACCCGAAACCGGACTGGTTTTGGAACCGGTTTTTACCTTTTTAAAAAAAAAATTGTCTCTCTATATAGTGCATTTGACTCTCTTTGTCTTCGAAGAATTGTTAGAAAAAAGAAAGCTTCTCTTTAAATCAAGTTAATGGAGAATTGTTTTGAAAGTATTGTTAAAAATAACTGTTCTCATGCATTAATTTTCTTTTTTAATGGTCCCAACTTCAATTATTACTATAGTAGCAAGACAAGTGCTATTAACTATTGTAACACTAATTAAAGCATTTTCAGTCCAACTCAAGAAAGCTATCTTCTTAATAAGAGCTTTGTCACATACACATGAGCAATCGCATTATATTATATCAGAAGTATTTGTGGGAATGAGACTAATATTAAATTCATATTTGTTGCTAATGTTTATGCATTGTTAGGATTTTTGCTTTGTCTTATAATGTTAGGAGGATTACGTTGTTGTTTTTTTCGCTAATTAATGTAAAATTCAAAATCGTATAGGATATCAAACAGTTGAAAACAGGTTCCAATGAAAACATGGTTGACCCTATTCTTGGATTGGAAAAACAAGGTCGGGTCCAAAATAGGGTCCGATAAAAAAAACAGGGTAGGGTACATGGTCCAAAAAAGAGGAACTGGTTATAACAGGGTTGGGTACATGACCAAAATCTGGACTCTATCCACCCTAGACTTGATCACCCCTATTTTTGACTGTCATTGATAGGGAAGACACCGGTGCCAAAGCAGAGGCCAATTAGCAGGAGCAGTCAAAGCAAATCGAAACCCTAGAATGCGAGGGGATGGACGCAAGGGACGAGAGGATACCATCGAGTCAGAGACTTAGAGCGTCGTCATCGACGGCAGAGGAGTCGATGAGAAGGAGAAGAGGGGGCGATCATGCATCACATAGGCTTGGAAGTCACTGCTCAAAGCAAAGGTTTCAACCCTAACGTGTTTGCCGTTTGCAAATAATAAATTTGGGACTTATTAATGTGTTTGAGGTCGAATAATGTTCCGACCCTAACCTGATCCAAAAGATGGACTCTGCTTGTTTTATGATTGTTATCATAATAATATTGAGATCCAAAACATATATTCCACTTGTTTTGTGTTCGGGTCGTGTTCGAGTTAGGTCAACGGATTTTTGACACCCTACTCAGGAGTGTTGAATTTAAGTAGGTTCTTAAAAGGTTTAAGGGAGAGAAACAGACAGGAGATCCACTTAAGGTGAGAGACCTCACAATGTCACCTCTCATATTTCTTCTTCCATAGAGAAGGAAAAGATTTGAGGGGGAGTTAGGGAAGCTCACAGTGGTGAATGTAGACACAATATTAGAATTTTGGTTTTGGTTATTGTCAAATTAGTAAATATAGTAGTTTTCTGTGTGTGGGATGAGTGGGTAGGAGTATAATGTACTATGCTTATCTCTCCATCATCTCACCAACATCACATTCTTATCTCTCTCGCACGATCACTTACGATCACTTTCTTCACCTACACCTTCCATCACTCAAGGTACCTCTAGCCCCGCCCCTTTTGTCAATTTGCATTGATTTTGTGTTATCTCGCAGGTTCTTTAGCATCAGATTATCCTTGCTTTGATTTCTACGCATCTCTATTAGATTTTACTTCACTTAGAAGAATTTTATTTATCTATTTGCAAAGATTCATTGAATATAGGCGAAAGCTTCGATTAAATCTCTATCTCATTTTACAAGAAAATTAACAAAATATTATAAATCTATTATAATTGTGTTGATTTAGTCTTAAACTTATTTTTTTACCAATTGAGTCCTAAACCTTTTGCAACTATTTAAGTGAGTCAATTCGATCAAATTTGGTTGATCGGCATCGATATGGATGTCGGCTAGCACCGGCGATACTTTTTTAATGATATTTTATATTGATTATTTATTCTTTTCCTTTCTTTTTTTCCCCTCCTCCCTCCTTCTTCCTTTGGCTTTGGCGATCGGCCAGAGGGGAGGGTGGTCACCAGACTAAGTCGGTTGGCTAGAGTGAGCTCGCCTAACCACTAGTGAGGTGAGCCCTCATTGAATCTAGCAAGGGCAAGCCTCGCCAATGGATCAGCAAGGCACCTCGCCAATGGCTAGGTTAGGCCAACCTCGCCAATCCATTGGCAAGGTTGCCTTAGTCCAACAATCAGCCCTCCCCTTTTTGCCGGTTGCTAGAGCTAAAGAAAGGAAGAGGGAGGAGGGGAAAAAAAGAAAAAGAAAAGAAAAAAAATTCTAAATAAAAATAAAAATTGTCATTGGCATCCATGTTAGTGCTAATCGGTCAAATTTGGCTAGATGGACTGAACTAACATAATTATAGAAGTTTTAGAAGCCAATTGGCCAAAAAAAGAATTGAATTGACACAATTACAACGACTTTTTTGGTAATTTTCTTCCTATTTTACAAATGCATGGTTGGATAGACTGAATTGACATAATTATAAAAGATTTAGAGCTCAATTGGCCAAAAAAATAAGTTTAGAACTGAATCGGTACAATTATAATAGATTTATGACTTTTTTGATAATTTTCTTCCCATTTTACATATGCTATAAGATATAGTTCGCTAATTCATATAGGTTAGTGAGGAATATCATAAGAATTGTATCTTTTATTGTTATGTAGCATGGTTTCCAGATTAGATAGTAAAAAGGAAGGATAAAAAATGTCCTAGAGGCATGCTTGGTAATTTTGCATCTTAAATAGGGCAATTATTAAATAATTCATGTTCCTCTAGATTAATTGATTAATTTTGGCAAATAGAAAAATATTTTGACATTAGCATGTTTTTCTAGGCTTTAATTTGGTTCTAAAGAAAAGCCGAAAAATTAGGGTAGGATTTCTTCTAGTTTGCATCGACAGGAGTTTTGCAGCATAGTTAGGTAGTTCATAAATAATTTATACTCATATAGCTGTCTAGGGATTTTTGGCCCTCAGATAATAGCTTTTCATGTTTATTTTTAATTTAGCGCACATCTACTTTTGATTTATAGCTCACAGGGTACAGTTTCAGGGATTGAGAAAGAGGCCTTGTTTGATTTTTACCTTATAGGACTTGGGTTCTCTATTTTCATCATACACAATTTGATTTTGCTTCAATATTGCATGATTCATCCATGCATGATCACCATCTTATGTTTAGAGGATTTAGGAAAATATAATTGGCAAGATTGTATGTAAATCATTCTCGCAAAAGAGATTTTAATGAGATTCATGTAGCATAACCAAATTATTAAATTCAAGAAACTCTAGTTTGCATGAGTAAGATGGCTCCTAGAGTCTTACTTGGGCTCCTAACCAACTCGTAAGGTTAGTGGCAGCATCAAAGCAAATCAAGATTAAATAATTTAAAGAGAAAAACAAGTATTGACCAGTAAGATTTGGGAGGATGCGTGCTAGGTGTTGGCACTGCCTCAAGAGAGGAATCATTTGTGTCGCTTAGCAATCCCTTAACTTCCTTTCGGGATCTCACCCTCGTGAGGGTTGTAACAATCAAGGAGTAGAGTCAAAAGGACATATAAGTGCTTGCCAAAACTTGATCCTGCCAAGGTGGAGTTCAAGTTGAGATATTGTAGGGCAAAAGGATGATGAATGAATTAGGCACAATTTTGACAAAAAAAAAATTAGGCACAAACAACCAAGAGCCTGCCTATCTTTACTCTGTCGTCCTTGACGGAAGCCAGAGAGAGAGAGATCCCAGGACGATCAGACCGAAGGACGAATTGCTGCGCGAAAGGGGAACTTGGGCAGCGCGAGGGATGATTTAGGTAGTAATCAACGAGTAGGCAGCAGTTATAGCTGGAGGTTCTGTAATGAGTGAACAGAAAGAGAAAAAGACCACGTGATGTTCGATGGTATCCATTGAACCTAGTCGAGCAAATCAAAATCCGCCAGAAACTTAGTACGAATTCACATATGCCAAAAGCATTTGGTTGAGGAATTTTATGTTTGTAAATTATTAAGTTTACAATACTTGACATATCAATCCTACTATGAGTCATTTGGCTTTACGCCACTTGTTGCCACATGACTTCGATGAATTATTCTTCCGTCAACTTCACGACATGCATGCCGAGAATATAAGCCCAATCCTAAAGGGACAGTTCAATTATTATTATTTAGACATCCCGTTTTAGGATTGCAAATTAACACTATTCAAATTACTCTTCAGATTTGACCAAAAAAAATTACTCTTCAGATCCTATCACATTATCTTAGTATGGGTGTAGGAGCTACTTTATTTTACAATGAATGACTTTCATATCAGTAAAAGATGGATGCGTTTTAAGTCAATCTCAAATTATTGTAATAGCTCGACCAACCCCAATTGGGTCATGTTCTCAAAAGGAATAATTTGAGTGACAACATAAAACAATGACCAATTGGAGAGTTAGTGTTTATTTGTGAATTGTTAGATCCGGTCTCTCTCATTATGTATGGGACTTTTTAGATGTCAAAAATGCACCCCAATTAAAAGAAGTGGAACTTTTGAGACATCACAATTCTTATCTTGGACATAGGCAGAATGATGATGTTCATTTAACCTTAAATTAACAAGATTCCAATCCCTCCCTCCCTCCCTCACTGTCATTTTTTGTTGTGATTAACATTTCTTTTCTCATAAATTGTAAATGAAAGACAGCAATCAACGGATGGTCTATATATAGACGATTCATGTCTTACGAAGTGCTAACAAGATTTAAATTTCACATCGAGAGAGAGAGAGCTTCACCAATGTAACATGCTTATTCTACTCCGCAGACCATCACACCCAAAGTCAATTGCGGTTTCTACAACTGCAACGTTGTGCCTTTCTTCCTCTCTTTTGCTAATTGACATGCCAACTGAAAACACATCATCGACCAGAAAAAAAAAAAAAAAAAAACTGAAAACACACTATTATCGATAGTCAATCCACTCAAAAAACCAAGATGCATCATTATAGACCACCCGTGGTTGTTACTTTTTTCTCCGGTTCTCCTAACCATTTTGACTGGACATACTTGTAAATCAGAATGACAGCCCTCGCGATAGCTGGAACTGCTGCAGTGGCCAAAAGGGACCGGGACTTCATGATGTTGCGAGGCGTGATCGCGAAGATCGAGGCCCCATAAGTTACCCCCATCGAGACCATCGCAATGACCACCTCAAGGAAGAAAGGGTAGCCATGGGTGAGGCAGATTATGAGAAGCATCGATGAGGAGAAGGCAAGCGTGTTGAATGATAGGAACACATAGAAGGCCGTCTGGTCTGAAGCGTAAATGGCTCGTCCTGCCTCGTGCTCTGGGTCATGTGGCTTCAAGTTCTCCTGCCAAACCCCGCCGGGGGGATTCACGCCGGCTTGGAAAGTCACAGCAGCAATCAAGGTGGCCACCACGAGGTGGTAATTGCGGTAATCATCGTGCTCCTCTTTCCCTTTGCGCTTGAACAAGGTAATGAAAAACTCCCTAATGGAATTACGGTGCCCCATGATTTGCGTGGAACTAGAAGGGTTACGTCTCACGAGCGAGCGAATCGCTTTTAAAGAGGCAAAATCGGAAGGAGCAAGACCAAGTAAACGTTGACGCACGAGTCAATGGTTATGATTTCTTTCTCTTGGTGTAGGCACTCGGAACATCCAAGTTGCGTCTGTCATCTAGTAGGAAATGACCGGCTTTTCATTTACCGAGATTCCAAAAAGCTGAATGTTGATTGCCCGAAGGTCTCTACCTTTGTCCGGTGGGTGGGAATCATGCGACCTGAGGAAACCTAATTGCTCGTATTTGTCCTTTTCTTTGGTAGATTCTAGAGGTTGGGGATTTTCTTGGCACGGACCTGGGTTCATGAATGCTTTATTGATCATGTGAACGGTTCAATTATTCAACCCATAAAGAAAATGAACTATTCCCTTCTTTCTTCGTCACTCTAATTTCACTTTTATCCTTTACTTTGAAAGATTAGGATGCCCTATGTTTTAGGTGGTACAAGACCAAAATACCTATGTGTAGGAAACTTTATGCCAAAGTTTCAAAACATACTCATTTTACTCTAATTTTTATAATTGCGAGTGCGAGTGTAGGAGTTACTTTATTTTACAATCAATTATATTCACATAATTAAATATTAGTATCACAAAAAATCCCAAATTGATATATTTGAACAAATTTATCATAAACTAATTTTTTGATCACAAAAAATCTTAAACTAATACACCTATGACAAATTTACTGTAAACTAATTTTTTAATCACAAAAAATGCAAACTGGTTTATTTCTGACAAATTTACTTTTCGTTAGTTTTCATTAGATTAGATTGATACAAAAAAAAAAAAAAACCACAAACTAGTATGTTTGTGACAAATAAAGGGTAAAGCTCTAATTAGTATATCTGTCAACTGTCACATACTATCCAACTCACAATTTGACTGTAAAATTTCATGAAAATTAACTAAGGATAAATTTGTCACATGTGACCAATTTATGGTTTTTGACAGTCAAAAAATTAATTTAAGGTAAATTTATCGCATGTATATCATTTTAAGATTTTTCGTAGTATTAACCCTACAATTGAAGGTGGTTTTAAGTCATCTTAGAATTATTGTAATAGCTTGACCAGCCCAATTGGTTCATGTTGTAAAAAGGAATAATTTGAGTGACAACACAAATCAATGACTGTTTGAGAGGGAGTCTTTATTTGTGAATTCCTCAATCTGGTGTCTCTCATTCGATGTGAAACTTTTAGATGTCAGGAATGCACTCCAATTAAAAGAAGTGGAGCTTTGGAGACATCACAATTCTTCTCTTGGACATAGGTGAAAGGATGATGCCCATCATTTAACCTTAAATTAACAAGATTCCAATCCCTCCCTCCCTCACTGTCATTTGTTGTTGTGATTAAAATTTCTTTTTCATAAATTGTATTAGAAAGACAGCAATAAACGAACAGTCTACATAAAGACGATTTATATCTCATAAAGTGCAAACTAGATTTAAAATTTACATCGTGAGAAAGAGCTTCACAATGTAACATGCTTATACTACCCAAAGTCAATTGCGGTTTCTACGACTGCAACGTTGTGCCTTTCTTCCTCTCTTTTGCTAATTCACATGCCAACTGAAAACACACTATTATTGGGAGCCAATACACTCCAAACCAAGATGCATGCATCACTTTTAACTACCCATGGTTCTTACTATTTTCTCCTGACATTTTCGAATTGACATCCTTGCAGATCAGGAGGACACCCCTCACGATAGCCGGAACCGCTGCAATGGAGCAAGGACTGGGACTCCATGTAACTCGGCGTGATCGCGAAGACCAAGGCCCCATAAGTTAACCCCATAGAAATCATCGCAATGACCACCTCGAGAAAGAAAGGGAAGCCCCAGGTGTGGCAGATTATGAGAAGCATCGATGATGAGAAGGCGAGCATGTTGAACGCTAGGAACACTTAGAAGGCCGTCAGGTCCGAGGCATAAATGGCCCACCCCACCTCGCGCAGCTCCGTCTCCTCCTGCCAAACCCCTCCAGGGGGATTTTCGCCCGCCTGGAAAGTCACAGCAGCAATCAGGGTGGCCACCACGAGGTGGTAGTTGCGGTACTCCTTATCGTTGTCTTCTTCTTTGTGCTTGACCAAGGTAATCAAAAACTTCCTTATGGAATAATCGTGTCCCATGATTTGCGCAAAATTAGAAGGGTATGTCTCATAATGAGCGAATCGCTTTTTATATAGGGAAAATTAGAAGAAGCAGGACCAAGAAGTAGACGTTAACACTTGGGTCAGTGTTTATAATTTGTTTCTTATGCTCCAAGCATTAAAGTGTGTTTATTTCATGAAAAATAAATGATCCCTTTATATTGCTTAAAAAAATTGAAGGAATAGAAAATATTTTAATCATTTATGATAATGAAAATATTTTTTATTGACTAATTTAACACGGGACATGAGTAGCTTTTCATCTATTAAGACTGGAAAAGCTAAATCTTGACTACACAAGAGTCCCTACCTTTGTGGACCAGGCTTGTTGGTACGAGTCTTTAGTCGTGATGAAACCTAATTGCTCTTATGGATCCTTTTCTTGTGGAATTCTAGAGCTGAGGATTTTCCCTTGTATGAATTCGGGTTCATGAATGTTGATCATGTGAATGATACATCGCATGAGGTCTATATATTTTTAGTCCGCTCCTATCCTAAAATTATTACAAATTATTGTCTGTGCTATGTGCCATGTATAAGTTGTGAAATCCTATTCTCATTACGAGGAAGAGGATGTATGAGACCGGGTTCGTCGTTCCCACAATTGCCTGGCCGGCTTTGTGCGATTGGGTCCCATTGTTCGTGCATCCAGTGCTGTCGGACTTAGAATCATCCTGCCAAAGTCCACCCGGCGTTTGAAGCACGGCTTGATAGGTAGTGGCAGTAATGAGAGCAGCGACCATGAGCAAGACGTTCTAAATGATATTGACCCTTTATATTGCTTAAAAAAATTGAATGAATAGAAAATATTTTAATAATTTATGATAATGAAAATATTTTTTATTGACTAATTTAACACGGGACATGAGTAGCTTTTCATCTATTAAGACTGAAAAAGCTAAATCTTGACTACACAAGAGTCCCTACCTTTGCGGACCAGGCTTGTTGGTACGAGTCTTTAGTCGTGATGAAACCTAATTGCTCTTATGGGTCCATTTCTTGTGGAATTCTAGAGCTGGGGATTTTCCCTTGTATGAATTCGGGTTCATGAATGTTGATCATATGAACGATACATCACATGAGGTCTATATATTTTTAGTCCGCTCCTATCCTAAAATTATTACAAATCATTGTCTGTGCTATGTGCCATGTATAAGTTGTGAAATCCTATTCTCATTACGAGGAAGAGGATGTATGAGACCGGGTTCGTCGTTCCCAAAATTGCCTGGCCGGCTTTGTGCGATTGGGTCCCATTGTTCGTGCATCCAGTGCTGTCGGACTTAGAATCATCCTGCCAAAGTCCACCCGGCGTTTGAAGCACGGCTTGATAGGTAGCGGCAGTAATGAGAGCAGCGACGATGAGCAAGACGTTCCGTAGATCGCCCGGGGAGTCCCTTTCTTTCTTCTACATGAAGTCCTCTAACCATTGGCTCTCATCATTTCCCAAGAAACTTAAGCAACGGCCGGTCCAAGTTCTGCGTGATTGGTGATGTCTGGGTGATTGGAAGTGATTTCTGTTTGATTGGTCAGTTTGGGGCTCTGGGTCTCCCGTCGCCACCACCACAGAAGGCAATCTCATTGGTCTCGTGGCTTCAGATCGCACGAGAATTTCAGCGATTTCTGCATCACCGGCTCCACTGTCAATGAGCACTAGGATGCCAAGAGGCGTTAGACCAGCGTTAGACCAGCGTCGTTTCTGGCTTTCACTTCGATCAGATTTTTGTCAATTTCTTCACCCGAGAGCAGGAACTTGACTACCTGTTCGATTCAAGAACATTTTCCATTTATCATCCAACATTCTCATTGTGTGATTTCTCTCAACAGTTTAGCGGAAACATGCGTTGAACCCTTATATATCCACACTTTGAAGAACAGAAAAGAGGAATTGATATTACGAAATGAAAAGGATCAAAAGAACTGTGTACTTGCCTCGTATTGCTTCCTAGCCACCGCGAGGTGCAAGATCTGGTTCCCTTACCCGTCCCGACAATTCAAGGCTTGCTCTTTGTTAAACTGCTTCAGTTGCTGCACCAGCATCTTGAATGCCTCAAACTGGCTGTTTTTCACGGCCAGGTGGAGCGCGGTCTCCCTCTGAGCCGTCACTTTCTCAATGGAATCAGGACAAGCCGAGACCAATTCCTTTAAGACTTCGCCCCTCCCTTTGATAGCTGTATAGTGCAGAGGAATCCTTTCCTCTCTTCCCTTCACAAGGCACAGGTGATTGCCCGCTTTCAAAAGCTCCCGAACAATATCCACATCCCCCCTCGCTGAGGCGATGTGCAGGGGACTGAGACTGTCCTGGTTCAGCTCCATGGCGAACTCCATCCTCAGTTTCAGGACTTCTTTGACGAAATTCACGTGGCCGGCCATTGAGGCGGCGCGCAGAGGGTTGTCTCCCTTGACGAGAGAAGCGGTGTCGAGGATGAGGACGTTATCTCTGACCAAGGAGTACAATCGATCAACATTCCCAGTGCGGGATGCTTCAAGCAACCTAGTATCCATCTGTTGGGTCTGAGAAGACTGTTTAGCGCTCCTTCTTTGGGCGTCAAAATGAGTGGATAGACTGCTAGCACTGTTGATGATGATATTTATACTGAATTCGATTTCACACTAGGAAAATGACAATCGGACCAACCTTGATTACATTTAATCGAAGGAAGTATCTGCCACACGATAAAAATATCACAATGCTATCATCGACTCGCAATAAATTTCACGAACTGAGGGCATTCATTAGTTTACTCAAAGTTCGAATACAAAATGATATTGCTAGTATTAAAACCTAAAATGATATTGCTAGTATTAAAACCTAAAGAGAGTGAATAGGTGTAGAGGAATTTTACACACAAGTAATATAAAGTTTCTGCAATCTGCGAACAAAAACTAAATAGAGAGAGTAGAGAAGATTGCAAACACAGTTATAATAGTTCGGCTTTTGACAAACCTACATCCACTCTCCAGGTGATTAGCCAGTGAGTTGAATTTCACTATGTGATCAAAGGTGATTACACACTCTTGAGTGTTCGCACTTGGTGATGATATGTCTCATCAAGTCACTCTTCTTGATAATACTCTATGATTACTCAATTTCGCTCTTTTTTAGACAATTAGTGAATAATTGAATCAAGTTTTGGAATATGTCTATGTTGGAATGTATTGGAAAATCTCCTATAATCGCTCCCGATT